>CM042167.1:53006060-53021060 GCA_023376005.1 Doryteuthis pealeii
GGATTTTCTAACTTCTAACTGGTCGACCCTAGCTCTCCCCTCTCCCTCTCCCTCTCCTCTCTCTCTTTCTCCCCCCTCTCTCTCTCTCTTTCTCCTTCTCTCTCTCTCTCTCTCTCATACACACACACACACACACACACACACACACACATATATATATATAATATATATTATATATATATATTATATATATATATATTCCAATATTAATGTACGTGTGTATGTTTGTGCATATACGTGTGTATATACAAGTATATCAAGTTGACTACGACAAAAAATTCAAAATATGTGTGATAAATATGCAAACTATTTTAATGAGAATACTTTTCTTTTCTATTGAAAGATTAAACGTTTTCGTGAAAGGGATTTCAGGTGAAATATTTGCCAACATAATTTCTTCTTAAAGTTTGTTTGTTCGTCTTCTTCTTTGTTTGTTTGTTTCTTTTTTTTATTTATTCTTCTTCTTCATTTCTTCTCTTTTCTTCTTCTTGCTTGTTTGTGTTTTTCTTGTTTGTTTGTTTCTTCTTCTTCTTCTTTGTTTGTTTCTTCTTCTTCTTTCTTTTTCCTCTTCTTCTTGTTTGTTACTTTCTTTCTTCTTTGTTTGTTTCTTTCTTCCTTCTTCTTCTCCTCCTCTCTAATTTTACACTCTACTTTGATCTGATGATTTTGCTACAAACATCCAATTTATTTAACATAATAACCAGATTCGCACATATGAAGATCGATTTTATCTGATTCAGTAATGATTATTCTAAAAACAAAGCAAGAAAAAAACAAAAGCAATAAATACAATTTTCTCGAGAAAAAGAAAACCTTTGTAGATTTATTCTTAATCTTCTTAACACTAAATGAACATATCTTTCACTCCCGTGTTTTTAAATAAGGCTCCCTATTTTCCGTGATATGAAATACACATCTTCATTTAGAATTAACTTATGACCGGGATGGTATTATGGCATGAGAGACTTCTATCGAAGGTCGAAATAGACAGTGAATTTGGCTTGGATGAGTTTGAGTGAACGGTAGACCCCACCCCAATACAGTCAAATACGGTAAATAAATCTGATTTCTTTTATCAACTACCAACATTTACAATAATATTATAAAATATATAAGTCGTCGTCGGGTGGCCTAAAGTCGGTATCAGCCAATCAGCGAGAAAGTCTATCTCCTTTTCACTAGCGGTAGACCAAGGAGATAGTTTTTGCGTCTGAGTTGGAGCGCCACACCTACCATCAGCTCCTTACAGATCCCTGTGCTACTCATACGCTGCGTTGGTGAGGGCCGGTATCGAACTAGGAACCTTGTGGTCCCTAGCCGAACGCTCTTACCGACTGCGCTAAACCGGCCCCCAATAAAATATATAAGTAATATATAATAATACTTATTACAACCGGATAAAGTCGAACAACGTCGGATATTGAATAAATATGCTATCACCTTCTATATATGGAATTACTTTGGAGGCGCGTGGCATAATGGTTAGAATCGCAGAAATGGAATCATCGGCACGAGTTCAAATCCTAGTCAAGGCTGTTTGCATTTCACATAACACTAATACCCTTAAGAAAGGTATGAATCCATGCATTCTCCTCCAGTTATGGGGAAAATAGTAGAGTAGACTGGGTTCTTTAACCATGGGTAGCTAACCAGTCTAAGAGAAGGAAAAACTTTGAATTTGAAAAATCTGAGCTCAGTCGTTGATTGGGTTTGTGATATTCATTGTGCACCAATTATTTCCTATCGACTATGCCAAAAAGTGCGGATGGTCCAACACAAGCCTTCACCACTATAAACAAAACCACTGTGTGGCTTGTTCATTTGATGAACCCACATGCGTCGAAATCGACGAGAGAGTACATGGAATTGATATTCATATTAATTGCAAATAACTAATGAAAAGTTAATCTATACATTGCATTTGATAGTTATCTCCCTTTCTAAATTATAATGATTAGAGCAAACGTGAACACAACTCTACACTATTATCATAAGTTGCAAATTTGATTGAAATCGCTTTATTCTCTAAGATATGATATTTTACCGTCATTATACTTATAGATACTGTTAGAGTGTTTAGACTTTGATCTAGTGCAAACAAAATACTACCAAGCAAGTAATTTGAAAAAAAAAACTTTTTACAAAAATAAGACCATCCAGGATTTTATATTTTCTAAAAGCGGGGGTTAGTTCCTAGTTGAGCAACATGATATTACAGGGTACCCAGAAAAAAAACAGAACCCAAATTATTTATTTTCCCATTAAACTAATCCTAACCCTAACCCTAACCCCACCTGGTTGAGTAACATAATATTACAGGGTGACCCAGAAAAAAGAACCCACAAATTTTGTAATAAAACTGTTAATTTATTTTCTTTTTTAAAGTTTAAGTCCAACAAGGGCTAGGGTTAGGGTTTAGGGTTTAGGGTTAGGTTAGGGTTAGGGTTGGGATTTAGGGTTAGTTTAATGGGAAAATAAATAAATAATTTGGGTTCTGTTTTTTCTGGGTCACTCATGTTCCTCACCTAGGAAATAACCGAAGTTGGATTGTACTAAAAAATATGAGTAATTGAACAATAGTTAAAATCTATACATATACATAATTCTTTTCTACCAAACTACCGCTACAAATCAAAAACTTGGAATTAAATGATCAATCGAGGTTGATATGCCGTAAAACAAAACAAACCAATGTAGATGTCTGGTTTTCCTTTTTGCTGTGTTACGGTAACATACAGTCACTAATTGGATTATCAAAATAGATTTGCTTAAAGGCCTCCTTCAGTGGCTATTAAATTCACTATAGACCCACATCCTATTTCTAGAATTTTTATCATAATCATCTGAAAATAAATAAAAAAGAAGTAAAGTCGTCGAGGTGGCCTAAAGTCGGTATCAGCCAATCAACGAGGGAGTCTATCCCCTTTTAACTAACGCTAGATCAAGGAGATTATTTTAGCGTCTGAGGTGGATAAATCACACCTACCATCAGGTTCTTACTTTTCTCAAATATATCATAAAAATCATAAAAAAAGATATGATATAAAATAACTAATGCATTATAAAATCCATTTATTGATAAATCAACACTGAAAATTTCTTTAAAATCAGATAATTCCCTGATTTTTGGTAATTCTTTTTTCAATCGGAGTTGGGTGTAAATTTATTTTGTAAAATACAGATTTTACGTCAACTTTGGCAATGCCTTGAGTACAAACATAATAAGAATTTAAGAAATATATAGAGATTATTGTAAGTAAAATTTGATTTAATTTCGGAGACTCGAAACAAACTGTAATCGGTCTACAAATCGGTTTGTTAATCTGTTTTATGATTCTTTTTCTTCATAATAAAAAAGGGGGGGGCAGTGTTACTGGAATTAGTGATATTGTTTGGTATACGAAAATTGGGGAGACTAAAATTTAATTTTCACCTCTTCCTTTAGACTATCATTAGCTCTATGTCCACCCCTCTCTCTCTCTCTCTCTCTCTCTCTCTCTCTCTCTCTCTCTCTCTCTCTCTCTTCTCTTCTTTATCTATTTCTCTCTTTTTTTTCTTTCTCTCTTTATCTTTCTTTCCTTCTCTCTCTCTCTCTCTCTCTCTCTTTCTTTCTTTACTTCTTTCTATCTTTCTTTCTTTCGTTTTTTCTTTCTTTCTTTCTCTCTCCCCCTCTCTTTCTCTCCCTCTTTCTTTCTCTCTCTTTCTTTCTTTCTCTTTCTTTCTTTCTCTTTCTCTTTCTCTATTTCTTTCTTTCTTTATCTTTCTTTCTTTCTCTCTCTTTCATTCACTCTCTTTCTTTCTTTCTTTCTTTATCTTTCTTTCTCTCTCTGTCTTTCTCTCTCTCTCTTTC
Organism: Doryteuthis pealeii; assembly: GCA_023376005.1. NCBI lineage: Eukaryota > Metazoa > Mollusca > Cephalopoda > Myopsida > Loliginidae > Doryteuthis > Doryteuthis pealeii. Next base: position 53,009,911 of record CM042167.1, read on the forward strand.
TTTCTTTGTTTCTCTCTCTCTCTCTCTTGTTTCTCTCTCTCTTTGTTTCTCTCTCTTTCTTTCTTTCCCTCTTTCTTTCTTCCTTTCTTTATCTTTCTTTCTCTCTCTCTCTCTCTCTCTCTCTCTCTCTTCTTTCTCTCTCTTTGTCTCTTTCTTTCTCTTTCTCTCTCTCTCTTTCTTTCTCGCTCTCTTTCTCTCTTTCTTTCCTTCTTTCTCTCTCTCTTTCTCTTTCTTTATTTCTCTCTTTTTTCTTTCTTTCTCTTTCTTTCTTTTTCTTTTTTCTCTTTTCTTTCTTTCTTTTTCTCTTTTTCTTTCTTTCTTTCTTTCTTTCTTTCTTCTCTTCTTTCTCTCTCTTTCTCACTCTTTATTTCTCTCTCATTTCCTTTATTTCTCTCTATATAACACACACACATACACACACACGCAGTTTATCTGTCTGTATATATATATATATATATATATATATATATATATATATATATATATATATATATATGTGTGTGTCTTCTCTGTGTCTGTTTCTATTTGATGAGCAAGTGGCTTATTTTCTCGCAAACACCTTCCCAGCAATCTTTATAAACAACTGGAAGCAAATGACACAAAACGACGAAACAGTTCACAAACTTTCGATAAGTACTCGCTAATGTCAGAGAAGTTTAGTCCTTTTCACAGTCAGCTACAATTAAGTCTTGTGTAGGCATTCATCACGGCAAAACATCTAACGTTCCGACGCTAACAAAACACGCAAACGGGGGACCGACACAAACAAATTGACACAATATTTGCCTTGTGCTTACCTAATTGAAAATACTTCAGCTCAAATAACTATGAACATACCATCGTTTACATACTTACACACATTCATGATACTTTCATTCAGTTCACACACGCGCGCACACACACATGTATACGTGTATTTTTTACGGTATATTTCCGTAAATATAATGTGTTTATATGAGGTAAAATATAAGGAATGAAAGAACAAAACTCAGACAAAAATGTGTAGTATATTTCGCTGTAGTTTTGAACTCAGCTTCTTCAGCTTTTATTGAATTATTCGGATCATACAATTGTTTTATAGAAGAGGGAAGTAGGTAGGTGGGTAACTTTTGTGGTGAGGGAAATATTTGATTGGTTATAGGGGAAATCTTTGGGGAAGATGAGAAGGAAATCAGATGGGAAGAGAGGTGAGGGAGGTAGGTAGAAAAGATGAATGGTGAGAAATACCTGATAGCGGAGAGAACGCTATTTTGATCTATAATTAAATTTCTTACCCACAATAAACTTTTTACACACACACACACACACAAATATTATATATATATATATATATATATATATATATATATTATATATATATATTATTGTGCATGGTTGGCACTATTATACTTGAAAAAGGGGTAGTAATCCAACGTATAGTGTTATTAGAAGAGTGCTCAATATTTGTGATAGAGCGTTGATAGATAAATAAATAAATAAATAAAATGTTTAGCTTTTATTTATTTTCATAGGAACAATCTTTACAACCGAGCGGTTTCATGCTAGAGCATTCGTCAGGTAAACGGAAATGTATGCGTTTTTTTAAACTGTATTCTCGTGTTGCATGTTTACGTGTATGTGTTCCTATGAAAATAAATAAAAGCTAAACATTTTATTTGTTCATTTAAATATATATATATATATATATATATATATATATATATATATATATATATATATATATATACGTAATTCCTGGATGAAGCTGTTAGCATTCCACATGTCGCTAATACCACACGAGCAGGATGCGACACAAGGTCGTTTTTTAAGCAGAGTTTACCAGGTTTTAATTCAGTGTTTTCCTTCTCCTAGACTGGTTGCCTAGTCATGGTTAAAGAGCCCAGTCTGCCATGCTATTTACCTATAGCTAGAGGCAGAATTGGATTCATACCTTTCCCAAGGCTATTATCGCCATGTGAAGTGCCAACAGCTTCGTCCAGGGATTAAACTCGGGTCAACGAGACCTTTTCCTACGACTCTAACCATTACACTACTTACACTCTCACCATTATATATATATATATATATATATATATATATATATATATATATATATATATATATACGACATAGGTGGTTTTTTTTAACCTGTCGCAGTTTGCAGTCACAGAGCAAATTTATAAGTAAAAATATAACAAAAAACTTAGAATTTTTGCATTATAGTCTATTTCAAGGAAGCTTAGACAAAGTGTCTAACTCTCCCAAATCATCAGATGCGAATCTTTCGCATATATATATATATATATATATATATATATATATATTAGTGCTTTAAAAAGACCCACTAAAAGATTCATTGTATTTTTAAAAAATGTATGTATTTTACAATAGAAAGTGGGGGACAAAACAAAAAAAAAGCAACCCGTTTTTTTTTCCTTTTTTCCCCCCTTTTTTGCCTTTTGCACCCCCCTTTTTTTATACAATGAATCTTTTAGTGGGTCTTTTTAAAGCATTAATAAAATTCTATACACCCAAAAAATTTTACAAATATATATATATATATATATATATATATATATATATATATATATATATATATATATATATTCCCAATACGGTTTTTACTAGGATCCTTTTTAAATGATACAGAATATGTTCGGCAAATCAGAACTATTGGTTATTTTTAAATGTTCGAAGAAATTATTTTTTTGAAATAGTTTGAAAATTCTTTCTTCGAACATTCGAATTCTCCGTATTTTGAACGCTTTTATTTCAAACACCAAACATTTTACTCGTTTATTTTACTAGTTTAATATCGGCCCCCGCCAACTCAGCGTATGAGTAGCACAGGCATCTGTGCGGTAAAGTGAGGAGCTGATTGTAGGTGTGGCGCTCCACTACAGACGCTAAAATAATCTCCTTGGTCTAGCGCTAAAGAAAAGGGGATAGACTCCTTTGCTGTTTGGCTGATACTGACTTTAGGCCACCCCGATGACTTTACTTTTACTTATTCCCAGCAAAACATTATGTGCGAACGCACATGGCGTACATGTGTAAATATTCAAAGTGTAAAAGGTAAATTCAAGTTTTTGGTACAGGTAAATTTATATATAAGTTCGAACAGTAACATACTTTATTATATGATCAGCTATTAAAGGATTTTTTTTTAAATAGAAGCGAAAGAATATAGAAACTTAAGGGCCCTTTTGACCGGTGCTTTTACAAATGTTAAGAACCGGTGGATAGCAGTTGAAACAACATAGCGAAGGAAAGTTTTTTTTTTTTTTTTAGAATAATGAAGTGTACATTTTTACTGGTAAATACATACATTAGTAGATGTATGTAACGATCACATAGTGAACTCCTGTCTGTAAACAACAGACGAGTAATGCCTTATGCTAAACCGGTGATCATTTGTTAAAGTTGCCTCTAATGTGCTCTACCGGCCTCCGGAGCACACACACACACACACACACACACACACACACACACATATATATATATATATATATATATATATATATATATATACACGCACACACACACACATATATATATATATATATATATATATATAGAGAGAGAGAGAGAGAGATAGATAGATATATATAGAGAGAGAGTATATATATAGAGTATATATATATTAATAGAAAGGAAATGAATACGACGGTATGAGTATAGATAAAAGGATATGAAAACAACACAATATGCTGTTAAAGTAAAAATATTTTATATCATATTCATATCTAATGTTGAACAATATTTCAATTTTATAAAAATCATCTTCAGAGCTTGTCTTTCTCCGGACTTAACAAGTCCGAAGAAAGACAAGCTCTGAAGATGATTTTTATAAAACAAAATATAGTTCAACATTAGCTATGAATATGATATAAAATATTTTTACTTTAACAGTATATTGTGTTGTTTTCATATCCTTTTATCTATACTCATACCGTCGTATTTATTTCCTTTCTATTAATATATATATATATATATATAATATGCTACATAAAAGCATAAGGCATTACTCGTCTGTTGTTTACACACACGAGTTCTTTAGGTGATCATTACATACATCTACCGATGTATGTATTTGCCAGTTAAAATTTATACTTTATTATTCTAAAAAATTCTTCCTTTCCTTCGCTTTTTTCTGTATCCGATTTCAATGTTGTTTCAACTTCTCTCCGTTTAATACAAACTACAATAATTGGCCTAAAGAAATTTGTATTTCGTTATTTTCAATACACAGACAACACTATTTGCTTTGTGAACTTCTAATTACATTTTCTATTTACCCTAAGCAGATATCATTTTTCTAAAGCAAAAACTGGATCCTAGTTAGCAATTATAACTTGATCAGTCAAATGTTTTCTATTGACTGGACGGTTAATCTTGCCTTTAAAAAGAAGACCGGTTAAATCCTACTTAACGGACGTAAATTCCACCATCGTAATGTCACGAAAAAATACTAAAAATCAAGGAATTAACCTAATTTAATGAAATTTTCAGTGTTGATATATTAACGAATAAACAATATAATGCACGAGTTATTTTCTTTGAAAATTTTTAACTTTTTTCACGTCAGTTAACTTTGAACCACGTATCTTTGAGGCGTAACACAGATTCACAATCAGGTTTCTATATGATCGATATTCTGTAATTAGCAGTCCATGCTTTTTTCTATGTGTATATTGACATCAATTTCTGTTGATGAGATATTGCTGCCTAGTTATTTGAACTGGTCTACTCAGAGGCTTGCCATCCAGAGGAGATGTCTCAATCTTTTTAAAAAACTCATGAACTCCAATTATCTGAATTCGCACAGAAGTCAATGCCTCTTGCTACCTTCTCCAGGCTATGTAGCACTGTAGCAGTGATTCGGCATGAATAGGTGTATTTGAGAGAGATAAAAAAACCTCTTTCATGGGACTGAAGAGATGATAGTCTGAGGCAAACATTATTCTAGTGACGAGGAAGTGAAATATTTAGTGAAGAAGTGACTCAAAAAACAGTCAACAGAATTTTACGAGGTAGGGATATATGCTCTCATTCAAAGGTGAAACATTGCTATTGAGAGAAACTGTGGCTATGTGGAGAAGTAGGAATATGATCCACAGGGAACCAGCTTCATTTTGATGTATGATACATGTTCCTGTGTTGGTAATTATACCTGTCCTAAACAAAATGGCATTACTTTTTGACTCACGTATGTAGAGAAGTAGGGATGTGATCCACAGAGGACCAGGTTCATTTTGATGTATGATACATGTTCATGTGTTGATAATTATACCTGTCCTAAACAAAATGGAATTACTTTTTACTCACCCCCGTATAAGCCTATGCATGTTAACCGAAAGGCTGCAGCCTCCACTTTCCAGAGAATCGAACTTGAAATCACTAAGAACTATAAAGGCATACCTCTTATTACCATAGCTACACAAGCTATGGTAATAAGAGGTATGCCTTTATAGTTCTTAGTGATTTCAAGTTCGATTCTCTGGAAAGTGGAGGCTGCAGCCTTTCGGTTATTTCTTTATTGTTTTTTTTTATTAACTGTATTGTATAATCAAAGAAGCATGTCGTCAAATACCCTAGTCGTCGATATTTCAGTAGGTATTTCGTCGAAGCCTGTAGATTTATTTGTTTATATACTCCATTGCGGGTATATAAACAAGAGTGATAGAGAGAGTCTTTGGGTGACAGAGAGGGAGAGACAGACAGACAGACAGACAGACAGAAACTTACTTGTTTGTTCTTCATTCTTTTTTTCTACTTCGTCTAGTCGCCATGTTTTCGTTTCCTTCTTCTTTGGCCGGTCATATACTGTCGTCTATATTCTAGTTGCTTACTATGTTGCTGTCTCTAACTAAGGGATTCTTTCGGGGCTAGCTCTTTTAAAGTCATGCAAACAATCAACAAGACTTTGTGTTTCTTTGATCAAAGCTTTGTTTCTGTATTGCCCATTTTCACCGCGCGGCTGAGTTCAACCTCAGTAAAACACGTCTGTTCTGCTTCCCATTTAGGTTGGAACTTATTACTTAACTAGTCAAATTACGTAACGTGCGAGTTTTTTTGCTTTTACCAACAGTCTGGTATTTTTCCAACGGAAACCTGCCCACCTACGCTCTGATTTGAAAGCCAATGGCCCCTCATTCTAAAGGTGTTTTTTTTCAATAATTTATGCTACCACATAAATTATGCAACATACTGCTTTTGTTTGTTTTTAGAACTCAGAGTTTACTCTCCCTAGAATGGCCTAGTTCGGTGTAGGGCTGCCTATTAAGGATTTGTAGGATATGTTTATCTGGGATTTTAGGATGGTTTCCAAGCAGATTCTTATTTTCACTTACAAACGTTAGATCTAATAACGTTCGTATTACGTAATCTTGTTGTTGTTGTTGTTGGCAGCCTTCCTTCTACGAGATGGAGTAGTGTCAAAGTGTTTTCTTTCTTTTAACTACATAGCCTGGGCGGGTTCATATGGAGGATGAGCTGTTGCCCATGCAGCATATCCCCACTCTCCACATTGCCGCTATGATCCAAAGGAAAGGTTAGGAACCAATGCAGTTTGACAACGGTAGTGTCGCAGGATGGGTAGCACTTAGGAACTCCGGCTCCTGGTTTGTTTTCGGGGTTTTCTCCCCTAGCCTTTTCTTGAAATGCAGCAGGGGGTTTTGTGTCGGACTTTCCTTGACTTAGATGGGTTGCCGACCAAAGCTAAGGAGCCCCTTCTAACCCGTTTGTGGTTTTATGTGAGTAGTAAGTACCCCAATCCTACTACTATCCGTGTTCCTGAAAAATTAAATGAGATGAGCAATATGGTATATTTTGAACACAGAATTACTTGTAGTATTAGGATTAGAATTATTAGAATGATATCATTAATATATTTACGTAATCTATACATGTTAAAAAAGGGTAGAATAAAGATTGGAAAAATAACTTTTATTTTTGTTTCAAAACACTAAGGAATTAATATTTGATTTATAATGTTATTTGCCACGAAAATTTTAGTTCAATTGATGATCCATGATGTTTCTTATATTGTTGTTGCCTGATTAGGGTCCATAATAAAGACACAAGAGAGGAAATTAGTTAAACAAATATATTAACAAAGAACAGTAGTACAAATATATACAAATGAAAAGAGTACACGCGAGGCTGTCTTATCGGCTATCCGCTGAAATAATAAGTGCAGAACCGGTGGCTATTTATAATTGGAAGAGTTCATACGTGCGTGGTAAATTACCATAACATTATCAAAAGACGCACCTGGCTATTACACTCGATATCGAATCACATTTTGTATATCATTAGTATTAGATATGAATATTTGATATCATATAACTGTGTGCGAACAAATGATTTTATACAAAAAGTTCAATTTAAATAAATGCAATGAATCATTGAAAATGTAGTTATCACTACAATCAAACATTTAGAAAGGAACCAAATTTTGACATTAAATAACCCAGAAGGAGATAAGATGCAATAAACAAAATCATACTTAGTTGCAATACTAATGGGAACATATGACCTTTAGGCACCCCTTTTGCGATCTTGATTCTTGGGGACTTTTTTTCCATTTACACCGTCAAAATCCGGTTAATTGTTAACAGACGATTTTTAGAGTTTTTTTATTATAAAATTAACCCCTAACCCTAACCCCTAACCATAAACCTAACCATAACCCCTAACCCTAACCGCTAACAAACAGCCGGATTTTGACGGTATAAATGAGAAAAGTGTCCTTGTGAGTCGAAATCGCGGAAGGGGTGCCTAAAGGTCATATGGTCCTACTAATGTTATAATAGCTAATGTATTAATGTAGTTCTAAATTATTTTAAGCATCACCACCAGATGCACTATAGAGTAATAACCGTTACACATATTAACACTCGCCTAAGTGCAGAACCTGCGTCTATTTATAGTTGGATGAGTTCATGCCTGCGTGGTAAATTACCATAAAATATATGAATCCTATTGTTATAAAAAGTGGAGAAGGTTGCAAAAAACTTTTCTCGGAATTTCCAGACACCATTTGTTCCCTATGAATATATCTGTATATAATATAATAGAGGCGCGTGGTGTAATGGTTAGAGTCGTAGGAAATGGACTCGTCAACCCGAGTTCAATTCCCGGACGAAGCTTTTGTCATTTCATACACTTGGAAAGGTAGGAATTTAATTCTCCCTCCAGCTAGGTAAATTTCAGGGCAGACTGGGCTCTTTAACCATGGCTAGGTAACCAGTCTAGGAGAAGGAAAACTCTGAATTCAAACCTGTTAAACTTCGCTTAAGAAATTGACCTTGTGTCGCATCCTGCTCGTGCGGGTGGGTTGGTATATATATATATATATATATATATAATATTATGTATATATAATACTGTAACAAACAATTTTTGATTACCTGTACCGTAAACCAAACCAAACCCAACCAATATACTTGTTACACATAATCACAATGAGAAAAGAAAACGTTCGAGCATTATTGGTCAAAGAAGATTGTAATAGTTGCTATGGTTACACCATTTGTACAGAACACATTTTTTCAAATACATACTCATGCAGCTTCCACTCTGTCAGCTGCTATTGTAGAATACACCGACTGAACAGAGAAGTAAGACTTTAATTACTTACATATTACCTTAATAATTTAAGCTGACACTAAAAATACATTTATGAATATTATAACAAAACTTACGCAGTCACACTTTTTGGGACACACACACACACACACACACACACACATATATATATATATATATATATATATATATATATATATATATATAGTTAAAATATGGAAATAAATCCGACAATGATAAGAAATTCAAAAGACGAAGTGTTCCAAAAATAAGATGAATTTATTTATCGACGCTTAAAAGTTTCGGTTTATTTAAACCTTCGTCAGGATAGATTATGGGGTGAAGAAATTGATGGGTGTTTTGTAGATGACAGGAGTTAGAAAGATCTTTATAAAAAGTTTGTAACTGTATTTGTTCAGCGTTATATTTTTTGAAAGACGAGTCGCGATCCGCACACGTGAAGATGTCATGACGCGTGACGTAACTCGAAGAAATGCATTCAACAAAAGACGAGAAAAAGTATTAATGGACTGATTCTATGAGAACAAAGGGAACAAAGTGGGAATGATAATTAAATAATTAAATAAAGCCTGGTATTTTGTAGCTATTTAAAACTATTTTAGCTAAAAACGGTTATATGTTGAAAAATCCAGGTCGATTATTAAGGGAGGGTAAAAGCGAAATTGCACTGGCTTCAAAAATCTGTCTTAGTCTTTTGTTGTGAATATATATGTATAATGCTGTAACAAATAATTTTTGATTACCTATACCATAAAATGTGTTTTTGATAATGCGTTGTCGAGAACGTTTTTGACTTAACTACACATCACACAACTGCCAGCAATTTATTTGCCTTGATTCTCAATAGAAGTGGTAGAATATGATATATCTGTTGTAATGAGAGTATTCTTCAATCAAATAATCAACAGTACTTAAAGATATTGATATGAAACTCACAAGTAATATAATTGGATTACGGTAAATGATCTCATCTCTAGATCAATACGTGCACAGATTCCAAAACAAAGGATGTATGAACGTCAGTACGATAATATGAGAAATATGCACACATATATACATTCACGGACCCCCCCCCCATTAGATAGATAGATAGATTTTTTTAGTATATATTTATTTGTATAGAAACAAATGTGCTACCATTGGTTTCATGCTACCCAAATTTAATTGTTTAAGTGGAGAAATCGTCGGACAGCGAACGATTTTTTGAAAATGAAAAAAATATGGTTAAATTTATTGTGCGTTTGTTTAACTGTATGAGCGTGTCATTTGTTTGTTTGAGGGCGAATGTGCCTGTTCTCTCTCTCTCTCTCTCTCTCTCTCTCTCTCTCTCTCTCTCTCTCTCTCTCTCTCTCTCTCTCTCTCTCATATATATTTTTTTTTCTTAAAAAAGAAAAGTAAGGGTACCCTAGTTAGATTTAAAATCGGAAATGATTTTATCTTTTTTTCGTTCAATGCTTCTCAGAGAAAAATTACATTGAAAGATGGAATTTTAGTTTTGTTTTTGTTTTGTTGTAGACAACGGAATAGTCAGAAAGCAATGAGAAAAAAGGATTTTTCTCAATAGGACAAAAGAGTTCGTAAAACTAAGAAACTTACAACTCATAAGGGGGGGGGTTTCGAAAATTACGAGTCCCCCCGTTGGATAAGTTGAGGCTTGAAGTGCCAAAAAGGAGTAACTGATAGGACTGCTTCTGAACGCACATGAAAGGTTGAGTGCGGGAGATGAACAGGGACTCAATAATCTGTAGTTGTAGCTCGCTGTTGGAACTGCAAAGGACTGAAAACATAGCTGGGTGGTAGGACCGAGCGCAAGTGGAATTTCTTAATAGATGTTGTCCAATGGTGGACGGAGTATTTATGTCTGCTGCTGTGGGACAGTCCACATTGCCAGAACGGATGTTGTAGGGTATGTGCTGCTTGATTCGAGATTCCAGTCTCAAGGTAGTACGGCCAATGTAGCAAATCTCACATTTGCATGTAAACTTATAGATAAGGTGGCTTTTGTGATGGGGGGCCACACTATCCTTGAGATTAGGAGGAAACAGCACATTAGATTTAAGGACAATCCGAGGATTGACTGCATTGAAGCAACGATGGATAGACCTTTTGATCTTGTCTAGTAAAGGAATGGAAGATTTGCCCTGCCAAGGAAGTCTTAGGTAGACTGGGCATTTTTCAGGACCAAATTTAGAAAGAGTTGAAAGCTGCGCACATTTGTATCTTATTGTGGCATTAACCAAATTCTCAGGGTAACCGTTCTTAATTAAAGTGGTTTTAATGAAGGAGAATTCTTGCTGCAGTTTAGATTTGGAGCAAATCATAAAGGCACGATGAATTAAGGTTTTGATTAAGTTGATTTTACGTTGATTCAAATAACATAAATACACTAAAAAATTGAGCATGCAATGTTAGACAGTCCTCATTGGTTTTTTAAACAAGTTTTAATAAATACATACCTGGTATTATCTATCTATATATAGTTTGTTTTATTTTAATATATATTTAAAGTTATCAGAACTAAGTTTCCATTTCAATTTTTTTATTTTTTACTCCTTCAA
>CM042167.1:53023560-53038560 GCA_023376005.1 Doryteuthis pealeii
AGGTTGAGGTAAAAAAGAAAAATCTCATTAACTCCCTCACACCTGCGAAATAACAGGTTTGCTCAAATTTTCATCTGCTGACCACAACTTTCACATTATCTGTCATCTATTTAGCTACTTAGCTTTTACTAAAAATTCTATAGTGTTTGTATATATACAGTCACTAAGAAAACACCAATAACCCGTTCTTCGTGGCGGGGTCCGGTGGCTTCGGTCACTGGACTGGTGTTAAATCAACGCATGATCCTGGGAGCCATCTCCCCAGGCAACACCAGCCCCCTTGATTTAAAGGGACAGAGCTGGATTTGTTGCCCCAATGCCTGAAGCGTTCTTCGTTAGCAAGTGTTATAAACAATTACTTACTTTCTGTAAGTCTAACGTGCTTCGTTAGTAAGTGTTGTCAATTGTATGTTTTTTTTTTTTTGTTTTTTTTTCGTTTTCGATTAATCTTTGGTCGGACGTTGTTTTAACTTGTGATTTGTTCTGAATCCTCGTCGCCAATCTTGAAGGGGAATGCCGACGGGATCCACGCATTTTTTTGCGCCTGCCATTCCATGAGCTTCGGTTTGTGGGTGGTACCACATTAATACGACCTTGTGTCATACCCGCATACGTGGGACATGAGGTAAATACCTTAACAAACATGAATTTTATCTCTAGATTCACAAGTGACCATTTATAAAAATTCTATTGTGTATTTTCATCAGGACTAAATGCAAAAGGCTGTAAATTACGCAATTGTAAAGACAGGCAAATGAAAAAATACAGAAAATATCAGCCCTGTTGGCTGGGCTTTAGAATGCACCGACTGCACCTCTGCAGAGGAGTAATACTCCCTCAATGGGGTCACCTGTTGGCCGTGGGTGGTGACACGCTATGCTTAAGAACGGAATCCTTGAGCAGTCCATGACATGCAACACCCCACTATGGCCCTTATTTAGGCTAGACGGGCGGTCGGAGAGGCCACCTCCGATCAATCGGCTGGTCACGTCAAGACCTAGCACCTATATGATTGCCCCAACCCTATTGCCCTTATGGCAAGCCCCAACCTTTTTTATCATATGTGCTAAAAGGCAGTGGTTGAGGATCTTCATGTCCTGGAAATGACATTAAACTATCTGATGGTGAGTTCCAGTTATGGAGTTTTGGAGAATTTGGAGCACCCTTTCATCACTATTGCTCCTAGGCACACTCTGACCCGGATTGGTAGTACCTGTTAGGGTATCATATATGTGTGAAATAGAAAAATATGGGGTTATAAAAAATTGAAAGTATCCATTAAGAATGAATTTATTTCAAAGCATTGTCGGCATTAAATGACCCACTGAGGTTAATATGCCGTAAAAACAAAACAAACCAAACAGAAAATAATTATTTTAATGACAATTGTAAGAAAGGCGATTTATGGCACAATGTTGTAAGAAACATTTTTTTACATATTAGGGCACAGAATCCTCAATATGAGAGATTTACAATGAAGCATATACTGCTACAGTGTGTAGACTTTGATCTAGTGCGAACAAATTACTACCAAGCAAATGATTTGAAAACACTTTTCACAAAAATAAGACCATCCAGGATTTTACATTTTCTAAAAGAAGTGGATTGTACTCAAAAATATGAGTAATTGAACAATAGTTAAAAATCTATACATAAATACATTTGTTTTCTACCACACTATCGGTACGAATCCAACACTTAGTCGGCATTGAATGACCCACCGAGGTTGATATGCCGTAAACCAAACCAAACCCAACCAATATACTTGTTACACATAATCACAATGAGAAAAGAAAACGTTCGAGCATTATTGGTCAAAGAAGATTGTAATAGTTGCTATGGTTACACCATTCGTACAGAACACATTTTTCAAATACATACTCATGCAGCTTCCACTATGTCAGCTGCTATTGTAGAATACACCGACTGAACAGAGAAGTAAGACTTTAATTACCTACATACTACCTTAATAATTTAAGCTGACATTAAAAATAAATTTATGAATATTATAACAAAACTTACGCAGACACACTATTTGGGACACACACACACACACACATATATATATATATATATATATATATATATATATATATATGGAATTAAACAAAAGGCACGTCTCCTGTTTAACGGTTTTATTGATGATCTTTTCAAGCTTTCTGGCCAAACTTTAAATATTTGGATGTACTTTTGGCACTTTGAAATGCCATCATCAGGGGTGATGTGTTCGAGTTTTTGGGGGTTTTTTTTAAGTGTATTAATGGATGTGGAGGCTGGAAGGAGGAAAATTGATGGGAAAAGTGTTATAGGCATTTTAAACATATCACCCCTGATGATGGCACTTCAAAGTACCGAAAGTACTCGGGATATGAACTTTGGTGGACTAATCCACGAATTCCATCCAAATATAAAAAAGTTGGCCAGAAAGCTTGAAAAGAACACCAATAAAATCAGTAAACAGGAGACGTGCCATTTGTTTAATTCCACATGTATAAATGAAAGAATGCTGTCCATATATATATATATATATATATATATATATATATATATATATATATATTATATATATCATTAAAGGGCACTGATGATGGCATTTCAAAGTGTCGAAAGTACTTGGGTTAAAAACGTCGGTGGACTAATCCACGTATTCCTTCCAAATGTAAAAGCCTTGGCCAGAAAGCTCGAAAAGATCGTTAATGAAAATTTTAAACTGGGGTACGTGCTTTTTGTTTAATTCTACAAGTATAAATCAAAGAATGCAGCCCAAGAACATATATTATAATAAGATATAGATATTTTCGCACTAATGAATCTAGTTTTGACAGAATAAAGTTGAATGACAGGAATAAGCATGTTATTATCTCTCGCTATTTTCACTCATTTATTAAATACTGTGTTGTTTGGGGTTAGCAGGTGGCATCTAATGTGTTCGCATGTCAAGTAAATAAAACTAAATATTGTAGCTAAGCGTAAACTTTTAAAGAGACCTCACCTGTCTCTTAAACATTTTAAGGGTTAAGAAAGCAAAGGTGAGATGAAGCGTAAAATGAGAATACGGTGTATTTAAAAAAAAGAAGAAAATAAGTACTCATGACAAACACTACAGAACAATAGAAGAAAACAAGAGAAAAGAAAATATCAAGAGAGATGAGAAAGGAAAAAAGCGAATTAATGATAGAAACTGTCATAGAAGGAAAGAAAAAAAGAATTGAGGACACTAGAAGATTATACCTGATAGATGTAAATAATATTTTTTTTAAAAAGAGGATCTTGCACGTGGTAGATATGATGAGTCTTTCAACAGGGTGAAGACAAAAAACAATCAACATTTTTTAAACCATACCCAACATCATTCCAAGTTTTTTTGTCCAAGTTAAAGAAAGTTCATCCTTACCGTTACACGTGACACTTGTGTTGGTTAAAATTGAAAATCGTCGTCAAAATTAAAACGGAAAAATTTGGCTTGGCATAGATTTTAATGAATTTAATTATTACTAAGGACACGATTTATGTTAATAATTTGTTTGTACATGTTTATTAATTCTGACTAGTCTTATATTTTATTTGATCTATTTATCTAACGTTAAAATTTAAGTAAAAAAAAAATCGTGTCTTAGTAATAATTAAATTCATTAAAATCTATGCCCAAGTCAAATTTTTCCGTTTTAATTTTGCCGACGATTTGCAATTTTAACCTTTTATAAAAACTTTCTCATGACTCTTCAGTGCAGTGGGACCAGGTTACAAACACATTAGAAAAAGCTTCCCTGTTTTAAAATTGATAGAATTTGAACAGAAATTTTAGTCATTTTTAAGTTTTACAAATTTTAATTTATAATTTTATTATATATATATATATATATATATATATATATATATATAATATATTATATATATATATATATATAAAGGACAACCGCCCTGTCGATTGTGGCTGTAGAATGCACCGACTGTACCTGTACAGAGGGGTGAAATCTTCCCAATGGGGCCACCTATTAGCTGTGGGTGGTGACCCGTGATGCTTAAGGACAGAATCCTGATGGCTAAGCGGACTATGACATTCAACAACCCACTTTGGCCCTTAAGCTTGACGGGCGGTCGGAGAGACCTTTTCTCATCAGTCTTCTGGCCACATCATTAGTGAAGTTACAATTGTAGGGTTCTGAGGAGTCTTTAGTACCCCTTCATCGGCATTGCTCCCAGGTCTCTGGCCAGGAGTGGTAGTACCTGTTAGGGTCAGATCTATCGGTTAAACAGAAAAAAATTAATTAAAAATGTTTTTAAAAAATTGAATTTAAAAGAAAAATTCAAGAATGCATAAAGCAAGAGTTGACATGCCGTAATAACAACCAACCAACCAACCAACCAACCAACCAAAAGACAAGACCGTAGAATCTTTGATCTTTGGTAGAAATGTCACTATTCTTAAATAATCCCATAATCTTGACAGGAACTATATACTGCTGATGTATTTATGAATATTTTAACCTATGAAGTCGCCCCAAAATGAAATAGTTGATTTATCCTTACTAAACCTTATGCTGTGTGCTGTTTTAAACAAATCCTGAAAATAGCACTCTTCAAAACAGCAACTATACGGTCATTTACTCCCCATCTCATGAAACATCCAAGTAAACGAACAAGAAAAGATATTATCAAATGTTACACACAAATATTTGGAGATGATACAAAAATATATTCTACTGTTAATGATCAAAATAATACTGATAAAATCCAAACTGACATTAACAATCTTGTAGATTAGTTTGATAAATGGCAAATGAGATTCAATACATCTAAATGTAAGGTACTTTATGTAGGAAGAATTCAAAACATGTATACTATATGAGAAAAACTTATTTAATGAATGAGAAATACTAAAAGATACAGAGTTAGAAAAAGACCTTGGTGTGAATGTGGACAATGTCCTGAATTAAAATTTGGTTTATCGACGTACAAGAAAGGATATGATTGAAGTCTACAAATATACATATGGTTTTTATTCAACGAACTTTGATCTACTAAACATTGTTCAAAATATCAATACCAGGGGTCATAAATTAAAACTCTTAAAAAAAATTTGTAAAGCAAATGCAAGACAAAATTATTTTAGTAACAGAGTGGTGAATACATGGAATAAACTACCATCATCAATAGTGAATGCCCCATCTCTAAACTCTTTTAAGGCAATGTTAGATAATCTGTGGAAAGATTATAAATATTCTGTGGAAGATTAATGTTTATAAATAACAGACCTAATATAATAGCTGAAAAAGATTATATATATTATATTATTATATAAGACATGCTATGCAATCCTGGAGAAATAACGGCGAACTCATAATCGACGTTCTCCAGTGAACTTCTACACATGGACACACCAGTGTTGACCGACCAGTCAAAACTTTCATTCATAAACTCCGTATGGACATTGGGTGCCGTCTAAAGGCCTTACCAAGGGCGGTGACTGGTAGGAATGGAAAGTGAAAGAGTTAAAGGAATATGTGCCCTCGTAACATTTACGTATCTTTAGTTGATTCCCAGTTGAAAAAGAATCGGTTTTGTGTAAGAAAATTCCCGATTTGAATTGCCGGATTTAATGACAAGGTAGTCAATTTGACTTTGCCATTACGACGGCGTTTTCAATGCATTTTTTCTAATGTTGGTGCAAATGGAGAGAGAGAGAGAGAGAGAGAGAGAGAGAGAGAGAGAGAGAGAGAGAGAGAGAGAGAGGGGGGGGCATTTAAAAATCTTTCTACAAATTATCTTTGCCCTTTTGATTTTGTTTTTCTTGCCACGTTAAAACTATAAATTAGGGAATAATGTTTCATTGTACGTTTGTATGTGAGGATTAAAATAAAATGAATAACAAACTCCCATGACCCTCCAGACCGGAAGAACCCTCAGAGCATGTGCGGGAAAGGACCCACTTCCGACCCCAAGATAATCTCTCGGCCATTCGAACTTAGGCCTGAACTGGGGCGAAAATTTGAAAATAGAAAATAATAATAATAATGTAAAACAATTTTATTAATAATTGAGGTTTGAATAAAAATAAAATCATGGAGAATGTGACGTTAATAACTAAGTGAATTGTGACTTCGGTTACAGACAGACAAACACACAATCTCCATTGTAATAAGAATACATCTGCAGTCAGATACCAAAGGCATATTATTAATGATTTATTTTGGCTAAATTCATCATCTTAATTTCTGATTGCTCTTTCTCGAATTTACAACAATGAGAACACAATTCGGAAGGTTAAATCCCACTTAACGGACCTAAATTCCACCATCGTATGTCACCCCGCTGAAAGAGAAAAAATACAAAAAATCAAGGAATTAAGCGAATTTAATGAAATTTTCAGTGTTGATATATTAATGAATAAACACCAGTTATTTTATTTGAAAACTCTTTTTCAGGTCAGTTAACTTTGAACCACGTATCTTTGAGGCGTAACACAGATTCACAAACATACATGGTTCAGAGTTAATTGACCTGTAAAAATGTAAAAGTTTTTAAATAAAATAACTAGTGCATTATATCTTTTATATATATTTGTTAGTGTATCAACACTGAAAATTTCATTAAATTCGGTTTATTCCTTGATTTTTGGTATTTTTTTTTTCGGCTGGGTGACATACAATGGTGGAATTTAAGGTCCGTTAAGTAAGATTTAACCATTTTGAATTAATAAAGCTCATGTGTGGTCCCATCATTGGAATGACCACATCCGTTTTTCTACTGGTGGCTTTGTTTTTAAAGATCCTCAAAACGGGGTCAACCCAATTTGTTCGGAGCATCTTTGTGACAGCTTGGAAGGTTAGTATGACCGAGTTACCGAAGAAGTTCATAATTACAAGAACGAGACAACTATATATTAACCATAACAATTATAAGTTTAGTATCATTATCAAGCGTGGAAGATCTGGCCTCTAACAGACAGGGTTGACAAGACGCCTACCACACAGGAGCTAAGCAGCTCAATAATGAGTTAAGCAAGACTACAGAGCGGCGACATATTCGTTGTCATGAAAAATGTAGATGGGAATTTCCCCTGCAATGTGTATGACCACATCTGCAAATCTAGAACTGGACTAATGAGCCACCATAGGGTCCACAAATGAAGACATGGAGTGACGTCTTTGTCGTCTGTGACGGACATGGAAAAGAAAGAAAGAATTATTTGGATTATTCAGACTATTTTCCTCATATTTACTGTTATCTGTACAACATTTCAGTCGATGTGACCTCCGGCCTTCTTTAGGTATTTCTTATCGGACTCGGGAGCCTTCTCGAATTCGAGAACCTCCATTTCGAACTCGGGAACCTTCTTGTCGTAATCGGGAGCCATCACGGAATTATAATTTTTTATTGGAATATGAGTATGTAACCATAAGATACGGTGAGGAATTTGGTTGGTGTTTTTGCTTTATGGTTTAGCATTGAGTTTTTCATCGGCAAGGGTGGTTTTGGGTCTGTCCAGGAAAGTTCGATTCTTGTGTACTTCTTTCGTCGGAGTTTTCTGGTCAGTAGCAAGGTCATCTATTGGCAATGTTTTCTTCTAATGTTAAAGTTTTTTTTTCTTGTAGCAGTTTTCGAATTATGTCTTTTCTCTTGGTTTCAATTGACAAGATGGTCATATGAATAGAGAAGAAGTAAAGAATCTAGATTTGTTTTTATAACTGTAGGGATATTTATTTTAGTAAACTTTTAAATTGTTTTTTTTTCTCTGTTTTCTAATATTTTTTCTTTTAAATTATGTTCTTGAAGGGAGTCATTTGATAAATAAGGGGATTTTTTTTCTTATTTTACATAAATGTTAAGTGCATTGTTACCATTTTCTTCATCTAAACGTTGCAAAAAATCATGGCGTTTTATTTCATGTTTATTTTTGCAAAGTGTTGCTAAAAGTAGTATTTATTGTTGATGATTACCTGAAATGGAACCAACACATTTAACAAATTCAATTGGAGTAGTTAGTTTACCCTACGGTCATTTATAAAATGAATCATTATCGTCTCAAAATAATACACACAAAAAGAAACATAAAATTATATTTAAAAAATCAGTAATTTCACTTAAAACAGTTTCGGAGCCCATTTTTTATATAAGAAAATTGTAGCTCTAAACAGTTCTGATTTGTCAATCAGTTACCGATCACATGACACTGCATTTCATTGGCTAGCAAATGACGACCTACTTTTTATTTACAGATATCGTTGGAGAGTAGTTAGAGATCCTACGAGCCCTTTCATTGGACAGTGCGTTCTCATATTACATTGATGGGGGTAGCAAAATGAATATGGAGTACGTGTTGATAGGCTCATCTGTTGCAATTTATGTGGTGTCATAAATTGTTGACAGAACCTCTAATCAGTTTGAAATAGGTTCGTTGGTGTTAAAAGCGTAGGCGGTTAGATTTCATTTGGATGACCCCAACTGACCCCTAGAGGCACGAATCTCGCGCGTCACGTGATTAGTTAGTTTAGAGATTTAGATACAACCGGGCTTTGACGCAAAGAGAACTCTCTGATAAGGTTGAAACTCACCCACAAGGCGAACAAGAATGGGCTAAATAAAATCTTGATAAAAGTGTTGTGGTTCATTTAATTAATTACAATACATACTAACTAAGGGCTTATAAGAAGCCCTTAGTTAGAGACAGCAACTAAAAGACAAGATGACAGCAAGAAGTTAGCAGAAGCAGTAAAGCAGAAATGAAGCAACAAGTAAGTCTCTCTCTCTCTCTCTCTCTCTCTCTCTCTCTCTCTCTCTCTCTCTCTCTCTCTCTCTCTCTGAGAACTCTCTGAAGTCACTCTCTCATGTATATACCTAATGTGGGTATACAGCACATGTATATATATATATATATATATATGTGTGTGTGTGTGTGTGTGTGTGTGTGTGTGTGTGTAAGGGATTCACATGTGATTGGGTATGTAAAAACAAATCTGGATCCTTGGGCCATCTGCATGCTCACAACCAAACTACTTGTAGAAATGGCCTTCTTCTGTGAAGAGGTGGCAATCACCATATATATATATATGGTGATTGCCGCTTCTTGACAGAATGAGGCCATTTCTACAAGTAGTCCAGATGTGAGCAGTTGTGAGCATGCAGATGGCCCACGGATCCAGCTTGTTTTTATGTACCCTATAACACATATGAAATCCTCGACATACAGGCGCTGCCACACAGGTCAGACTTCAATGTAGGAAATGTTTCCATGGCGTCCGTCATGTGTCGCTTCAGAATGGAGGGCCGAGTCACCTTACCTCAAACTTATTATAGCTATCATCGGCCTGTCTTTCCATGAGGATGTGTATCCAGCCCACCCCTTCTGTCAATTGGTCCTTATAGCTGAAGCTGATTTCCGCAAGAGCATCTGTCTGCCCCTTATCGAGATACTTCCCTCTCAAGATCGGGAGGTGTCCAGACATTCCAAGCGGCTGTTCTTAGGCTTGTTTTGTGTTGTAGTATTTTCTAGTTTTCGCCCAGCTAATGTGGACAACCGTCGAAATGTTGGTTTCTGGCCAGCTTGATAGGTGAATCGGCATTTGTTTAGGTCATCTTTTCTAGACACCTCCCAAGTGGTTGGGTGAACAGTGTTAACCAAGGGGCTGCTCATTCACTCACAACCTCGCCGAGGCACGTTGCTGTTCAATCAGCAAGGCGGTGACGTTAAGTAGGTCATGAATCACGCCGTATGTAGATTCAAATTTGCATGCTTCCATCCCGTCAGGCCTGCACATCTCAACATCCCTCCATCACTCTGGGACTTGTAGAAATATCTGCACATGTTTTTGTTTTACATGTTGCGCGCTTGTGCGACACGCACCGCATGCTCTCCTTCCCCAAAGTCAAGCATCAGTGACAAGCCGTGGCAAGATGACTGGGAGACTTTGGGGAACGCAGGTGGATAATCTGGTGAGATCTACGGATCCACCACTCCGGGGAAAAAAAACTAAGTTTTAACTTAGTATAAGTCCACAGATACCATTATAATTTATCGACAATCAAGATCAGTAAGCAGATGAAAATTAATGTTTTCAGTGACGCTGGAGTTAAATTCAAAACAAAAAACAAAAAAATACAAAAATAAGATTAATATTGTTAAGTGTCAGCAAATTTGAATGTTATAACAATTTAAATCACTGAATAATAAAAAATATTATAAAAACGCAAGGAGATACAATTGAAAATTAAACTTAGACTTAGCAATTAATTCACAGTATCGTCTTCCAGCTTCGAAGGATTCGCTTATCATGGCCGAAATTTTTTTTTGTTTTTTTTTGGGTAGCATTTACATGTGCATGTATATATATATATACATATATATATGTGTGTGTGTACATGTATGTATATATATGTGTTTATATATATGTGTGTATATATATATATGTGTGTATATATATGTATATATATGTGTGTATATATATATGTATATATATGTTTATATATGTGTGTATATGTATATATATATATGTATATATATGTATGTATATATATATGTGTGTATATATATTATATATATGTGTGTGTATATATATTTGTGTGTGTATATAATAATGTATGTGTATGTATATGTGTATATATATATATATATATATATATGTGTGTATATATATATGTGTGTATGTATATATATGTGTGTGTGTGTGTGTGTGTGTGTGTTTGCGTGTGTATTAGCAGAGTTCAGTTAGTGGCATTTGTCATTGAATATTTCTTTGTGGGGAGCCAATTATATACATCTCTATGTTATTGGGATTTTTCCTATTCTGTTTCTTGAAAATCCAGCCTCCTTTACTCTAAATAATCAATTATCCTCAAAATATAATAAGGTTTTAGTGGTTACTGAATTAGGGACAGTTTAATCTGAGGGTCATTGTCCCTAAAAATGTTTGTACTTATTCACTGACCAGTTGATGACCAGTAAACTCTGCCCTGTCCCTCTTGTCAGTGTGTGTCTCGGTTGATCGAGTTAAGGCAATTGTATAGAGCCTATTCAATGAAATTGCTTGTTTGACAAGCGTAAAATACGATGATTATATACGCACGCCTATAAAAACATGCCATAACTCACAATAGTTTGTCAACTTTTCAATTTGGAACTTAAGTGTTGGACAAAATGAAACAAGATCAATTCAGAGAAAATAAATTCGGATTGTAACCATCAACACCCGATTTTTGTTTAAATCTTAACGGACCTAAATTCCACCATCACACATCACCCCCACCGAAAGAAAAAAAAAAAAAAAATCAGGAAATTAACCGAATTTAATGAAAT
The DNA here is from genome assembly GCA_023376005.1 of Doryteuthis pealeii. Taxonomy (NCBI): domain Eukaryota; kingdom Metazoa; phylum Mollusca; class Cephalopoda; order Myopsida; family Loliginidae; genus Doryteuthis; species Doryteuthis pealeii. The sequence goes on from CM042167.1 coordinate 53,034,854, forward strand.
TTTCAGTGTTGATATATTAATGCATAAAAGATCTAATGCGCCAGTTATTTTATTTTAAAAACTTTTACATTTTTTCCAGGTCAGTTGACTTTGAACCACGTATCTTTGAGAATCTGTGTTACGCCTCAAAGATACGTTGTTCAAAGTTAACTGACCTGAAAAAATGTTTTTTTTTAAAGATAACTGGTGCATTATATGTTTTATTCATTTATATATCAACACAGAAAATTTCATTAAATTCCAATAATTTTCTGATTTTTGGTATTCTTTTCCAATGGTGGAATTTAGGTTCATTAATTTCAATTTAACCTGATTTCTTTTCCTAACAAAGAAAAAATGATGTCGTTCCCTATCTTTCTTCTGTTTGAATTATCAAGTTATTTACAATATTTTTGCTCTTTTTGTAAGATGCTCTAAAAATCGTTTTTGTCTCTTTTCTCACTTTTTTTCAAATGTCACATAAAGTCGTGCGATCTCTTAAAGTACTAACTTAGAGGATAAGTATAAAATCTTTCATACCGATTTCTCTGAATTTTATAGTTGAGGCTGCCCGAGTTCGAAAAGAAGGTTGCCGAGTTCAACAAGAAGGTTCCAAAGAGTGTCGCTCTGAAAGAAATACCTCCTATTTATTTCCACATTGTCTACAACAGATAAATGGAACACAATAACACCATTGGATAGAGCAAGAATGTCGATCTAAAAGAAATACCTCCTATTTATTTCCACATTGTCTACAACAGATAAATGGAACACAATAACACCATTGGATAGAGCAAGAATGTCGATCTAAAAGAAATACCTCCTATTTATTTCCACATTGTCTACAACTGATAAATGGAACACAATAACACCATTGGATAGAGCAAGAATGTCGCTCTGAAAGAAATACCCCCTTGAGTTAAAGGGGCAGGGCTGGGTTTATTGCCCAGTTCCTTAGGCGCGTCCTTGAGGGGGAATGCCGACGCGATCAACGTATTTTTTGTGCCTACCACCCGTGAGCTTCGGCTTGTGGGTGGGTCCACATAAAAATGTCCTTGTGTCACGCCTTCATAAGTGGGATGAGAGGCAAATACCTTAATAATATGGGCAGTTTTGCGGCAAATCTAACTCAGATTTAAATGAGATATCGTTTATAAATTTAGTTGCTAATCAACATTGAATAATGACTATTTCATAATCGTTGAGAATAGGAAGTAATCGTGACGTCAGTGGTGACGTAGTTCCAGTTACGGACAGACATTTACATAATCTCCATTATTATAAGAAGATCTATTTAAAAAGTATTCATATTCAATAGGACAGTGTCCAAAAACAGCAAAAACAACAAAACACAAACTCTTGAGAAACAACTACACAAAAATACATATTGATGTACAATGACCACGATTCTCTAACCACTCAGCATAAAATAACCATAGACATGTTGACATGCCATTAAAATCAATCACTCAAGAGTAAATGGTGACACATTTTTCACGGCGTCGTTGTCAGGGAAAATTTATCTACATAGTTGTTGTAATGGAATATTCCACACCCTCTCTCAACCCATGTGTTGTAATGGAATATTCCACACTCTCTCTCTCTCTCTCACCCATGTGGTCTGAATATATATATATATATAGTTAGCACGGCATTATGCTGGGCTGGCTTCGAGGATTAGTAGCGTACCTCACTATACCTTGTTGTCTTATTGTATCTCTCTGTAATAAAACCCTCTATTCTAAATCTACAAACGTGTTAACTGATCCTTCCACTCAACTACAACCTTGACTGATTGTATCCTTTCAAAGGACATGACATAACCCAAGAGGAGTTAACATGCCATTAAAATCAATCAATCAATACAAATTCTAAGAACAGATTATTTTAGATAAATAAAATTCTAAATTTGAACATACAATGAACGCGATTCCTTTGTAATGGAATATTCCACACTCTCTCTCACTCATGGGTTATAATGGAATATTCCCCCCCACACACACTCTCTCTCTCTGTCTGTCTCTCTCTCTCTCTCTCTCTCTCTCTCTCTCTCTCTCTCTCTCACACACACACACACACACACCCATGGGTTATACTGGAATATTCACACACTCTCTCTCTCTCATCCATGGGTTATAATGGAATATTCCACACACACACACTCTCTCACACACATGGGTCATAATGGAATATTACACACACACACACACTCTCTCTCTCTCTCTCTCTCTCTCTCTCTCTCTCTCTCTCTCTCTCTCTCTCTCTCTCTCTGGCTTCGAGGATCAGTAGCGTGCCTCACTATTCCTTATCTGACTTATTGTATCTCTCTGCAATAAAACCATCCATCTTAAATCTACGAACGTGTTGACTGTCCTTCCACTCGACTCCAGCCTTGTCCGATTTTATCCCTTTTAAGGACGCAACAATAGTAAATATTTCATTGGCTCGATTCATGCAGATAAGCCTATTGGGGTGCTCTTTATTTCGTTGATAGACCGCTGTGTCAAGCATGGCCTGTCATTCACATTCCTATCGCAACTGCTGTACCGCATTACCCATCACTTCACAACCTCTGGTATTCGTAAAAGTTCAACAAGTGTCGGTAAAATGTTAATCAGTGCATTTTTCCCGTGTAAAGGTGAATACTATGCTTTTATATCCAACCCAATTTTGCCAGCTGGCGTTTAGCTGCTCTACTAGTCAAAAAGAATATGGGTTATCGGTGAGAAAATTCAACCCCTACTGCCATACCACCAATATACGAATCTGGGAGTTTCACCGATGCATTTCTTTTAGGGCTTTGCTTACAAGCTATTTCGTAATGTGAGGTATTTTTGAAAATAAAAACAAAACTGGGGCTATTTCTCTGAATGTTCAATCCTGAGCACAGGCAGTAACATAGAAAAATAATTAACACAACTCCTACCCCAGCTATGATTAGCGGAATGAGAACAGGATACCCCCGTGGACTGAATAAAGGGTTAGGTTCAAAGTTCCCTGATGGCCCCCGACTACGACAAGAAAGTTCCCGAGTTCGAAAAGAAGGTTCCCGAGTCCGAAAAGAAGGTTCCCGAGTCCGACAAGAAATAACGCAAATAATACCAAAACTGGGACTGTAAAATACGCCTCTACAGAGGGTTAAGATCTTGCCAATGGGCTCACCTGTTGGCTATGAGATGGCAACCCATAATGTCTAAGGACAGGATTGTGGTGGCTAATCGGTCTGTAATCCGGGTACTAAGTGGTCCCGTGACATGCAACACTCCACTTTGGCCATTACTCGAGATAGACAGGTGGTCAGAGAGACCCGATTAATCGGCTGGTCATATCAAGACCTATTACCTATATGATTGTCCTGACCGTATTTTTCAAATTGCTTTTATGACAAACACCCAACCCTTTTAAAATTGATAAAAATCAATATATTTTCTAAACTGACTCGCTGACAAAGTAGAACTTTCATTATTGTAATGATCAAACAAGGCGTCGAAGAACTTTTGAAGATCTCATTCAAATAATGATGTCATTGTTTTTGCATGCTTAACAATTTGAAAAGCGTCACGAGAAGCATCACAATCATTAAAAATAATAATAAATAAATAAATAAAGAGGAGGACAACAGTCCGAAAAATCAAAATAATACAGATCAAGCCTCATCTAAACGATTCAGACAAATAGAAAGTGTTCATAAAGTCTTGCAGCAGTTTTAAATTTTAAAATTCAATTGT
>CM042167.1:53043560-53052274 GCA_023376005.1 Doryteuthis pealeii
ATTGATAGAAAAAATAAATGATTCTTTTTTTCGCTTTGAAATCGATTAGACATATAAACATCTTTTTGTCTTTATTTTTTACGCATTGTATTGCCTTCGAATTTTATTATTTTATAACATACTTAACAATGCTTCAAGCAAATTACCAATTACTTTTATATATATATATATATATATATATATATATATATATATATATATATATATATATATATATATATATATATATATATATATATATATATATATATATATATATATATATATATATATATATATATTACCATCACTCCGCACGAGCAGGATGCGACACAAGGTCAATTTCTTAAGCGGAATTTAACAGGTTTGAAATCAGAGTTTTCCTTCTCCTAGACTGGTGTTGGTAATTATACCTGTCCTGAACAAAATTGCATTACTTTTTGACTCACCTATGTGGAGAAGTAGGGATGGGATCCGCAGAGGACCTGCTTCATTTTGATTTATGATACATATTCCTCCGTTGGTAATTACACCTGCCCTAAACTAAAGGTCATTACTTTTTGACTCACCCTCAAAAGTGACGGGTCAAACAAAAGTTCCGTTGTGGCTAAAGATCAATGACTTTCCGCTTTCATATCAAACATGAATAAAAAAGAAAATATACATTGATATATTTTCACCTAATTTCACCTAATTTCTTCAGGTCAGTCAACAGCAACAAAAGATCAAAGAAAAAACTTTATAAGTGGCCAAATATAACAATATCTATTCATTGCTTTTCTTCCCCTCTTTACAAAGTTATTTCTTTTTATTGTTCCGCTAATATCTCCTTCTCCCTTTTATTGTAAAAAATATATTCATCCTTAAACCCGTTAAAAATGCTCTATTATTTAATACCGACCGGAGCAAAATAAAGTTTTAGTAATTATTTAGAATTAAAACTACCTCACTAATTATGCGAAAAGTTACAAATTTAAGATTTATTATAATATTATAATATATAGATGTATATTATCTGCGTTATTCGGACTATTCTCCTCATCTTCATTGTTATCTGCACAACTTTTCGGCCGATGTGCCCTCTGGCCTTCTTCAGGTATTTTTTGCCGGACTCGGGAACCTTCACGGACTCGGGAAACATGGCCTAGTGGATAAAGGAATTAGGTTAAGACAGTTCTAAGTGACAGTTATCTCTGGACTGCAGGTTCAATCCTGGTCAAGTGCAGCAGTAACACATAATAATGATTAACACAACGTAACGCCTCTACCCCAGGATACCCCGTGGACTGAATAAAGGGTTAGGTTCAAAGTTCCGTGATGGCTCCCGATTACGACAAGAAGGTTCCCGAGTCCGAGAAAGCTCCTGAGTCCGACAAGAAATACCTGATGAAGGCCGGACGGCAATCGACCGAAATGTTGTACAAATAATAAAGATGAGGATAATAGTCCGAATAACGCAGATAATACTAATCATCGAGCCTCATCTCAAACATTCAGAGAAATAGTATATAGATTTATGTTTTAACTAATCTTATTATAATCTTATAATGTTATGTACACATCGTTTCGGCCGATGTACCTCCGGCTTCTCCGAGTATTTCTTGTCGGACTCTGGAACCTTCTTGTCGAAATCGGTAACCTTCACAGAACTTCGAACCGAACCTTTATTCAATCCACGGGGATAGACTGTTCCTATTCGGTTAACCATGACCGGGTACAAGTGATAAGTTGTGTTAATCATTCAATGTTTCTGTTGCTCTTCACCAGGATTGAACCTGCAGCCCAGAGATTACTGTCACTTACTAATTGTATTAACTCAACGTCTATACCCGTTGTTCCATGTGTGACGAAAATTCATCGAAATAGGGAATTGTTTTTGTTGTTGTTGTTGTTAATAATAATAATAATAATAATAATAATAATAATATAATAATATAATAATGTATACTGTACGGTGACAGAGATGAAAATGTAAATGTATTAAGTGAATGTAGCAAACTAGCACAATGGTAATACAAAACTAGACACAACTGGGTTGGGAAGGTGATCCACTGGGAATTATGCAAAAAATTAAATGTTGACCATATAACAAAATGGTATATGCATAAACCAGAATCTGTTATTGAGAATGAAACACATAAAATTCTCTGGGACTTTGAGATAAAGACAGATTACCCTATCCCAGCCAGGAGACCAGACCTAGTGTTGATTAACAAAAAAAAAAGAAAAAAGAACGTGTCAGCTGGTGGACTTTGCAGTTCCAGCAGATCACAGGGCGAAGCTGAAGGAAAACGAAAAGATTGACAAATACCTGGACCTTACCAGAGAATTTAAAAAGCTGTGGAATATGCGAGTGAAAGTGATACCAATTGTAGTTGATGCACTTGAAACGGTCCCAATAAACTTGGAAAAAAGACTGGGGATCTGGAGATCAGAGAAAGAATTGAGACGACGACGACGACTACTACTACTACTAACTACAACAACAACAACAATAACAATAACAATAATGAATAATAATAATAATTTTATATTTGCAAAAGTGAATTATATATAGCAAGTATTTAAATTTTAATGCAATAAGCAAATTAAATTAGAAAGAATAATTAAACAAAATAAAATTCATGTATTTTAATACAGTATTATTTGTATTATTCGGACTATTGTCCTCATCTTCATTGTTATCTGTACAGCGTTTCGGTCGATCTGCCCCCGGTATACTTCGGGTATTTCTTGTCGGACTCTGGAACCTTCTCGGACTCGGAACCTTTTTTCGAACTCGGGAACCTTCTTGTCGTAATCGGGAGCCATCACGGAACTTTGAACTAACCCTTTATTCAGTTCACGGGAGTATCCTGTTCTCATTCCGCTAACCATAGCTGGGGTGCAGGTGTTAAGCTGTGTTAATTATTATTCTATGTTACTGCTATGTTTATTGCCCATGACAGGAGTGAACCTGCAGTCTAGAGATAATTAGAATTGAATGTAATTGCTTTGTTATTCACTTTTTCCTTGATGTTTTTTCTTGTGTGTGTGTGTTTGGGGGGGGGGTGAAAATCGCCTAGACGAGAAACAGAAAAGTCGTTGACTTCATATCTCGTCCACCCTAACTTATATATACATTTTGTTTAAACTTGCAATCGTCGTCAAAATTAAAACGAAAACTTATTTGGTGATCCGTGACAGTTTAACTACAGTGTATGAATTAACTTTTTTGAGAATTGGGTTACGATTTAGGGGTTTGGGGATTAAGGTTGTTTTTAATTACGTATTGCTTTAAAAAAATGTTAAATTACTATACATTTAATATTGAAAAATATTTTTTTTAAACCGAGTTTGATTGAAATTATATAATACTAAACACAAACAACAGACTAATGTGTCTACCATTGGATTCAATAATTAATTTAAATGGTTAATTAAATGTATAGTAATTTGGTTTTGGGGTTGTTTTTTAAGCAATACGTAATTTAAAAACAATCTTAATCCCAATACCCCTAAACCCAATTCGCAAAAAGTTCATTTATACACTGTAGTTAAATTGTCATGGATCACCAAATAAGTTTCCGTTATTTTGACGACGATTTGCAAGTTTAACCTACATTTTATTTCTTTACACCTTTAATAAATAAAATGATTTTGCTTACTTATGATACAAACCCTCTGATATTGAATTTTTAACTCCCACGCCCTTAGGTATTATCTTTCAAAATTATTTTTACACTGCCCGGAGGGTGTTTTTTGTTTTGCTAGTATTATTAATGTTTGTTTAAGGAAGTGTCAGTAACAATAATGTAATTCATATTTCGTTTTTATGTCTTTATTTTGAGGAGTTGATTCGACACAGGAAGTATGAAGGGTTGATATAGTGAGGATCTTAAATTCTGTCAGACCAGACACACTTCTGTATCCTAACATTTACATTAACATTTTTAACCAGGTGTGCCGAACAAAAAAGGCCAGTAATATAGAGCCTGGGTGCGATACTCATAGCAGACAAATAAGAGTAAATATTTGGTCGGAAAAGACTGGGCGAAATCTGTCCGTCGAAGGAACTAGGAGTTGGGCGTCAAGTAATGCTGTGTGAAGAGAGGTGGAGGGGGGGGAGAATGGGTTAAGGTGCGTCGTTCCTATCTGGTGTTGTAAGCACGCCTGTCACACAGCGTTAGGCTTCTGTTTAGTTTAGGACTAGAAAGTACAACATACACAAAAACGGCTGACATTCGACAGGAAGCGGTGAACAGAAAATAAATAAAGAAAAGAAACGAAAAGACAGTCGAAGGTAAAAGTAGAGGGAAGTATATGATTAGTTTTCGATACACGTATACAAGGATACACATAGGATACTCTAGTAAACACTCTCACACACATCTAATATATATATATATATATATATATATATATATATATATATATATATATATATAAGGTACTCACCTAAGGTCCGGGCAACTTGAGACGCGAAATGGCTTTGTTAAGAAATTAGGCAACTTATCCCCGGTGAAGAAATTTCGAGAAATGTGCTATATGTCTAAAGGCACAGGAAACGGAAGATAGCTTACCAGATAAACTGACTGATCTGTCTCTTACCTAAACGTCTGGTTAGAACTAATATATATATATATTATATATATATATATATATATATATATATAGTCTTGCCCTGATGAGCTACTAAGCGAAACTATTAGTAGGTATATCTGACTTATTAGGTTTAACTGTATTATTTTCTCCACTTAGGCATCGACCACTTTTTACATTTTAGCTTTAGACAAAATATGTAAAATAAAATTGGCCAAGTGTTATAGTATCAATCGATTATTTTCGATTGGTACGACCTTCTTGGTCTTTTCCTTCTTCTTCGTTTTTTTTTTCCCAGGTGAAGTTTGTTAGTATATTTTTTACTATCAAACTATTTGCCATGGTTTTTTTTTCTTACTGCAAGGATTTACAATAAGATTAGTATATATATATATATATATTATATAATATATATATATATATATATATATAATTATGCTCTACTTAATGTATTGAGCACTTTCTACATATAAAACTTTCTTTTGGCCACTACATGCGTACAGAAAGTACGGATGTGCCGGTCTTTTCTTTTTTTTCTTTTTTTCCCCAGATATCAGTTTAAAATTTTTTTTATTTTGAAAAACTGAATTACCTGGATTTTTTCCATACCGGTAGAGTTTAGAAGTAAAATCTAAAAAATAAAATATATATATATATATATATATATATATATATGTGTGTGTGTGTGTGTGTGTGTGTGTGTGTGCAATGGCTTAATTGCCGCCCGATAGGGCGGGTTTAAATCTACTAAACTAATCAGGTATGTTGCCATAATTCTAGTGATGTTTTGCCATAGATAAAAATTATCTGAATTAACCAAGTTTTACTATAAAAGACGTATTTTTTGTTGATTTAAGTTTGATTACCCCCCCCCCCGGTGATAATAAAGGTTCCAATACGCAAGTAATGGGCTTCCAAATCTTCACTATTTGGGGAGTTTAACCCCTATTAGGGTGTCTTAATATTATTGACATTTGGTAATATATTGTGAATAGGTCACATATCTTAGTAAGTGACAGTTATCTCTAGACTGCAGGTTCAATCCTGGTCAGAGGCAGCAGTTACATTGAATAATTATTAACACAGCTTAACACCTGTACCTCAACTATGGTTAGCGGAATGAGAACAGGATACTCCCGTGGACTGAATAAAGGGTTAGGTTCAAAGTTTCGTGATGGCTCCCGATTACGACCAGAAGGTTCCCGATTACGACCAGAAGGTTCCGGAGTCCAAGAAGGTTCCCGAGTCCGACAAGAAGGCCGGAGGATACATCGGCCGAAACGTTGTACAGATAACAATGAAGATGAGGACAATAGTCCGAATAATCCAAATAATACTCATTATCAAGCCTCATCTCAAAATTTTTTTAAAAATGCCACATATCTTGTCATTTACGTTGGTTTAAATTACATATGAATCGAAGGAAGAGAAATTAACGGGTTCTTGTGCCTCGGCGTGACCCCCTTTGATTAAAATGAAATGGTGCTTTTCCAATATGTGATATACCGAAGGTTTGTGATCTACTATTGGTCTACTATTCATGGCATGTGATCTACTAGAAAAAAAGAAGACAGGGTTAGGGTTAGGATTATGGTTAGGGTTTAGGGTTTAAGGTTAGTTTAATGGTAAAATAATGGGTTGTTCATGGGTAGATCACATATTGGATTAGAAACCATTCGGTAGTTCACATATTGGAAAAGCACCACTAAAATATACTCATCCAAATACCCTGGGAAGTGTAGTTTCAGAATATATATGATTATAGTGTCTCCAAAAAACATAGTCACAGAAACTGCGAATTTTCAATATGGAGGGTTATTTTCAATAAATTGAGTTTAATCGCCAATACGAGGATTTAATATTATTTCAATTTACTGATATTTTAGGAATAGTCATAATTTTCTGGTCATTTGCCGATGGTCATTTGAATTTCATTTAATCGAAGGGGAAAAAAGTTTCTTTCTCCTCTTCGTCTCCGCCGCATTGTCTACCGCCTTCATCGGTACTGGCCATTGCCACTTCTTCACTATGTGTGAAAAAAGGGTGGGTGGACTGGTGACTTACTGGGGAGTGGCTGGTTCGGTTGAGGAGGTCTAGCAGCATGTGAGTACTAAGACGCGAGGCTGAGAAGGGAAAATTTATCATCTCCTGACGGAAGTTGAGGGGGGTGAGGTAGTTAAACAACACTATGAATAGGCTGCCCTCCCTTTTCAGCTTTATTCTTATTTCTTCTTCAGAAACGACTGTTACCTTTTTTCTCTAATGTTACACCGTAGTTATCTGACCCACAGCAGGAGTGGGTCGCTGAAGAAGTATATTTTTTAGCAGCCCTGACACGTCGACCAGCTCTACTTTGGTCACTAGAGTCGATACTTTTTTTCCCACATATCTATTTTTATTTATTTCTCTCCTCCCAATTCCCTTTTATAATTTCCTCACTTTATATATATATTATATATATATATATATAATATATAATATATATATATATATATAAGTTAAGAGTAAGGAAGTGAATCCGACGGTATAAAAGAATATGAAAACAACACAATTCTGTTAATGAAAATATTTTATATCATATGCATATTGTTCAATATTAGCTACGACTATGATATAAAATATTTTCTTTGTAAACTAATAAAATAATTCTGAAGAAGTCTCTGAACTAATAGAGACGAAATATTAATTGAATCGGTTGTTTGTGTTTGTTATTCACTTTTCCTTTAAACAATAAATTCAGCTTAATATTTAGACAGATTGATGTACATGCAAAAACAACTGATTCGTTAATAGTGAATATAAAGAAATAAATTATGAAAAGAAGTTAGTTTTTATGAAGGAGTATCCCTTTGTTGTGTTTCACCCGACATACGATACAATACAAGTTATTGCAGATTCATTACTATTGAAAAGCGTGTTCGATCCACGCTGGATGCCCATACTCGCGACTTTGTATCACATCCTACCGTGACGAATAGATTGAATAATAGCTACGATACAACAATGAGTCTGTACACAATATATATATATATATATATTATATATATTATTATATATATATATGAGGAAAAATGAGTAAGAAAAAGAAAAGTAAATGGATAAAATGAATTTAATCGATATCACATTAATCGATATCACTTACACATATGTTTCGGTCAGTTTATGTGTGTGAAAATATTTCGCACACATACAAGAATCAACCTTCATCACTCTGATGAAGGTCGATTCTTGTATGTGTCGAAATATTTTCACACACATAAACTGACCGAAACACATGTGTAAGTGATATCGATTAATGTGATATCGATTAAATTCATTTTAATCCATTTACTTTTTTTTCTTTACTCATTTTTCCTCATAGTGTCGGATTCAATTCCTTTTCCATTTTTACATATATATATATATATATATATATATATATATATATATATATATATATATATATATATTATTATCTTTCAAAGAAAGAAAAATTAACAAACCGTTATCCCGTTTAATTTGTTTCAACCAGAACTCAAAAAATGAAGAGAGTCGTCAGCGAATGTTATATTCCTGTAATCATTGAAAATTTCGGTCTTTTTAACGTAGTAATTTTTCTTCTAGATGACCTAATCCGGGCTGTAGACACCCAATTTTCTCCTTCCCCAGCCAACAGTTTTCACTAAACGCCACCATTTTGAGTGCAAGCTGACCTGAATATTCATTTCATAACATACAAAATATGGCACAAGGCCTAGAATATAGGAGAACTTTGATTTTTTGTTATCCTAAACTTTATTTAACTATTTCCATTCCGTGACCAATTCCACACTACACATTTCCATTTACCATAAAACCAAGTTGCACCAAATCACCAAAATTACCCAGTATCTCTATGACAAACCTACACCTAAATCACGTTAATTTACAAAGTCGTGAGGAGGGTGATTTAATTTATATATCACAAATAAAAACCTTAGTGAAAACAATGTAGAGAAAACGTAGAAAAATAGTATGCAGTCCTTCCCTCACTTAAGTAATAATGTCAGAAAAACAGTTTCGTCGGGTCGAAAATTTATTGGAAGTTGGATATAGAATAAAATTAATTAAGATAAAATTATCCTCATCAAAAAACATCATAAATTTTAGCCGATACCCCGAAGTTCATGTCTCAC
>CM042167.1:53052374-53057374 GCA_023376005.1 Doryteuthis pealeii
AGCTATCTTCGTTTTCCTGTGCCTTTAGACATTAGCACATTTCTCGAAATTTCTTCACCGGGGGATAAGTTGCCTAATTTCTTAACAAAGCCATTTCGCGTCTCAAGTTGCCCGGACCTTAGTGAGTAACCTTATATATATATATATATATAATATTTATATATATATATATACCTATCCTATATATATATCTAGATGTCGTGGAGAGTGATTACTAGGTATCTATGTTTATCCTTGGTATACGTACGAAAAACTAATCATATACTTCCCTCTACTTTACCTTCGATGTCTTTCGTCTTCTTTTCTTTATCTTATTTTCTGTTCCACCGTCTTCCTGTCCGAATGTCAGCCGTTTTGTGGTATGTTAACTTTCTAGTCCTAAACTAAACAGAAGCTAACGCTGTGTACGGCGTGCTTACAACACCAGATAGGAACGACGACCTAATCCCATTCTCCCCCCTCCCAACCTCTCTTCACACAGCAATTATTGACGCCAACTCCTATTCTTCGACGGACAGATTCGCCCAGTCTTTTCGACCAAATATTTACTCTTATTTGTCTGCTATGAGTAATCGCAACCCAGGCTCAATTACTGGCCTTTTTTTTTCGGCAACACCTGGTTAAAATTTGTAATTAAATGTAGGATACAGAAGTGTGTCTGGTCTGACAGAATTTAAGATCCCACTATATCAACCTTCATACTTCATGTGTTCGAATCAACTCCTAAAATAAAGACATAAAAACGAAATATGAATTACATGATGTGACTGCACACTTCCTTAAACACAAGCATTTAATATATCTAGAAACGAAAAACACTCCTCGGGCAGTGTTGTAAAATATACATTTTGAATGATAACTAAGGGCGTGGGAGTAAAAACATTCAATATCAGAGGGTTTAGTAATCGATAGAGAAGGCAAAATGATTTTATTTATTAAAGGTATGCTAAAAAAAATAGTTAACAAAATTGTATGGTTAAACTGCAAATCGTCGTCAAAATTAACCGAAACTTATTTGGATCCATGACAATTTAACTACAGTGTATAAATGAACTTTTTGCGAATTGGGTTTTAGGGTATTGGGATAAGATTGTTTAAATTACGTATTGCTTAAAAAAAAAAAACAACCCAAAACCAAATTACTAACATGTAATTTAACCATTTAAATTAATTATTGAATTCCCAATGGTAGACACTGATTAGTCTGTTGTTTGTGTTTAGTATTATATTAATTTCAATCAAACGTCGCGTTTTAAAAAAAATTATGTTCAATATTAAATGTTATAGTAATTAACATTTTTTATAACAGCAAACGTAAAATTAAAAACAACCTTAATCCCCAAACCCCTAAACGTAACCCAATCTCAAAAAGTTAATCATTACACTGTAGTTAACTGTTCACGGCATCACCAAAAAGTTTTCGTTTTAATTTGACGAACGATTGCAAGTTTAAACAAAATGTATATATAAGTTAGGGTGGACGAGATATGGAAGTCAACGACTTATTTCTGTTTCTCGTCTAGGTCGATTGTTACCTTCCTCCTCCGCAAACACACACACACAAAGAAAAAAACATCAAGAATAAATGGGTGAATAACAAAGCATTACAGTTCAATTCTAATTCGGTCTAGACTGCAGGGTCACTCCTGGTCATGGCAATAAACATAGCCAGTAAACATAGAATAATAATTAACACAGCTATTAACCATCCGCACCCAAAAACTTTGGTTAGCGGAATGAAGAAACAGGATTACTCCGTGAACGAATAGAAGGCCGTTATGTTCAAAGTTCCGTGATGGCTCCCGTTACGACCACAAGGTTCCCGAGCTTCGAAAAAAAGGTTCCTAGTCCGAGAAGGTTCCAGAGTCCGACAAGAAAATACCGAAGTATACCGGGGGCAAACAGATGACCGAAACGCTGTACAGATAACAATTGAAGATAGGACAATAGTCCGAATAATACAATAATACTGTATAATAGTACCATGATTTTATTTGTTTAATTATTCATTTCTAATTTAATTTGCTTATTCAATAAAATTAAAATACTTGCTGATTATCATATAATTCACTGTTTGCAAATATAAAATATATATTATTATTATCATATGTTATGTATTGTTGTTGTTGGTGTTGTAGATAGTAGTAGTTAGTAGTAGTCGTCTCGTCGTCTCAATTCTTTCTCTATCTCCAATCCCCAGAGTCTATTTTCCAAGTTTATTGCGACGTTCAATCTACGATACTAGCAATGTATCATCCACGCATATCCACAGTCTTTAAATCTCTTGTAGGCCAGTTATTGTCGAACTATTCTCGTTTCCTCAGCTTACCCTGTATCTGCTGGAACTGCAAAGTCCACAGCTCACAGATTCTTTTTTTTTCTTTTGTTTTGTTAATCAACACTAGGCTCTGGTCTCCTGCGATATGGGTAACATGCTCTTTATCTCAAAAGTCCCACGAGAATGTGTTGGTTCATGCTCACTAACTACTTTTAATGCATTATTACCATTTTGTAGTGATGGTCAATCTGATTTAATTCTTGCGATAAAGTGTGATCATCCATTCCTCAAACCAGTTGTGTCTATTTTTGCATAACCATTCGATGCAGTTTGACTACCACTTCACTTAATACATGTTACATTCAATCTCTGTCACCTGAATACAAGTATCAATTATTATTATTTTATTATTATATTAGTTATTCCATATTATTAAATTATTCAGTTTTACAAACAACAACAACAAAAAGACAGATATCACCGATATCGATGAATTTTCGTCACACATGATACAAACGGGTATAGACGTTGAGTTATAACAAGTAGTAAGTCGACATGTAATCTCTGGGTCTGCAGTTCAATCCTGTGAAGAGCAACAGAAAATGAATGGTATTAACACAAATCTATCACTTGTACCCGGTCATTGGTTAACCTATATAGGAGAACAGTCTATCTCCCTGCTGGATTGAATAAAGGGATTCGGTTCGAATATCATGTGAAGGTTACCGAAGTTTTCGACAAGAAGGTTCCTATGAGTGACAAAAATACTGCTGGGAAAGCCGAGTACACACGCCAGACAGACTATCTGTGTACAGTAAACTTTGCTTGGTCATAAATAAGAGTGTAGTTAAACATAATCATATATTATACTATCTTCTACTGATATTAGATGTAAGGCTCGATGGATTATGTATTACTGCGATTATATACGACTATATATCCTCATACTTAGTATGGTGGTACAAACATTGTCGGTCGATGCTAGCCGACTTCCGCCTCTATTCAGCTGTATTTCTTTGATGTCGACTCATGGACTTTATCTCGGACTCACGGACCTTCGCTGTGTCGTAATCCGGAGTTAGCCATCACGGAACTTTGAAGGCCATAACCCTTTTATTCAGTCACGGTGTTTATCCTGGGTATGGTAGAGTTCTACGGTGTGTTTAATCATATTTATGTGTTGACTGCTGACACTTACCAGGATGAAACCTGCAGTCCCAGAGATAACTGTCACTTAGAACGTTGCGCGTTACCTAGATCTCTATCACTAGGCATGTTTCTCATCTGAGTCGTAAGGATTCCCGAGTCCGGCAAAAATACCTGAAGAAGTGCCAGAGGGCTATCTATCGGCCGAAAGTGGCGTAAACAAGATATGATAAGTATATAGTCCGAATAACTCAATAATATACATCTAGTATATTTATAATATTATATAAATACTTAATTTTCGGTTGAGTGTTGGGTGGTTATGACTTGCGATGTGAGATGAGTTTATTGTTTTCGTTTTTTGTTGTTTGGAATTGTAGTTTGTTCATAATAGGTTTTGTGATTATTGGTGTTTGTGGTATGTTGTTGTTACGTAAGATATTGTTGTGCCCTGGTTATGCGGTTGGTTTTTGGTTGATTGTTAGTTGGATGGTTTTTTCATCAGTGTTATTTTTCTGTAAAGTGGTTTTTGTCAGTTTTGTCGTAGTGTGTAATGTGATTAATGGGGTGGGATATTGGGAGAGTGGAGTATTGTGAATTGGATAAGGTGGAGTGGTAGTGTTGTGGTGGTGTGTTGTAGTGATTGGAGTGGTGGGGAGAAGTAGACGTGTGACGGCATAAGTACTGAGTAGGTTTTAAGTTCTATAATTACTATATATATCTTATTTGTCCGGTCGGTTGTATTAAATAATAGAGGCATTTTAATCGTGTAAGATGAATATATTTTTACAATAAAAGGGAGAAGGAGATATTAGCGGAAACAATAAAAAGAAATAACCTTTGTAAAGAGTGGGAAGAAAAGCAATGAAAGATATTGTATATTGGCCACTTATAAAGTTTTCTTTGATCTGTTGCTGTTGACTGACCTGAAGAAATAGGTGAAATTATTTTTTTTTTTGGTGAAAATGTATCAATGTATATTCTTTTTTATTCATGTTGATATGAAAGCGGAAAGTGACATGATCTTAGCCACAACGGAACTGTTTGACGCGGTCGAGAGTTTTGGAGGTAGTCATATGTAGATGATCCTTTAAGATTTATGGGTCAGTGTAATTTACAAGACGGAGGAATATGTATGCTATGTAAAGTCAAATGAGATGGTCCTCTGTCGGATCCCATCCTATTGTCTTCTCCCATAGGAGCAGTACGAAAGATGTATCAAGATGTATCTATCAGGTTAATTACCAAGCACATCGAGAGGAGAGAACTCTGATTGCAAAGCCTGTTAGAGCTATTTTGCTGGAGAGAATATCCTTTTGTTGCTCTACTGCGCGTCTGCGTGCAGGCATGATTGGTTAATACTTAATATGAGATTATTAATGATTTGGCTATTATATATGTGATAGTATACGGAGTAGTATAGACTGAGTATATAAGTATTTGATTATTAGGTGTAATCATTACTGCATTTTTTAATATATATTATAGTACTTACATTATATCTGTCATTGTATTATTATAAGATATATATAGTAGTATAGTTACTATGCTGCACTTATATATCAACATTAGTAAT
>CM042167.1:53059874-53072374 GCA_023376005.1 Doryteuthis pealeii
TATATATATAACTATATATATATTATAATACGTATTATATACATGGGGGTTCAGTTAATGCGCTTATTTTGGCAGAAGTGTTACAACAGAGGGACATTTCTGAACAACTTGAAATTTCTCTGGTACAGCATACAAAATTGTGCATAATGATTAGCCTTTTCTAAGGTGAGTTGTCGTTAGATTTACCAAGGCAATGTCACCATCGTCATCATCATGTCATCAATTAAACCCGGATATCCATGACAAATCATTGCGCCCATTCCTGGAGGTCTTCTGTGTAGCATCCAGTATCTGGCGCAGAGTTAGTCAATGTAGGTCCTTGCTGTGCGGCCCACGTTACATATCCATGTGCTGGCTTCCATAGGAGAAAATCGCTTATGAATTCGTCCTTTCCTCCTCCAGCAGTATGAGTAGAGAGGGTCTCTGTGTGGAAAGTGAGAGCTGATGGTAGTTGCGGCGCCCACTTCAGACGCCAAAAAACAATCTCCTGGGTCTAGCGCTAGTGAGAAGGCGGATTATACTCCCTCGCTTCTGGTGATAATAATTAGGCCACCCCCGTCTGTTACGATATTGTGGCCATCCCTGAGGATTCAAAACAAGAGCACTGGTGCCAGCGGAGATCCGTTGTGTTAAGCAGAGCGCGATCCCTTATTAAAGAATCATTGACGAAGACTTGCAAGACTAGGAGCACCAAGGCAACAACCAAAGGATTCTTTAATAAGGATCGCGCTCTGCTTAACACAACGGATCTCCGCTGGACCAGTGCTCTTGTTTGAATCCTCAGGGATGGCCACAAATATCGTAACAGACGGGGGTGGCCTAATTATTATCAGCCAGACAGCGAGGGAGTATATCCGCTTCTCACTAGCGCTAGACCCAGGAGATTGTTTTTTGGCGTCTGAAGTGGGGCGCCGCAACTACCATCAGCTCCTCACTTCCCACAGAGACCCCTCTCCTACTCATACTGCTGGAGGAGAAGGACGAATTCATAAGCGATTTTCTCCTATGGAAGCCAGCACATGGATATGCTAACGTGGGCCGCACAGCAAGGACCTACATTGACTAACTCTGCGCAGATACTGGATGCTACACAGAAGACCTCCCAGAATGGCGCAATGATTGTCATGGATATCCGGGTTAATTGAATGACATTATGATGACGATGGTGACTTGCCTTGGTGAAATCTAACGACAACTCACCTTAGAAAAGGCTAAATCATTATGCACAATTTTGTATGCTGTACCCAGAGAAATTTCAAGTTGTTCAGAAATGTCCTCTGTTGAACACTTCTGCCAAATAAGCGCATTAACTGAACCCCCCATGTATATAAATACAGTATATATATATATATTACAGTATATATATATATATATATATATATATATATGTGTGTGTGTATGTGGTGTGGTGTGTTGTGTGTGTGTGTGTGTGTTGTGTCACAATGGAGTTTATCAGTTTCAAATTGTACATTCGTTAATACTGTTAACGTTGATATTTTAAAACCTTTTATTCAGAATTATTAGGCTGTTATAGATATCAACTGTAATTGTTAAAATTTATATGTGTTGCACACACACACACACACACACACACACACTATATATATATATATATATATATATATATATATATATATATATCCTTTTAGTAACAGTATCATTTTTTCATCTACCCATGTGTTTTCATGAAAGCATTTCGCCTCTATTGACCTTTTACCATATTAACAACTATTATTAGATATTGACGATATGAATATTATGAGCATCTTGAAAAGTGTCAAGTCGGTCTATTCTACGGTGAACTGTCGTGTCCCATTGTTCAATTGACACGGAGCTAATGAAACTCGTCTCCGATTTTCATAGTTCCCCGGGTTTATCACTTTAACAAAAAGATCTGTATCTGAATAAATTACCTATCCGGTGAAATATATTTGTCCTAAGAAGATATGTATATAATAAGCATAACGCCTGACCTCACAAAATCGCAAGGCCTTCAAAAGTAAATCCTCTCCTTTATATTTCACATTTCATTTTCTTATCTCCTTGTAGCATCTGAAAAATAAATCACCGTGTAGAAATTCACTAAATGACCCTTAAATTTATAGGACTAAATTTTGGTTTCTATGAATTTTTGTGGTGACCTTTGATAATTTGGATTATTCGACAAAAAGTTCCCAAGTTCTAAGAGAAGTTTCCCGAATTCGAGAAGGTTCCCGAATTCCTACGTAAGATTTTATTTAAAAATAAAAGAAGCGTTATCTATTCATGAGTTTTTATTTCGTTTCATTATTCTTTCTAATTTTATATACAATTTTATTGCATTAAAATCTAAATACTTGCTATTACATATAATTCACAAGTGAATTATATGCAATAGAAAGTATTTAAATTTATTGCAATTTCGTTTAATTATTCTTTCTAATTTTATATACAATTTTATTGCATTAAAATCTAAATACTTGCTATTACATATAATTCATTATACAAGTGAACTATACAAAAAAACAACAACAACCAACAACCACCACAACCACAACAACAACCAAAACAATCACCATCATCATTATCATTATCAAAGAATCTGGATGTTGTCCTATTGGACACATGGCCAACGTATATAGACGTTGAGTTAATACAGTTTTAATTGACAGTTATCTCTGGCTGCAGTTTCAATCCTGGCCAAGGACGACTGTAACATTGAATAATTAACACAGCTTAACACTTGTTCCGTCGTGTATTGAATAAAAGGTTTCGGTTCGGAGTTCCGTGAGGGTTCCCAAGTTCCAAGAGAAATTTCCAGAGTTCGATAAAAAAAAACACCTGAAGAAAGCCGATGGGCAGATCGACCGAAACGTTGTGTATAAATCAATAAAGATGAGGAAAATAATCCAAATTAAATTTGTGATTGAGGGCTTGCTTTATAGTCACAGGGATATTAATATATATATATATATATATATATATATATATATATATATATATATATATATATATTATAAAATAATAAAATTCGAAGGCAATACAATGCGTAAAAAATAAAGACAAAAAGATGTTATATGTCTAATCGATTTCAAAGCGAAGCTTTATCGTCAGAGACTTATTTCAGAAATGACGTGCTTATGTTTTTTTTTTTTATTTGTGTGGTTATAATTTCTCTTCTTATTTCCTTTTCCTCTCCTTTTTTTTCCTCTCTTTCTTCTTCTCCTCCTTTATGAATGGGCGAATAACTGTAATTTCTTATTTCTCTCTTTCTTTTTTTTCTTTCTTAAAGTTTGTTGAGAACAAGGCTGACATCCGGTAAGATGTTGCAATGTGTAGCAATGTGTAGCAACGGTGTGAGCATGTCATAATTTCAAAAACAAAAGTGAACAAATGAATAAAAACCGTTAATAGAAAATTTTTTTTTTTTTTTACATACTTAGCTTTTGTTTCGCTTTCACCTTTCATTTCTTATTCTTTCTCCCTCTCTTTCTTTTATTTTGTGTTTTCTCTTCTTTTCTTTTTCTTTTTTTTTTTTTCTTTTTTTTTTCCCTTTATCCCCTTTGTTCTCTAATTAAATTATTTTTTTATAGTAAATAAGTAAATAAAAGATTATCTTAAAATTATGTATTAGTATTGATAGAAAAAATAAATGATTCTTTTTTTCGCTTTGAAATCGATTAGACATATAAACATCTTTTTGTCTTTATTTTTTACGCATTGTATTGCCTTCGAATTTTATTATTTTATAACATACTTAACAATGCTTCAAGCAAATTACCAATTACTTTTATATATATATATATATATATATATATATAATATATATATATATATATATATATATAAATATATATACATATATATAATATATATATAAATATATATATATATATATACATATATATATATATATATACCAATCACTCCGCACGAGCAGGATGCGACACAAGGTCAATTTCTTAAGCGGAATTTAACAGGTTTGAAATCAGAGTTTTCCTTCTCCTAGACTGGTGTTGGTAATTATACCTGTCCTGAACAAATTGCATTACTTTTTGACTCACCTATGTGGAGAAGTAGGGATGGGATCCGCAGAGGACCTGCTTCATTTTGATTTATGATACATATTCCTCCGTTGGTAATTACACCTGCCCTAAACTAAAGGTCATTACTTTTTGACTCACCCTCAAAAGTGACGGGTCAAACAAAAGTTCCGTTGTGGCTAAAGATCAATGACTTTCCGCTTTCATATCAAACATGAATAAAAAAGAAAATATACATTGATATATTTTCACCTAATTTCACCTAATTTCTTCAGGTCAGTCAACAGCAACAAAAGATCAAAGAAAAAACTTTATAAGTGGCCAAATATAACAATATCTATTCATTGCTTTTCTTCCCCTCTTTACAAAATTATTTCTTTTTATTGTTCCGCTAATATCTCCTTCTCCCTTTTATTGTAAAAAATATATTCATCTTAAACCCGTTAAAAATGCTCTATTATTTAATACCGACCGGAGCAAAATAAAGTTTTAGTAATTATTTAGAATTAAAACTACCTCACTAATTATGCGAAAAGTTACAAATTTAAGATTTATTATAATATATAGATGTATATTATCTGCGTTATTCGGACTATTCTCCTCATCTTCATTGTTATCTGCACAACTTTTCGGCCGATGTGCCCTCTGGCCTTCTTCAGGTATTTTTTGCCGGACTCGGGAACCTTCACGGACTCGGGAAACATGGCCTAGTGGATAAAGGAATTAGGTTAAGACAGTTCTAAGTGACAGTTATCTCTGGACTGCAGGTTCAATCCTGGTCAAGTGCAGCAGTAACACATAATAATGATTAACACAACGTAACGCCTCTACCCCAGGATAACCCCGTGGACTGAATAAAGGGTTAGGTTCAAAGTTCCGTGATGGCTCCCGATTACGACAAGAAGGTTCCCGAGTCCGAGAAAGCTCCTGAGTCCGACAAGAAATACCTGATGAAGGCCGGACGGCACATCGACCGAAATGTTGTACAAATAATAAAGATGAGGATAATAGTCCGAATAACGCAGATAATACTAATCATCGAGCCTCATCTCAAACATTCAGAGAAATAGTATATAGATTTATGTTTTAACTAATCTTATTATAATCTTATAATGTTATGTACACATCGTTTCGGCCGATGTACCCTCCGGCCTTCTCCGAGTATTTCTTGTCGGACTCTGGAACCTTCTTGTCGAAATCGGTAACCTTCACAGAACTTCGAACCGAACCCTTTATTCAATCCACGGGGATAGACTGTTCCTATTCGGTTAACCATGACCGGGTACAAGTGATAAGTTGTGTTAATCATTCAATGTTTCTGTTGCTCTTCACCAGGATTGAACCTGCAGCCCAGAGATTACTGTCACTTACTAATTGTATTAACTCAACGTCTATACCCGTTGTTCCATGTGTGACGAAAATTCATCGAAATAGGGAATTGTTTTTGTTGTTGTTGTTGTTGTAATAATAATAATAATAATAATAATAATAATAATAATAATAATAATAATTGTATACTGTACGGTGACAGAGATGAAAATGTAAATGTATTAAGTGAATGTAGCAAACTAGCACAATGGTAATACAAAACTAGACACAACTGGGTTGGGAAGGTGATCCACTGGGAATTATGCAAAAAATTAAATGTTGACCATATAACAAAATGGTATATGCATAAACCAGAATCTGTTATTGAGAATGAAACACATAAAATTCTCTGGGACTTTGAGATAAAGACAGATTACCCTATCCCAGCCAGGAGACCAGACCTAGTGTTGATTAACAAAAAAAAAGAAAAAAAAGAACGTGTCAGCTGGTGGACTTTGCAGTTCCAGCAGATCACAGGGCGAAGCTGAAGGAAAACGAAAAGATTGACAAATACCTGGACCTTACCAGAGAATTTAAAAAGCTGTGGAATATGCGAGTGAAAGTGATACCAATTGTAGTTGATGCACTTGAAACGGTCCCAATAAACTTGGAAAAAAGACTGGGGATCTGGAGATCAGAGAAAGAATTGAGACGACGACGACTACTACTACTACTACTACTACTACAACTACAACAACACAACAACAACAATAACAATAATGATAATAATAATAATAATTTTATATTTGCAAAAAGTGAATTATATATAATAGCAAGTATTTAAATTTTAATGCAATAAGCAAATTAAATTAGAAAGAATAATTAAACAAAATAAAAATTCATGTATTTTAATACAGTATTATTTGTATTATTCGGACTATTGTCCTCATCTTCATTGTTATCTGTACAGCGTTTCGGTCGATCTGCCCCCGGTATACTTCGGGTATTTCTTGTCGGACTCTGGAACCTTCTCGGACTCGGGAACCTTTTTTTCGAACTCGGGAACCTTCTTGTCGTAATCGGGAGCCATCACGGAACTTTGAACCTAACCCTTTATTCAGTTCACGGGAGTATCCTGTTCTCATTCCGCTAACCATAGCTGGGGTGCAGGTGTTAAGCTGTGTTAATTATTATTCTATGTTACTGCTATGTTTATTGCCCATGACCAGGAGTGAACCTGCAGTCTAGAGATAATTAGAATTGAATGTAATTGCTTTGTTATTCACTTTTTCCTTGATTTTCTTGTGTGTGTGTGTTTGGGGGGGTGAAAATCGCCTAGACGAGAAACAGAAAAGTCGTTGACTTCATATCTCGTCCACCCTAACTTATATATACATTTTGTTTAAACTTGCAAATCGTCGTCAAAATTAAAACGAAAACTTATTTGGTGATCCGTGACAGTTTAACTACAGTGTATGAATTAACTTTTTTGAGAATTGGGTTACGATTTAGGGGTTTGGGGATTAAGGTTGTTTTTAATTACGTATTGCTTTAAAAAAATTTAAATTACTATACATTTAATATTGAAAAATATTTTTTTTAAACCGAGTTTGATTGAAATTATATAATACTAAACACAAACAACAGACTAATGTGTCTACCATTGGATTCAATAATTAATTTAAATGGTTAATTAAATGTATAGTAATTTGGTTTTTTGGGTTGTTTTTTAAGCAATACGTAATTTAAAAACAATCTTAATCCCAATACCCCTAAACCCAATTCGCAAAAAAGTTCATTTATACACTGTAGTTAAATTGTCATGGATCACCAAATAAGTTTCCGTTATTTTGACGACGATTTGCAAGTTTAACCTACATTTTATTTCTTTACACCTTTAATAAATAAAATGATTTTGCTTACTTATGATACAAACCCTCTGATATTGAATTTTTAACTCCCACGCCCTTAGGTATTATCTTTCAAAAATTATTTTTACACTGCCCGGAGGGTGTTTTTTGTTTTGCTAGTATTATTAATGTTTGTTTAAGGAAGTGTCAGTAACAATAATGTAATTCATATTTCGTTTTTATGTCTTTATTTTGAGGAGTTGATTCGACACAGGAAGTATGAAGGGTTGATATAGTGAGGATCTTAAATTCTGTCAGACCAGACACACTTCTGTATCCTAACATTTACATTAACATTTTTAACCAGGTGTGCCGAACAAAAAAGGCCAGTAATATAGAGCCTGGGTGCGATACTCATAGCAGACAAATAAGAGTAAATATTTGGTCGGAAAAGACTGGGCGAAATCTGTCCGTCGAAGGAACTAGGAGTTGGGCGTCAAGTAATGCTGTGTGAAGAGAGGTGGAGGGGGGGGGAGAATGGGTTAAGGTGCGTCGTTCCTATCTGGTGTTGTAAGCACGCCTGTCACACAGCGTTAGGCTTCTGTTTAGTTTAGGACTAGAAAGTACAACATACACAAAAACGGCTGACATTCGACAGGAAGCGGTGAACAGAAAATAAATAAAGAAAAGAAACGAAAAGACAGTCGAAGGTAAAAGTAGAGGGAAGTATATGATTAGTTTTCGATACACGTATACAAGGATACACATAGGATATCTAGTAAACACTCTCACACACATCTAATATATATATATATATATATATATATATATATATATATATATATATATATATAAGGTACTCACCTAAGGTCCGGGCAACTTGAGACGCGAAATGGCTTTGTTAAGAAATTAGGCAACTTATCCCCGGTGAAGAAATTTCGAGAAATGTGCTATATGTCTAAAGCACAGGAAACGGAAGATAGCTTACCAGATAAACTGACTGATCTGTCTCTTACCTAAACGTCTGGTTAGAACTAATATATATATATATATATATATATATATATAGTCTTGCCCTGATGAGCTATTAAGCGAAACTATTAGTAGGTATATCTGACTTATTAGGTTTAACTGTATTATTTTCTCCACTTAGGCATCGACCACTTTTTACATTTTAGCTTTAGACAAAATATGTAAAATAAAATTGGCCAAGTGTTATAGTATCAATCGATTATTTTCGATTGGTACGACCTTCTTGGTCTTTTCCTTCTTCTTCGTTTTTTTTTTCCCAGGTGAAGTTTGTTAGTATATTTTTTACTATCAAACTATTTGCCATGGTTTTTTTTCTTACTGCAAGGATTTACCAATAAGATTAGTATATATATATATATATATATATATATATATATATATATATATATATATAATTATGCTCTACTTAATGTATTGAGCACTTTCTACATATAAAACTTTCTTTTGGCCACTACATGCGTACAGAAAGTACGGATGTGCCGGTCTTTTCTTTTTTTTCTTTTTTTCCCCAGATATCGGTTTAAAATTTTTTTTATTTTGAAAAAAAAAGTAAAATCTAAAAAAATAAATATATATATATATATATATATATATATATATATATATATATATGTGTGTGTGTGTGTGTGTGTGTGTGTGTGTGTGTGTGCAATGGCTTAATTGCCCGATAGGGCGGGTTTTAATCTACTTAACTAATCAGGTATGTTGCCATAATTCTAGTGATGTTTTGCCATATATAAAATTATCTGAATTAACCAAGTTTTACTAGAAAAGACGTATTTTTTGTTGATTTAAGTTTGATTACCCCCCCCCCGGTGATAATAAAGGTTCCAATACTCAAGTAATGGGCTTCCAAATCTTCACTATTGGGGAGTTTAACTCCTATTAGGGTGTCTTAATATTATTGACATTTGGTAATATATTGTGAATAGGTCACATATCTTAAAAGTGACAGTTATCTCTAGACTGCAGGTTCAATCCTGGTCAGAGGCAGCAGTTACATTGAATAATCATTAACACAGCTTAACACCTGTACCTCAACTATGGTTAGCGGAATGAGAACAGGATACTCCCGTGGACTGAATAAAGGGTTAGGTTCAAAGTTTCGTGATGGCTCCCGATTACGACCAGAAGGTTCCCGATTACGACCAGAAGGTTCCGGAGTCCAAGAAGGTTCCCGAGTCCGACAAGAAGGCCGGAGGATACATCGGCCGAAACGTTGTACAGATAACAATGAAGATGAGGACAATAGTCCGAATAATCCAAATAATACTCATTATCAAGCCTCATCTCAAAAATTAAAAAAAATGCCACATATCTTGTCATTTACGTTGGTTTAAATTACATATGAATCGAAGGAAGAGAAATTAACGGGTTCTTGTGCCTCGGCGTGACCCCCTTTGATTAAAATCAAATGGTGCTTTTCCAATATGTGATATACTGAAGGTTTGTGATCTACTATTGGTCTACTATTCATGGCATGTGATCTACTAAAAAAAAAAGAAGACATGGTTAGGGTTAGGATTAGGGTTAGGGTTTAGGGTTTAAGGTTAGTTTAAGCGTAAAATAATGGGTTGTTCATGGGTAGATCACATATTGGATTAGAAACCATTCGGTAGTTCACATATTGGAAAAGCACCACTAAAATATACTCATCCAAATACTCTGGGAAGTGTAGTTTCAGAATATATATGATTATAGTGTCTCCAAAAAACATAGTCACAGAAACTGCGAATTTTCAATATGGAGGGTTATTTTCAATAAATTGAGTTTAATCGCCAATACGAAGACTTAATATTATTTCAATTTACTGATATTTTAGGAATAGTCATAATTTCTGGTCATTTGCCGATGGTCATTTGAATTTCATTTAAATCGAAAGGGAAAAAAGTTTCTTTCTCCTCTTCGTCTCCGCCACATTGTCTACCGCCTTCATCCGGTACTGGCCTTTGCCACCTTCTTCACTATGTGTGAAAAAAAGGGTGGGTGGACTGGTGACTTACTGGGGAGTGGCTGGTTCGGTTGAGAAGGTCTAGCAGCATGTGAGTACTAAGAACGCGAGGCTGAGAAGGGACAAAATTTATCATCTCCTGACGGAAGTTGAAGGGGGTGAGGTAGTTAAACAACACCTATGAATAGGCTGCCCTCCCTTTTCAGCTTTATTCTTATTTCTTCTTCAGAAATGACTGTTACCTTTTTTCTCTAATGTTACACCGTAGTTATCTGACCCACAGCAGGAGTGGGTCGCTGAAGAAGTATATTTTTTAGTAGCCCTGACACGTCGACCAGCTCTACTTTGGTCACTAGAGTCGATACTTTTTTTCCCAACATATCTATTTTTATTTATTTCTCTCTCCCAATCTCCTTTTATAATTTCCTCATATATATATATATATATATATATATATATATATATATATATATATATAAAGTAATAGTAAGGAAGTGAATCCGACGGTAATAAAGAATATAAAAACACACAATTCTGTTAAAATGAAAATATTTTATATCATATTCATATCGTTCAATATTAGCTATGAATTATATATATATATATATCTTTGTAAACTAATAAAATAATTCTGAAGAAGTCTCTGAACTAATAGAGACGAAATATTAATTGAATCGATTGTTTGTGTTTGTTATTCACTTTTCCTTTAAACAATAAATTCAGCTTAATATTTAGACAGATTGATGTATATGCAAAAACAACTGATTTGTTAATAGTGAATATAAAGAAATAAATTCTGAAAAGAAGTTAGTTTTTATGAAGGAGTATCCCTTTGTTGTGTTTCACCCGACATACGAAACAATACAAGTTATTGCAGATTCATTACTATGGAAAAGCGTGTTCGATCAACGCTGGATGCCCCATACTCGCGACTTTGTATCACATCCTACCCGTGACGAATAGATTGAATAAATAGCTACGATACAACAATGAGTCTGTACACAATATATATATATATATATATATATATATATATATATATATATATATATATAACTTTCAAAGAAAGAAAAACTTAACAATCCGTTATCCCGTTATAATTTATTTCAACCTGAAACTCAAAAAAATGATGATAAAGAAGGAGTCGTCAGCAATGTTATATTCCTGTAATCGTTGAAAATTTCGGGTCTTTTAACATAGTATTTTCTCCCCCAGATGACCTAATCGGGGCTGATCAGACCCCGAATTTCTCCTCCCCCAGCAACAGGTTTTCACTAAACGCCTCCATTTTGAATGCAGCTGACTGAATATTCATTTCATGAAATACAAAAATATGGCACAAGGCCTAGAATATGAGGAGGAACTTTGATTTTATGTATCCTAACTTTTAATTTAACTATTTCCATTCGTGACCCAATTCATACTACAAATTTCCATTCACCATAAAACCAGTTCGCACCACAATCACCAAAACTTACCAGTATCTCTATGACAAACCTACACCTATTCACGTATTTACAAAGTCGTGAGGAAGGGGGATGATTTAATTTATATATACAAATAAAACAAACCTTAGTGAAAACAATGTGAGAGAAAACGTAGAAAAATTAGTATGCAGTCTTCCCCTCACTTAGTAATATGTCAGAAAAAACTAGTTCATCGGTCGAAAATTTATTGGAAGTTGGATATAGAATAAAATTAAATTAAAGATAAAAATTAATTCCTCTCAAACATCATAAATTTATGAGCCGAATAATTTCACCCGAAAGTTTCATGTCTTCAATGGAACAGCATTGAAATTATACGCTGAACTTAAGAGTAGAGTTGAACTAAATTTCTTTTTTTTAACCCTTTTAAATTCCCTTTACATAAACGCTTCATAACGTTTATTCTAACATTGGTTATCGATCCTTTATCTTCATTAGTCCATGAAGAAGTAGCAACTTATCGAGAAAGGTTCCCTTTCCTCCTTAAATTTAAAGAATTTTTTGTCTTCATTTCGTTTCTGATCGAAAAAAAAATCATTGTATTTACGCTTATTTGATCCTTTTTTAAATCCATTGTTTCGAATCTTCATTTCTTGAAAAGATTTTTTTTATAAAACCATTTGTTCTTTTTGCCATTGTATTTCAGGTTTATAAGTTTCATTTTAAACTAAACCTTAAGGGAAATTAGATTTCTTTCTTTTTCTATTTATCTATTTCAGCATTTTCCTACACACGCACACACACGCACACACACAACACACACACACACACACACACACACACGTGTAAATGTTATGCTACAATATAAGTGACACAACGACATATTATACAGATAAAAGGATATTGAGTA
>CM042167.1:53077374-53140879 GCA_023376005.1 Doryteuthis pealeii
TATTCAGTTGCAACTTCTTAATATAACATTTAGAACATAGAAGTGTAGAGCATGGTGTGGTGTATTATATGCACATATAACATTGTGATGTACTTTGATATTTTTATTGTACTATATGTATACATATATGCATATAGTACATTACGAAATACTTGTACACCACATACCATCATAGATTGTAATAACACAAATGTAGTATAGCATTATCACATCAATAACAATTACCATAAATTATTATGACATGCATAGGAGAGTTTGCCGTACAGAATGATCTTGTTCTGGCGATGGTTCCTCGTTCTAGGGACGTATCTTCCCCAACGTAACTGGGACTTCGCCTGTTCAATGACTTCAATATTTGTAACAAAGTTACTTCAGTGAATATTGAGGATGGTGCGGGTACAGCGTTTGTGGAGCCGTTCGTGGAGTCATGGGTAGGGACGATAAGCCATATAGTAGGGTAGCAAGAAGTATGACTCTATTTTTATGGAGATTTAAAAAAAATTGTACATAATTCAATCATCTCCCCCACCCCATCGCCGCTATGTAAATATGGGATTATGTTTAGGTTTTCATAGAGAGTCTGGTAATTTTAAAACACAATACACAACCCAGTACGAGACACTGATAACGCAGATGTTGTCCAGTTTTGATATTATATTATCATTATCCTTCTCCTAGACTGGTTACCTATCCAAGGTTAAAGAGCCCAGTTTACGCTACTATTTACGCATAGCTGGAGGAAGAATATATGGATTCATACCTCTCCCAAGGGAATTAGCGCTATATGAAATCCAAACAGCCTTGTCCAGGATTTGAACTCGTGTCGACGATTCCATTTTCTAAAACTCTAACCATTACACTCGCACCTCCATACATATATATTCCATTAGTCGCCAGTACGTCACACATAAGATGGTCACCACAAAGCTAACTATTTCTGACTTTCTCTTTGTCTTCCTATTGATTTAAAGGATTTGAAAAAATGAATCAAAACAGTTGTTACTCATATTGATGAAAATTTGTCAACTACTGTTTGGCAAGAAATAGATTACTGGCTATACATTAGTCGTACTAGCAAATATATGCACACTCCGTAGGGTACAAGTATTTAAGTTTTAATGTAATAAAATATTATATAAAATTAGAAAGGCTAATAAGAATGCAGATAAAAAGATTTGAAACAGAGGGGATATAATGGAAAAAATAGAACAACTGAAATTTACTCTTCTATTACTCCCGTCTTTCATTGCTAAATTTTCCTAATTTAACTATTTAGTTAAATTTGGAAGTATAGAATAAAATGACATCACTTGAATTGTGTTTTATTCTTTGTACTAGCAAGTATTTAAGTTTTAATGTAATAAAATATTATATTGAATTAGAAAGGCTAATGAAACTAAATAAGAATGCAGATAAAAAGATTTCAAACAGAGGGGGGTATAATTGAAAAATAGAACAACTGAAACTTACTCTTCCATCACTCCCATCTTTCATTGCTAAATTTTCCTAATTTAACTATTTAGTTAAATTACGAAATAAAGAATAAGATTACAGTTTTCCTTCTTGTTAATGGATTTCTTTTAAGATTCATCCACGATATTTTTGCTCATATTCATTAAGATAATACCAAACAATTAGAAATCAATAATACTAAGCACATATTAAAATCAAATTTTTAATATCAATATGCAAATTACCTTTCCTGTTCACACTGTAAACCACTATTTTGTTGTATATATAAATACAATTACATGTTATTATTATGCAGATATGGTCAACAGTATTAATAATGTAAAACAATTTTATTAATAATTGAGGTCTAAATAAAATAAAATTATCGAGAATGTCACGTAAATAATAAATGGAACTGTGACTTGAGTAGTAATATAGTTTCAGTTACAGACAGACAAATAATCTCCATTATAATATGAAAGGCAGCGTCTATCCGGCATAGCCTGGGTAGAGGGGATTTTTTAAGTTAGTCCCGCAGATCCATTATTACTGAATTGTGAGTTGAATCCTCGTGAGATGCCCCATTTAAATCGCTATGTACAAAATTAGACCTTGCATTGATCCAGATACTCTAAAAAGAAATGTTAATGTCTACTATCTAGAATATTAAATGAAAAAAAATCCATGATCTTATCATTTAATTTTTACTTTTTAATTATCTTCATGAATATAAATCAAATCTCTATTATTTTTGCTCAAAAACCAAGCCCTGGTGATATTTAATGTGTATATATATTTACTTTGTCGTTACTTGTTTTATTTTCGAAGTTTCCTCCGGACACACATATACACACAACTGCCCTTTATATATGTATAAATGTCTTATAGTATTTTACAGATACATTTTAAGAGTTTCTCTACAGAATTGAGCACTGAATGAAACTTACATCTTTCAGATAGGTACACTCAGTTTACCTGAATCACACGGCTTATATTGAGCCAGTACTCTATTCTTAAAATGGCCAAAAAAATTCGTGAAACTCTTTTATAATCACGATGTATATTATGTAGGTAGCCAAACAAATTAAATATAGTCTGTATTTCTTTTGGTTTTTCTATCAATAAACGTTTTCATATTTCTGTTTGTGACATTTCACTATTCACATCAGAACTCATTCTAATCAAATAAAGTAAAGTCGTCGGGGTGGCCTAAAGTCGGTATCAGCCATACAGCGAGGGTGGTCTATCCCCTTTTCGCTAGACCAAGGAGATTGTTTTTGGCGTCTGAGACGGAGCGCCACACCTACCATCAGCTCCTTACTTTACCGCACCGATCCCTGTGCTACTCATACGCTGAATTGGCGAGGGCCGGTATCGAACTAGGAACCTTGTAGTTTCTAGCCGAACGTTCTACCGACTGTGCTAACCCGGCCCGTTCTGAGCCCTTCTGCTCAATTGTAATGAACTAACCATCAGTTTTTGTACTTTGCTTGGATAGGATCACAGTGTTGGGAGAGCCGTTGTGAGTAGCTTAACTTTTTGCCAACCCAATTTCCAGCGTTTTACGGTTCGATCGCAGGAGAGTAATCAAAGAATGAAGGCACCAAAAGAAAGGCTGCCTTTTGCGATCAAAAAAGGCAAATATAACTTACTTCTGCAATTCATTTTTTTAATGTAAAAAAATATTCTTTGATAATTTTTGTTTAAAATTTAAAATATGTCTCTTTCTTGCTAAAAGTCTGTTACACCTGATTATGAAAGTGACACATGCTCTTTGAGAAATTTTGTTTAGAATTCTCTTTTCTCATAAGTCCTGTATGAATTAATCCCTTCACAAAACGGTCACAATTTTCATAAATTGTCTTATTGACACAACATAATATGCTCTGAAGTAGATTCTAAACAGATCGAAATATTGCAATATCAGCATAATAAATAACTTTATTTGAACAACATCTGTGTGTTTTTCGCATTATCTTACCCATATATTTGTGTTTATAACTATATATACTGGCACATGTTTTTTTTTATTTCTGTGTGTGTGGTTATGTGTGCGTGCTTATTTGTGTGTGTGTGTGTGAGAGAGAGAGAGAGAGAGAGAGAGAGAGAGAGAGAGAGAGAAAGAAAGAGAGTACGGATAGAAACAGTGGATATGTATAAATATCACTTTTATATATAGATATTTACGAAATCATTTAGATAGAGTTTGTGTATTTATGTGCGTGTGCGTGTGCGTGAGTGTGTGTATGTGTGCGCGCATGTGTGTGTGAAATGTTTGTTAAATAAGTGTTTGCCTATCATCACATAAATATAAAGGATTGGATGAATTCATTGCAGCTTCCTTAATTGACTTGGCCTTAGCATCTAGGGAAGAAGCTAAGCAAATCGACCGGACACTGACCAGTGGTCAGAGTACAGAAGCAATTAAGCCAGACCGTATCTCTCTCTCTCTCTCTCTCTCTCCATTTCACGCTCATTGATCAGCAACCGATTGATCAGCAACTCCCTGTTCAGTGGAGCTAATATTTGGTTGGCGCACGGCAAATTTCGGCCTCCCAGGCGGCAAGGCGATCGGTTAGAGGTGGGGTCGAACACAACGAGCACTCATTAGAAATACCCGACTTTATTCAGCTTTGTGTACCGAATAAAAATAAATCAGTACTCAATCGGCGTTCTTAGATTTTCTTTTTGATTTCTGATATATATAAATAAATAAAAATAGTCATTTAATAATTGTTGATTAGGCAAATAAAATAAGTCTTAAAAAATAAGGAGAGATAACAACTCATGAAAAATAAGAACATTTCATTAAATAATTATTTGTATTATTCGGACTGTTGTCCTCATCTTCATTGCTATCTGTACAACGTTTCGGCCGATGTGCCCACCGCCCTTCTTCATGTATTTCTTGTCGGACCCTAGAACCTTCTCGGACACTGGAAAAAGGTACTTACGGTTCGTCAAATATATCATGGGATTTTAAGTGATGGAATGTGAGGATTTTTTTTTGTAGTGTAGGGGATATTGGTATAAGGGATGATGGTGGTAGATTGTGTATATGGGTCAATGTATGATAGTAAGTATTATTTGGATTATTTGGAGTATTGTTCTCATCTTCATTGCTATTTGTGCAACATTTCGGCCAATGTGCCCTTTGGCCTTCTTCGGGTATTTCTTGTCGGACTCGAGAACCTTCTCGGTCTCTTTTCGAACTCGGGAACCTTGTCGTTATCGGGAGCCATCACGGAACTTTGAACCTAAACCTTTATTCAGTACACGGGGGTTTCCTGTTCTTATTCCGCTAACCATAGCTGGGATACAGGTGTTGAGCTGTGTTAATTTTATGGTACTGCTGCTACTGACCAGGATTGAACCTGCTGTCTAGAGATAACTGTCACTTAGAACTGTCTTAATCTAACCCCTTTATTCACTAGGCTATGTGTCCAATTGGAAGAAGACCGGGGGGCACATAGTCCGAAACGTTTTACAGATAGCCATGAAGATGAGGACAATAGTCCGAATAATTCAAATAATACTAATTATCAAGCCTCATCTCAAAAATTCAGAGAAATTTCTTTGGAGTATTTCAGATCGTGTAAAAGACGATAAAGGCTTAAGTTTAAGAATTTTTAAAAATCAGTTTATTATCCATTTGAATGTTTCGTTTGTTTCGTTTGTTTTACGGCATATCAACCTCAGTGGGTCATTTAATGCCGACAAAGTTTTGAAATGAATTCGTTCTTAATGGATAGACAATTTTTTTATAAGCACATTTTCCTATTTAACCCATTGATGGGATCCTAACAAGTACTATCACTCCAGGCCAGAGTGAACCAGGGAGTAATGGTGATGAAGGGGTTCTCCACAGTCGCCAGACCTCCAGAACTGGAACCTCACCATCAGATAGAGTTTAACGTCATTCCCAGGACATGAAGACCCTCAGAAACCGCCTTCTAGCACCCATATGATAATAATGGCTTGCCATAGGTCCAATAAGGTTGGGGCAATCATATAGGTGCTAGGGCAGCCGATTGATGTAAGGGAGCCTCTCTGGCCGCTTGTCTAGCCCAAGTAAGCGCCAAAGTGGAGTGTTGCAGGTCATGGACTGCTCAGACACCTGGGTTCCATCCTTAAGTTTCATGGGTCGCCACCCATGTCTAACTGATGGCCCCATTGGGGGGGGGGTCCATTTGAATGTGTCTTATCATAAAGAAGATAAAGTTCCTGAGCCAAATTATCAAAACATTAACTAGATAGAAACCCATTGTTAATGGAGAATAATTATTTTTTAGTAACACTTTGTTTAATATTTAAATGTGAAATACAATGTATTACGAAATACTTGTGTAGATTTGAAAAGGAAGACAAAAGAGTTGTATGTAGTGATGTCTTAATGCTAAACATCTCTCTACATAAAAGTTTTAAAAATAACAATAATTACAATAACAAGTAAATTTATAACAATAACCACAATTAATTAGTAAATGAATAGATAATAACAGAATTTTAAAAATCTTAGCCTTTTTCTAAAATCAAGACAAAAAAACCTTTCGTATGAAGAAAGACTTCGGAAGATTGACTTACCAAGTTTGGTTTATCAACGTACAAGAGAGGATATGATTGAAGTCTACAAATATACCCATGGATTTTATTCAACAAACTTTGACCTACTAAACATTGCTCAAAATATCAATACCGGGGGTCATAAATCAAAACTCTTTCAAAAATTTTGTAAAGCAAATGCAAGATAAAATTATTTTAGTAACAGAGTGGTGAATATATGGAATAAACTACCATCATCAATAGTGAATGCCCCATCTCTAAATTCCTTTAGGGCAATGTTAGATAATCTGTGGAAAGATTATAAATATTCTGTGGAATTAAGATGAATGTTTATAAGGAACAGCTGACAGGTCTCAGACCTAATATACTAGCTGAAAAGATATTATTATTATAAACATAACTTAAAAATACGAGGTAGTTAAATAACTTATATGAAGAAACTTAACTTACATTTCGTAAACAGTAAACATAAAATTCGTACAGGAGTTTAATGTATGTGACTTGAATATTAAAATTTGCTATTTAATAAAGAATATAATTCAAATAATGAATAAATAAACAGATTTTAAAATAAATAGACAGATCTTTTTAAAGTGATTATTTCACTTATGTTCTTTTAGAAAAAACATTAATTTCATCGCTTCCTAGAACAACGAAAAACGACGTCCGTTTAGTTCGATTGTCAGCGTTCATGACCAAGTAACAATTATATTTAGTATTTCTCTTGCACAGTAGATATATGAACGAGAATTTCTGGCCAGAATTCTGTGGTTATATAGTAGAAAAAGTTCTTCCATTGAAAGAATGAATCACAGACACATAGAAGTCAAAATCAATAAAAAGGTTTTATTAAATAAAACTAAAACATAAAACTTAGTGAAACCAGAAAAAGAAATTGGACACATAGCCTAGTGGATAAAGGAGTTAGGTCAAGACAGTTCTAAGTGACAGTTATCTCTTGACTGCAGGATCAATCCTGGTCAGGTGTAGCAGTAACATAGAATGATAATTAACACATCTTAACGCCTCTACCCCAGCTATGGTTAGCGGAATGAGAACAGGATACCCCCATGGACTGAATAAAGGGTTAGGTTCAAAGTTCCGTGATGGCTCTCGATTACGACAAGAAGGTTCCCGAGTCCGAGATGGTTCACGAGTTCGAGAAGGTTCCCGAGTCCAACAAGAAATACCTGAAGAAGGCCGGAGGGAACATCAGTCGAAACGTTGTACAGATAACAACGAAGATGAAGAGAATTGTTCGAATAATGCAGATAATACTAATAAGAGGTTTTATTAAATAAAACTAAAGCATAAAATCTAGTGAAACCAGAAAAAAAAACAGATTTTGTCTTTAGTATAACATTATTTCCAGACACATTTAGTGAAAGAGTTAAACATTAGTCATGCTATGCCATTGAACAACAAATTCAGGGCAAACTTCAAAAGAAGAAATCATTTAACAACATAAAAGTATTGCATATCAAGACAAAATGTTCAACCACGAAAACACGACCGGAAGATACTTTTTTTATCTTCTGGAGGAATTTAACATTGGATCTTTCTATTCATTGTTCATTTCTATCTTGGTAAATACAGCTTCAATCTCGATACTTTTCTGACACACCTTGTATTCTCGCTATTTCTCATGAGAATAGGGGACGTCACAAGGTTGATGAGGGAGAAAAGCACTTTGTAGATTTCTCATAATTTCTGCAATCTTCAAATGGAACATTGGCAAAATCAGTGCCAGTTTTTTTACAAATATCCCTTCCATTTCAAAAACGGAAAATAACGCTTACTAAGAAAATTATCTTTTTCGATAAGTAGTTATTTGCTGAGTTTAGCTTAGTCTACCACAAGGTCAAAAAAATTTGGGAATCAAGTGAGAATCGAACTCACTAGTGCGTCTTGGAACCACAAGGTTCCTAGTTCGATACCGATCCTCTCCAACTTAGCAAATGAGTTGCACAGGGAACTGTGCGGTAAGGTAAGGAGCTGATGGTAGGTGTAACGTAGATAAACTAGCGCCTCTCAGAAGAAATACCGACATAAGGTACTTAAATACTGTCTCCTATTCAGGCAAGTCAAATTTTCCTACTTCAGATTAATAGGAGTTGGACCACAAATGAATGAATGTTGTGGACAAATTCTGTGGCATAGAAATCACAATGTCCATTTTTTGTTGCCTTAAAAACATGCAATTAATCACGAACAACCGAAACGATAATACTTTTTACTACGCGAATCTCATAAATATTTGTGTTGATTTTTTTGGCGGTATTTACGTATTTACACGAATCACTTGAACCGGTTATTCAAATGATTGCTGTAAAAATCATCTTATAAAATCTTGTAGCGGTCTTATATTATTCCATAGTGATTCGGTTGCTGAGCAGTTGTAGTTCTGCTCCAAGACATCTGACGCAATTGATCCGGTGTATAAAAGGAAAGCCTCACAAAAACAAACAAAAAAAAAAAAAACAAGGACCGATAGTTACGAGGAGGTTTGTTCACCAACATTGCGATTTACACCGGTTTTTTTTTGTTTGTTTTTTTCTTGACGTAAAGCCGCCGCACGAAGCTGGGTGTATCACGTGCCCGATATACAAAGAGTTTCTGATGACTGCGTAACGATCACAAGAAATCTTGTTTCGTAAAAATGATTCGGTTTTGGATACATAAAGGAAACGAAAGAAAAGAAAAAAGCAGCTAGTGTATAAATAAGGACTCCGGGGACAAGTGAAGAGGTAATGGCAATAGATTTACCGATGTTGGACGTGTTGAATGCAGCGCAAACAAAATATTGAATAATCGCCGATTGTTTGTGGGGTGAGTAGAAAATTCTGGGATGGAAAGCGGCACGAATGTGAAGGCGCGTAAATAATAGGAATAAGGAAAACAGAAGGAAAAAGCAAGCGGGACTGTTTGAAAAGATAATTACACTGGGATTGAAGTTACCTAATGAAAGGCATCTCCCGTCTGTCTGTACTATTCTATCATGTTATATCATGTATGTGTAAACAGTCAGCTGACATATTTAGCCTAAGGTGGCAATAAGATTAAGGGTTTGGGTCCAACATGACGTTAGAGAGAGAGAGAGAGAGAGAGAGAGAGAGAGAGAGAGAGAATATGGTGGTTAGTAAGGAGTTGCCGATTAAGGTGAGATTGTCTTTTAGAATAATGTGAGGTGTGCGGGACTGAATGCATGACAGAAAAACTAGGGTCGGGTGGAACCATTAGGTTGAAATAGAAATGAAAAAGAAACAAGAAAAATATGGAAGAGCTTAATGCAAAAAAAAGGGACAAAATAGAGGGAAAAAAATAAATATTAGAAAGGGGAAAATGAAAAGAGGAAAACAAAGAAAAAAACTCAGAAAATTTCTTAAACCAATATGAAAATGATTTGATTCGGCATTAAATAACCCAAAAGAGGTTGCTGTTCCGTAAAAAGAAACCAATTAACCAAGGTAACCTATATGAATAAAATAACCCAAGAAGGGTTAACATATTGGTTAAAATAAATCAATCAATCAAAAGTTGGGGGGATAAAGATTTGTAAAGATGTTAGTAGTTACAAATAGAAAATGAGAACCTCTTAAGTTTGTCCATTTACCAGACTAAGCCAGTCTTAATAACGTCTACATACACAATGCTTGTCGGTAGAGCGTTCGGCTAGAAACCATAAGGTTGCTAGTTCAATGCCCGCCCTCGCCAACTCAGCGTATGAGTAGCATAGGGATCTGTGCGGTAAAGTAAGGAGCTGATGATAGGTGTGGCGCTCCACCTCAGATGCTTGAACATCTAGCATCTCCTTGGTCTAGCGCTATTGAAAAGAGGATATACTCCCTCGCTGATTGGCTGATACCGACTTTACGCCACCCCGACGACTTATATACATATTACTTATATATATATATATATATATATATATATATATATATATATATATATATTCTCCCAAAACTTGGTAGAACTCTTTAAGGGGTGATTTAAATTAACTTTCACTGCCAGCATATATAAAGCAATGATCGTCTGCTTACAGACTGGATCTCTCTGGTGATCGTAAAATAAACAAACGAACGTATGTATTAATAGTTTAGACTCCACCCCGTTACTGCATCTGTCAAAATGGCCAAGTGGTTAAGAAATTGGGCTGGCAAAAACTCAGTCACTCCTGACCAAAGGTAGTTGTTGTGTCTAGCCACACTGAAGAGGCGTGAAACGCCGAAACACGTGTCTGTGGATGACTTATTTATTTATTTATATATATATATATATATATATATATATATATATACCTCCCCTTTTCACAAGGAGACCAAGGAGATTGTTTTTGCGTCTGAGGTGGAGCGCCACACCTACCATCAGCTCCTTACTTTACCGCACAGATCCCTGTGCTACTCATACGCAGAATTGACGAGAGTCGGTATCGAACCCGAAATGGTTTCCGGGTTGACGCTCTACCGAATGAGCTAAGCCGGCCCTCAAACGATAGGAATATAGAGGTTTGTTTTGTTTTACGACATATCGACCTCAGTGGGTCACTTAATAACGGAAAAGTTTTGAAATAAATTCATTCTTAATGGATACTCAATTTTCTTATAAACTGATGTTTTTCTATTTAACCAATTGATGGGACCCTAAAAGATACTACCACTCCGGGTCAGAGTGGACCAGGGAACAATGGTGATAAAAGGGTGCTCTACATTCCCCAAACCTCCAAAACTGGAACCTCACCATCAGATAGTTTAACGTCATGAAGACCCTTAGCCACCGCCTTCTAACATTCATATAATAAAAATGGTTGGGGCTTGCCTTAAGGGCAACAGGGTTTGGGAAATCGTATAGGTGCTAGGGATTGGCATGACTAGCCGATTGGTCGGAGGGGGCCTCTCTAACCACTCGTCTAGCCCAAGTAAGAGCCAAAGTGGGGTGTTGCATGTCATGGACTGCTCACGGGAATATAGAGACCATAAATAGCAAATGTGGAGAAAGACACCTTATGCAATAATATAAGAAGAAAGATATGACCATAAAGATTTAACAAAAGATATTCGATATGAAGAGATATGAATGATTAAAGAACAGAGATTATATAAAATTATACAGCGAGAGGACGTTGATATATAGAATGAATGGAATATAACGCAATGGAAAAAAATGGAAAAAAATTAAAAAAAGATTTTTCTAAAATCTTTATCATATTTCGTATGAAATCTTCAAAAGAATTAATATTCGTATCGTAACAAAAAGCCGATATGAAAAATACTTTAATTTTGTTGAATTTTGTCGTTTCAAAATTCAATTTATCATGAGTGATTTGATTTTTAATAATAAAATGGCGTCTGTCATGATACGTAGAATTTATTAGAAAGACCAAAATCGGAACATCCACAATTATTTTATATTTCATTTGAATTTTTCAGGAATTTTGATATGAAAATCTCAAATTCAAAAATTATTATTTTCATAAGTAATGAATATGTTGACTTAAACTCATACTAAAATCACAAGTTAAACAGGGGTGAGCCTATTCGGCCCTGGGGTGGGTAACCATTTAGGGACAGAAGGAATTGGATGCAAGCTGATACACATGGAGCAAACTAAATAAAACTTAGCTAAATAACAATTCATATGTTAGCTTTAAATTGCTAAAGTCATAGAATAGTATTGTTGAAGTCATATTATTATTTTCAATTAATGGATTAAATCGCAAAGATCGATACTTACCAAATTCATCGATATGTGATTTTTATTTGAATTGTTAAATTCCACACAAAATAAAGGAAATAATTTGAAAAATAACTTCAAGTTTTACTCAAAAGCATAATATCTAAAATATACGAGGACGAGTCAACAAGTAATGCCATTTTGTTTAGGACAGGTATAATTATCAGCACAGGAACATGTATCATACGTCAAAAGGAAGCTGTTCCTCTGTGGATCACATCCCTATTTTTCCATATAGTCAGTGTTTCTCTAAATAGCAATTTTCCGCCTTCGAATGAAAACATGTACCCTGCACCGTAAAATTCTGTTGACTGTTCTTTGACCCACTTCTGGATAACTTTACCACATCCTCCATACTCAGTAGATTTTGCGCCTTCAGACTATCATTTCTGCGGTCCCATGAAAGAGGTTTTGATAGGCAAACATTATTCCAGTAATGAGGAAGTGAAATATGTAGTGAAGAAGTGACTCAAATAACAGTCAACAGAATTTTACGGGGCAGAGGGATACGTTCGAAGGTGGAACATTTGGAGAAACGGTAACTATGTAGAGAAGAAGGGATGTTATCCACAGAGGACCAGCTTCATTTTTTTGCATGATGCATGTTCCTGAGTTGGTAATTATACCTGTCCTAAACAAAATGGCATTAATGTTTTACTCAAACTCGAACATAAAAATCTGGATCTCTCTCTCTCTCTCTCTCTCTCTCTCTCTCTCTCTCTCTCTCTCTCTCTCTCTCTCACACACACACTCACACACACACATACACACACACACACACACGCACAATCATACATGTGTATATATTATTGTCTTAATTATTTTCTACACGCATGTGTGTTGGATTATTTGGTGAATATAAGCCGTACTACCATACAAGGATTTCCGCTGGACAAGCGTTCTCGCTTGAAGCCTAAGGGATGGCCCATAAAATCGTAACAAGTTATGGGCCCAGGAATCTTCTTCGATGGTGACGAAGCTAAGTATGAACTCTAAAAGGTCAAGATTTCCAATATAATATATATGTGTGAAAATTATATATGACATATCTTTTTAAAAGAAAGATTACAAAATGACAATTATTTTGTATGCAAGAGAGGCATAAACGGGAATGAAGCAAATTCAAAATATTATTTCAACTCTCTAAGCCAGATGAATACAAAGACATCGTTGTTTTATTGTATTCTGTCTAACAATTGAAACTTATATTAATACTAGCAAAAATACCCGGT
Source organism: Doryteuthis pealeii (assembly GCA_023376005.1). NCBI lineage: Eukaryota > Metazoa > Mollusca > Cephalopoda > Myopsida > Loliginidae > Doryteuthis > Doryteuthis pealeii. The sequence goes on from CM042167.1 coordinate 53,090,352, forward strand.
CCATGACTGGGCTAAAAAAAATTAGGAACACCAGAGAGTGGGTGAGGAGAAAACAGGAGTAAGAGAAAAAATAAGACGAAAATGATTTATCAAATTAAGAAAGAAATTGCCGAGATTTTGTATAGTAGAATGTTTGTTTATTTTAGGAATTTTTTTTTTTTTTGTTTACATTTAAGATATTCTTTTTAAAAATGCATTCCTAAACTTTATTAAAGATTTAACGATAAACAAAGCTAAAAATTAGTGTATTATCTGTGTCGACGGGGCGGCCTAAAGTCGGTATCAGCCAGTCAGCGAGGGAGTCTATCCCCTTTTCAATAGCGCTAGAGTGTATTATAATATTCGTTTATTTTAAGAATAGTCTCTTTTTGATGTTTACATTTTTTAAACAATTTTATTTTTTAAAAGAGCTTCCTTTTAAGAAAGCTTCCTTGCTGCGTACTTGATTACCTACAATAGGCTTAAATTTTAAAACATCCCCAAATCAAATGATCATCTTACTAGACTTTCTATATCAGCTACGATATCCTAAATATAAGGAATCTGTTAATAATGGAGATTTGGTCTCAATTTGTCTGTAACCAAAATTACGTCACTGCTTATGTCACATTACCCAAAATCGTCGAATATAGATTTCAAAGATCTGTTTACATTTTTTTTTACTAGAAATCATTTTACATACTTTTGGACGTCGATAAAATTGAGATAAATTTTAAAAATATTTTTAACATTAAAGTTAAAATATTTTTTCAATTTTAATAACATTTTGTAGAATTATGTAAAATTGAAAAAAAAAAAAAAGAAAAATCATTGTCGTCTATCGTAAAACAAAACAAACTCCCGCCATCTTAGGCATCTTTAAAAAAATAATTTTTACATCGCACGAAGGGTGATTTTTGTTTTGCTAGATTATTATAACTATTTTATTTAGATAAAATAAAGATAATTTAAATTATTTATTTTTAGTTTATTATAATTATTTTAAAATGAAAGCACAAAAATGTTTCTGTATTAAAATTTTCGAAATGTGGATTCATTGGGTACACTCAGGAAATTATGGAAAACAGTTATTAGCAAATGTATTTATAGCTACACACACATATATATGCATGTTTGTATGTTTTTGCGTACAATTTGCATGTATGAACACAGGAAGTGTATATTGATTTAAGAGTGCGGGGGGCCGAATAAAAACAAGCATACGTGTGGAGAGAGAGAGAGAGTAACAAACAAACAAAGAGAGAGAAGAAAGAAAGAAAGAAAGAAAGAGAGAGTAACAAAGAAAGAGAGATAGAGTAACAAAGAAAGAGACAGAGTAACAAAGAAAGGGAGAGAGGGAGAGAGAAAGTAACAAAGAGAGAGTAACAAAGAAAGAAAGAGAAAGAATAACAAAGAAGAGAGTAACAAAGAGAGAGAGAAAGAAACAAAGAAAGAGAGAGAAAGAAGGAAAGAGAGAGAGAGAGAGAGACAAGGAAAGAGAGAGAGAGACAAGGAAAAAAAGAGAGAGAGAGAGAGAAAGAAAGAGGGGTGCTAAATAACTGAATGATGTAAACATCGATTTAAGAACGCGGGAGGTCGAATGAAAACAAGCACACATATGAGGAGAGAGAGAGAAAGAGAGAGAGAGAGAGAGAGATTAAGAGAGTGAGAAGGGGTGCTAAATAAAGAATGGTGTAAACTTTTTTCAAAAATTAAATTAAAAAAGGCATGCTTTGAAGAAAGGGTTTGACTCTTTATAAGAAAGTAATTGGGAGAAGTTATGTGTGTTGTGATTGCAGATACGAATATATATAAAAAAAGAAAAAGAAAAAGAAAAAGAAAAAGAAAAGAAATAGTAACATGTAAACGTGCGTGCAAGTATGAGTGCAACTGGGTGTCGTGCTAATAAATGTTCATCAGTGCGCATGCGTTGTAGAGGCTGATAGAACTGGGTCGATATGTTTGATTTCTACAAGGTGAAATTTCGAAAGGCTTAAAGAGTAGATGGTAACACCGACGGATAAAGGCTGAACACGTTGATATGCTTGAAGGGAAATGAAGTGTGTGAATGATCTGTGTCAATTATAGACTTGGCTTTTTAATGCTGTCAATAATATATGAGAAAATGAGAGAAAGTGACAGAGACAGAGAGAGGGAGGAGAGAGTTTATTTACTAAGTTTTGTTTATTGTGACATAAGAGCATTATATATATATATATATATATATATATATATATATATATATATATATATATATATATATATACACACACACAGACATATATATATATAATATATATATATATATATATAAAGATAAATCTAATGAGTCAGATAAACTACTAAAAGTTTCGCTAAGTGCTCTTCAGGGCTAAGATCCGACTAAAGAGATTTGGAGCAAACTTTGCTCCAACTCATTAGGTTTATCTTTATTATTTGCTCTAATTAGGTATTGAGCCCTTTTTACTTATTAGCTTTAGTGTCCTGGCGGTGTATGAAGTATATATATATATATATATATATATATATATATATATATATATATATATATTAAAATCTCCTACAAATTAAATTGCAACTAAAAATATGATGTAACAAATTAAATTGCACCAAATTAAATTGCAACAAAAAATATGTTCTAGTGAAAAGAGAATAGACTCCCTCGCTGACTGGTTGATACTGTCACTCCGACAACTTTACTTTTTACTTACTTATTCATATAATGAAACATATTTAATAATAATATTCGTCAGTGAATTCTATATTTGATCCAGTGGAAAACTGATTTCATGGATTTTTTTCCTGTTAAACTGTACAACAAATTTTATTTGTTTAAAGTAGGGGTCACCAAACTACCGTCCGTGGACTGGATCCGGTCCGCGAATGCATTTTATACCAATCTCCTTGCTTTAGCACTAATGAAAAGGGGATATACTCCCTCGATGTATAGCTCATACCGACACTAGGCCAACCCGACGACTATTGTTTCTTTAGATTTGTGTGCACGAATCCTTCAAATTTGTTGCGCGAATCCTTTAGATTCAATATTTCAAAATGGCGGCATGTTACTAATTTCGAATGAATATTTATTTGATAAAAGTCATGAAGTACAATGTTTCCTGTAGTCAATAATCGCAACAGCAGAAATAGCGCAGCAAATATTTCCATAACAACGGGTGACAGGTTTATTTATATTTTCCTAAGATTATGACATCTTTACTTGTCGGTTGGAAGTAGTCGATATTCGAAAACAGGTAGAGTGAAATCACAGCGTGGAAGCGGGAAAAATAGGAGAAGGTCGATGGCAAAGTGTGTTTGTTGACTCTATCTTGTTGTGTGGCTGCAAGGAGACATTAGGAGTTGAATGATGAAATGATTTTCCAATAAAACATCATTGCAGGGTTTGAAGAAGAAGAAAGAAGAAAGAAGGAGGAGGAAGAAGATATATGTGAAGAAGAAGATGTAAGTGAAGAAGAAGAAGAAGAAGAGAAGAAGAAGAAGAAGAAGAAGAAGAAGAAGAAGAAGAAGAAGAAGAAGATATGTCAAGAAGAAGAAGAAGAAGAAGATATAAGTGAAGAAGAAGAAAAAGAAGAAGATATGTGAAGAAGAAGAAGAAGAAGAAAAGAAGAAGAAGAAGAAGAAGAAGAAGAAGAAGAAGAAGAAGAAGAGAAGAAGAAGAAGAAGAAGAAGAAGAAGAAGAAGAAGAAGAAGAAGAAGAAGAAGAAGAAGAAGAAGAAGATAAGTGAAGAGAGAAGAAGAAGAAGAAGAAGAAGAAGAAGAAGAAGAAGAAGAAGAAGAAGAAGAAGAAGAAGAAGATATGTGAAGAAGAAGAAGAAGAAGAAGAAGAGAAGATATAGGTGAAGAGGAAGAACTACTACTACTACACTACTGATAGAATTTACATAGGATCCAATGACTGAACGTGTATGGATGTTATTGTAAATGGCTGAATGTTTCTCTCATTTGCATAAAAATGAAAGAGTCAATAAAGTGTTTATTTTTTTTTAAAAACCCGTGGCTTTCAAAAATAAACATTAACTATTAAATTACGTACATTTGTGTAGATGAGAAATAATTTCTGTGTTCTACATAGTTATTTACTAAGCTTAGCTTAGATGTGCCACAAGGCTAGAAGTATAGGGCGCCCAATGAGAATCGAATTCACTATGGTCTGCAAATCATGCTTGCTAACTATTATACCACGTGAGTTGCCCAGTTATTTACAAAGCGTAACTTAGATGCGGCACATGGCCAGAAGTATGGGGCACCCAGTGAGGCAACAAAACACCGGCACATCAACATCTTTAAGAACAGCCTTCTCATGCGACATCTGTTGTCGAGAATGTTTTTCAAACATTGGATTTCACAGTCAAAGGAGGCGCTGTATCTTCAGGGGCAAAAAAAACTATATTATGGTACTTAATTAATTTTAAACCACGTGGTTGAAAGTTAAAATGTAAGAGTTTTCAAATAAATTAACTGGTGCATTATATTGTTTATTCTTTAATATATCAACACTGAAAATTTCATTAAATTCGGTTAACTCCTTCATTTTTAGTATTTTTTTTTCTTTCGGCGGGGTGACATACGATGGTGGAATTTATGTCCGTTAAGTAGGATTTAACCAAAGTTTTTCTTTTTTTTCATTGAGAAGTGCGAAAAATGTGTATTTGTTGTTTCATAAGAATGTTTTATCTTTTGGCTTCGTTAGATTTTTCGTGAATATTTACATTTGCAGACATGTTGAGTGAAAAAAAAATGCTATGTTTTTAAATTTCTTTAAATACATTCTGGTTTCTTTTATTTCAAGACTAGAAGCGGCTACTCGGCATTTCCTGGATAGAGGGGGGATAAAAAAGATAGTCTCGCAGATCGATTATTACTAATCGCGAATTGGATCCTCACTGGGTGCCTTGTAAAAAAAACCTGGTGGGACGTCAGGAATTTTTTTCCAAAATATGAATAAGATCTTTATTATTTTTACACAAAAAGCAAGCTCTGATGATATTTAATTTGTAAATGCGACACAGATATGAAATATAATTTTGTATGTGTGTGTGCATGTGTGAATGCGGGCACGTTGACATTAATGTTCAGCTTGATAGTCGAGCTGAAATTTATAAGATCTGATATTCAGTAGCTTGTCGTTAAGAAACCTCACCCAATACTTGCCGAGAAAAAAAGTACTGATTTCAAATACCGTATTTGACGACATATAGGACGCACTTTTCCCCAAAGATATTGGCTCAAAAAATTGCCCTGCGTCTTAAACATCGTAGGTGACATTTGAAGTTTTATTATTATTGATTTCATGATTGTTATTATTTCCTGCTATTGAGATGTCTTGTGTATGCTTATTGCTTGTCTGTACTGCCAAATTGCTTTTATACAGCTATGTTTCTGCTTGTGTAATGCACAGCTAGACTGTTTTCAACAATCTATGCATAAATACACTAAAAACCTTTTTCCTGAATCTGACCTGCTGAAATGGGGGTGCGTCTTATATGTCCGTACGTCTTATATGTCGTCAAATATGGTAATTATTTTTTCTAGTGTTTATGATATTCAAATGAAACCAAAAAAAATCAAACTAGAAATGACTCTTTAATTCTTGGAAAAAAAAATTCCGAATATTTAAAACTAGCTGAAGTACCTGATACAAAGGTCAAGACTTGGATGGCCCTGATTTTTGTAAAATAATCGTACTAAGTTCCAATTACCGTCGAATTGATAAGACAAGGCAACAAGGAGCCGTAACTTAATACGGATCTAACATTGTTGCAATCCTGTTCACAGCGCCATGTTGAAGTCAGTCAGTATACTGTTGGTTTGGACAACAGCAACTGTTTATACTTAATGATGGAATAATTTAAGATCTTTAAAAAACTGCAAATATATTTTTTATCTTTAGTTTTACTATCATTTCATAGTTAAGTCATTACATTTTCCATAGCAAATATTGGTAAAAAATCTCTAAGTTTAAGATTTTCATATATTCTATGGGAATAAATGAGAAAAATGTTATTTTTGATTTTATTTAAATACATTCTGGTTTCTTTTATTTCAAGACTAGAAGCGGCTACCCGGCATTTACTGGGTAGAGGGGGGATAAAAAAAGATAGTCTCACAGATCCATTCTTACTAATCGCGAGTTGGATCCGTGCTGGATGCCTTGTGGGACATCAGGAATCTTTGCCAAAATATGAATAACATCTTTATTATTTTTGCACAAAAAGCAAGCTCTGGTGATATTTAATTTGCTCTGTCGTTAATTGTTTTATTTTTGCAGTTTCCTCCGGGCATACATACACACATACATACATACACACAACTGCCCTTTATATATTGTCACGGCCGATAATCTCGGACACAAACTACATTTATATTTTGCACGAAATCTGAGATTCAGTTATCCAGGGCACAACTCCAAGGTTCCTATAGAAAATATGTCTTTACAGGTGAGAACACATTATCAGAATAAAGATAATAATTGGGATAGGAAAGACGACAAACACGGGATTTTGATGTGAAGAGTTTAATAATCGATGAAGAACAAAACACACAAAAATTAGCATAGCAAAGGCGAAGTTCCTTTTTGTTTTTGTTTGTGAGCGATATTTTTCAACTGGTTAATAAAAAAAATGACTTGTCTTTGGGTCATAACATTCATTCAGAGTCAATATTCAATTCGATGGTGGATGTTTCAATGGGTTCGGTTAACGTTTTTTGTCTCTGCTTTTTATTTTATATTGTGTATTTTCCTAAGCCCGGATGCCAGCTTGACCAGTAAATCAGGACGCTTATTTTCCTTGTTTATATTTTTCGAAAAAAAAAGCGTTTTTTAATTAGATTTTTAAACTGCCGCGCCACGCGCATGCAATTAATCCTATTGCTGCTGTAATAAGATTCTTAAGCTGCTGCTGCTGCTTTTTCGCTTAACCAAAGTCTCTTTCACGCTACAATATGTATAGATAAATTAATTCACAGCTTAGCAAAGTTACTCGATTATCATCTGTATGCCATGTTGCATTTATTCGACATTATATTAGAAACGGTTTGCATCTTTTTGGTATAATCAATTACCTTATTTGATTTTATGCACTGCACTGAATTAAGTGCAGCTTTTATGTCCCATTTTTTACAGCAAGGCAATTGATGACGCCTGGTAATTCGTTATGTCAGTGGGTTGGTTCATACTGTCCTACTTTTATTTCCTCCCGGTCTTTTTTTATTTCTTGCGAAAACAAGCAAATTCTTACACTCGTCATTTTTTTTCTCTTTTTTCTTTAATCCATTACGCATTTTCCTGTTCAGATTAAAAGTACTCAACAACATCGTTTTTCTTTTGTTTAGTCTCTTCGCCTTATTTGCCCCGTTCCTTCATTTAGTGTTGATCATTATTATTTGTGCACTTTATTCTAATACTTATACTTCTTTTTCTTTTCTTTTCTTTTGCCCCTTCTTCTTCTTCTTCTTCTTCTTCTTCTTCTTCTTCTTCTTCTTCTTCTTCTTCTTCTTTTTCTTCTTCTTCTTCTTTATTTTATATACTTTTGTGTTGCTTTCGTTTCTCTTTTATTGTTTCTTCTTTTTTTCTTTTCCTTTTTCTTTTTAATCTTCTTTTTCTTCTTCGTTATTTTCATTTTACTATACTTTTGTGTTACCTTTCTTTCTTTAGCTTTTCTTTCTCTTTCATTGTTTCCTTTTTTTCTTTTTCTTTTCTTTTGCTCCTTCTTCTTTTTCTTCTTCTTTATTTTCATTTTACTCTACTTTTATGTTGCTTTTCTTTCTCTTTTATTGTTTCTTCTTTTTCTCTTTCGCATATTGACTAACTACAATCCTTCTCCTGACCTAATCACATATAATTTAACATTTATTTATTTTTATTTTTTTACAGAAAAGATCTCAATTAAACACATTTTCTTGTTAATTCCAGAATTCATCAATAGTTTTGTTTTTTTTGTTTTTTTTTGGGGGGGGCGTTTTTTTTATTTCTGTGTTGACTGCAAATTGTTCCGTCTTTCAACTCTTAGAAACGATATTTCCGGAATATCCGAAACTAATTTCATTTTATTCTTTCATTTCACAGCATACTCTATCTCTCTCTTTTCTATCTATCATCAATCTATCTATCTTGTGTTTGTATGTGTATGTGTGTGTGCATGTAACTTTCTTTTCTACTCACTCATCTTAAATGTAATTTTTTCTCTCAATTCCCTTAAACTCGAACATTACATTGTTATCTGTAAAACGTTTCGACCGATGTGCCTTCCGACCTTTTCAGGTATTTCTTGTCGGACTTGGGAGCCATCTCGAACTTGGGAACCTTCTTTTCGAACTTGGAAACCTTCTTGTCGGACTCGGGAGCCATCTCGAACTTGGGAACCTTCTTTTCGAACTCGGGAACCTTCTTGTCGTAATCGGGAGCCATCGTGGAATCTTGAACCTAACCCTTTATTCAATCCACGCTATCCATGGTTAGCGGAATGAGAACAGGATACCCCTGTGGATTGAATAATGGTTCGGGTTCAAAATTCCATGATGGCTCCCGATTACGACGATAAGGTTCCCGAGTTCGAAAAGAAGGTTCTCAAATTCGAGAAGGCCCCCGAGTCCGACAAGAAATACCTGAAGAAGGCTGGAGGGCACATCGACCTAAACATTGTACAGATAACAATAAAGATGAGGACAATAGTCCGAATAATCCAAATAATACAAATTATCAAGCCTCATCTAAAAACTTCAGAGAAATCGAGCATAATAATTAGATTTAATCATAGACACAGACAAATGCCGCTGGCAAATTTCCTGTTGAGTTTTCCATTTTAAAAGCTTAACATTTAAATCTGAACATTTTCACAGCAACAAGTTGTTTTGATGAGTTAGAAAATTATTGCAAATTAATAATCATATAGTGAAACATTTTTAATATCAGTGTTATTTTCCTTAAAATTATCCCATTCCATAAGAATTGATTGTTTAATTAACATAAGAGATAAGTAACTTTTAACGTTTAAAATTTAGAATCACTAGGTTATAATTTCTAACAGAGAATTTAATAGAAACTTAGAATTATTAGGTTATAATTTCTAACATAGAATATGATAGAAAATATTGAATACAAATTTAGAATTACTAGGTTATAATTTCTAACATAGAATATAATAAAAAATATTGAATAGAAATTTAGACAAGAAAGTGAGAGGATAAAATAAAAGTAAAAGTGATTCTAATAAAATGCTTACCTGTTATTCCCGATTTGGATTCATTCATGCTGTTATTTGCCTTTAAATTATCCCATTCCAAAAGAATTGATTGTTTAATTAACATAAGAAATAAGTTTTACGTTGAAAAAGGTTTAATTTCTATTGGTTCATTTTAACTTAGATTGCTTATTTCTGTCAACACATTAAAATTCTTCGATGTTATTTGCCAATAATTTGATTTACAATTTGACAATTTTTCATTTGATATAAATATATCACGATATATTATTATTATTTCACTCCATTAGAGTTTTTCACATCTGCCTTAACCGGTAGTTCACTGGGGTCTGAGTGACAACAAGTCTCCTCAGGAGGTCTCCAGGACTATTCTGAACATTCTAGCCGATCTTAACAATGCTGTATGGTTAACAGTGGCTTCGGCCTCTGGACTATTGATCTAATTAACAGCGTCGATCCCAGGGGACTATCCGCCAGGCAATATCCTGCCCCCTTGATTTAGAGGGACAGGGCTGGGTTTATTGCTCAGCGCCTTGAGGGGGAATGCCGACGGGATCAATGCATTTTTTTGCACCCGCCACCCATGAGCTTAGATGTGGGTGGGCCCACATGAATAGGGTCTTGTGCCTAACCTGTACAATAGGGGTACGTGATAAATATCATGCTGTATTTTGGATGCTCTGAATGCTTTCTCTGATTTCCAATTCCCCAGACGCTTTTCCAAACCCACGGGACCGTTCCAAGTACACCAATTCAAATGGTACGACCTTTACCTTCATGTTCCACAGTTTTCCAAGTTCTCTGGCAAGGTCCAAGTATTTGTCTATCTTTCCGCTTTTTTTTTTTTTTTCACTTTCACTCGTTGATCCATCGGAACGGCAAACTCCATGGTTGACAAGTTTTCTTCTTGTTAATTAATGTGAGGTCTGGTCTCTTGACTGGATGAGGTGATCCGCCTGTATCTCAAAGTCCAGAGAATTTTATGTGTTTCATTATCCAGGACACACTCAGGCTTGGGCATATGCCATTAATTGCATGGTCAAAATGTAATTTTTTGCACAATTCCCAGTGGATCACCTTTCCCACCCGGTCATACCTAGTTTTGTACTCTTTATGTGCTAGCTTGCTGCGTTCAGTAATTATATGATTGGCCGTTTCATCTCTTTCTCCACACTTGTTATTCTGTTGTGTCTTATCTATCTTTGCTTTTATATCATTTGTTCTTATGGCATCGTCTTGTGCTGCAATTATAAGAGATTCTGTTTCTCCCATGAGGTTTCCCCTTCTTAGTGTTCTCATGTACGAACATGTTCATGTGTTCTCATATACGATCTTTCCAGTTTGTCGCTTGAAGCATCCATATACCGTATTTTACGGTATATAAGACGCACGGGCATATAAGACACACCCATTTCAGCAGGTTAGATTCAGGAAAAAAAGGTTTTTAGTGTATTCAAGCATATATTGTTGAAAACAGTCTAGCTGTGCATTACACAAGCAGAAACATAGCTGTATAAAAGCAATTTGACAGTACAGGCAATCAATAAGCACACACAAGACATCTCAATAGCCGGAAATAATGATAATAATAATAATAATAATAATAATAGTATTAGTAATGATAATAATAATAACAAACCATTGGACACGAAAATAAAGCCAGCAGCTTTCATTTTTATGAATTCATTTTTAAAGCACCGGTAACAATACCAGCAATAAAATAAGGATGCCTGAAGTTTAGTGTAGGTAAAAGTACTGAGCGTAAACTGGGTTTGTTGAGCATCATAGAGAAGATTAGTCTTGGCCTATGGGAGGTCTCAAACTTCACCTACGATGTATAAGATGCAGGGCATTTTTTTAAGCCAAAATTTTGGAGAAAAAAGTGCGTTCTATATGCCGTCAAATACGGCAATTATTTTCTTCCCATTTTTGTTTTCTTGTTTTTGTTATGTTTGTGCTTGTCCATATGTTGCAATTGTTTTTTCCTTGCTGCTGCAATCAAATGCTCACCGAAGCTGTTTGTATTCGCAGAGAAAAACTGATCTCTTGGTATCAGTTATAGTTTCTTAACATTGGTCGTCGGGATGGCCTAAAGTCGGTATCAGTCAATCAGCGAGGGAGTATATCCCCTTTTCACTAGTGCTAGACCAAGGTGATTGTTTTTTGCGTCTGAGGTCGAGTGCCACATCTACCATCAGTTCCTTACTTTAACGCACAGATCCCTGTGCTACTCAAACGCTGAGTTAGCAAGGGCCAGTATCGAACAAGGACATTTGTAGTTTCTAGCCGAACGCTCTACCGACTGAGCTAACCCGGCCCCTTAATTCAAGTTTAATACCATGAGAAAAGGCATGAACCTAATAATTTCCAACTATTCTTCCCAACTTATATATTATTAATTATATTAATTATATCAAATATAATTATTTTAATTATATTAAAACTTAAGTACTTGTGCCCGGAGTGCACATTTTTTTTATATGGCCGAGTTAGCTCAATCGTTAGAGCGTTCAGCTAGAAACCACAAGGTAAATTAAGGTGTAACGCTTCACTTTAGACGCAAAAAAACCTCCTTGGTCTATCGCTTGTGAAAAGGGGATAGACTCCCTTGTTGATTGGCTGATACCAACTTTAGCCACCCTGACGACTTTACTTTACTTTTGTATGGGAGAGAAAAACAAAACAAAACAAAACAAGATTTTTGGAACAATGTTACCGGCCCTCGCCAACTCAGCGGATCCCGTATCACTTCACTTCATATCATAACTTTTTTCAGTTCTCTTGGCAAGTCCAAATATTTGTCCATTTTTTGCATTTCCTTAGATCACCCTGTGATCTGCCTGGAACTGCCAAATTCCACCAGCTTGACAAGTTCTTTCTGTAATCAAAACTAGGTTGGTCTCTTCTTGCTGGGGATAAGTGATCCGTTTTTATTTTCAAAAGTACCCAGAGCAATGTTATGCGTTTCGTCTCAATAGAACAAGATTTCTGGTTATATGCAATATCCATTATGTCCATTGGGTCAAAATTAATTTTTCTGCTATCTCCCAGTGGATCACCTTCCCAACTCGCGTGTCTAGTTTTGTATTTCTCGTTGTGCCAGTTTGCTACATTCGCAGCGTAGTATGGTTACAGTCCGCATCGTTTAATTTACGCAAGTCTACAATTACTATTTGTTTGGGTCCTATCAATTTCGCTTGAGTGTCAGTTTGATCCTCGATAGCATTATTTTTGATGCAGCAATCATAAGTGATTCAGTCTCTTTTGAGGTTCCTTTTCTTAAACCACTTCCAAGTCTTCTTTCTGCAACCTCTTCAATTTGTCGTTTGAAGCGTCCAATAATTGTTTTTTCTTCACCATTTTGTTTTTCCACTTTGTTTTTCTATTGTCCATATGTCGCTTCTACTATTGTTGGCCGCCAAAGTAGTTTGTCTTTACTTTATTAGTCTTCCGAGTTGTGGATTGTGATTCACGCATCCTCTGTGTTGACAAGACCTCTTCCCCTCCCTTGACACAGTATAAATCTCTATCATCTCTACGGTGGAGACCTTGGCATGCGGTCATAATTTCCCTGGTTTTTCCCCAAATCTGTCTGATCCCCCATTTTAAAAACTCAACATGAACACCATGTACCACACTGCTGCTTAAGTATTCTAGAAGTTTCTAGTCTCCTGAGATATTCTTTTTTAAAGCTTTCCTTTCATTTCTGTTTGTCATGATATTGGCCGCTTCTAAAATTCCTATTATTATTATTTTTATTTTGTAATTTTAATCTCACATGCGTTGAAGTTAAATTGATATTTGTTTAATTTGAATATTATTAGAAGATGTTTCCTTTGAAATTTAAGGGGCCTCTTCTTCTTCGCAGTTAAACTACTTAGGAGAGCCCCATCTCATATAACTCGCGAATGTTAATATTACTAATTTTTCAGACATGTATATTAATTCTAATGGATGAATTATACAAATATTCATGAATTTGTGTATTAGGCTTGTCTGTATTAAGGTTAGCCGAAAAGAAGTTATTCCTAGAAAAAATGCGTTAGTCCTAATTGTCAATTATTATTGGTGATCAATCAACTTTAAGTTCAGAAGAATCTGAATTATATCACATGAAGATTGTCAATCATTTTTCTTCAGAATATCTTTCATCTTAATTTCAGTTACTGTTAATCAAACACACAACATATATTATATATATATAATATATTGTGTGTGTGTGTTGTGTGTGTGGTGTGTGTGTGTCGTCCTCGCCAAACTCAGCGTTATTGATTAGCACAGGGATCTGTGCGGTAAAGTTAAGGAGCTGATGGTAGGTGTGGCGCCACACCTCAGACGCGCGTGCGCACGCATACCGCGCGCTCCGACAGGATCTGTGCTTAGTAAGGTAAGGGCTTGGTAGGTGGTGACCCCAGACGCCAAAACAATGTCTCCTTTTATTTTAGCGCTAGGGAAAAGGGGATATACTCCCTCGCTGTTTTTGCTCATACGACATTAGGCCGGCCCCGACCGACTTTACTTAACTTTTATATTATATATATAATAGTATTATATATATGATATAATATAAAGTAAAAAATTAAACAAAAGACTTAGAATTTTTGCATTATAGTCTATTTTTCGCATCTGATGATTTGGAGAGTAGACACTTTGTCTAAGCTTCCTGAAATAGGACTATAATAAGCAAAAATTCAAGTCTTTTGTATTATACTTATAAATTTGCTCTGTGACTCAAAAAAATAAGAGCACACATTGAGCTCTGAAAACTGCGACATGTGTTTTTTAAAAACTCCTATGTCCAAGGAAGATTTTTCTCTTGACTTTTGATGATATTATATATTAATATAATAAATATATATTAATATTATTATATATATAAGTAAACAAGGTTTGGTTTAGAATGGGGCTTTTTGCCGATAAATTTTTTGGAGATAAGTTAATGGAGTCTACCTAATTTTGAAAATTAATTAATTCTAACTAATGAATTAGGCGAATACACTATTAAATGTCATGGCTAAACAAAATCGAGAGAAAATCAATCCTGTATGACATTTCGCCTATAGGCCTCATCAGCACGAGCTATAGATCGGAAAGACCGCCCTGTTGCGTTGATTTGAAACCGGACTAGCCAAGCTGGACAGGCGATCTATACCCCAACACCAAAAACGCCTAAATTCACTTATTAATAATTAATTTTCAAATTAGTACGACTCCAATTAACACTTATGCTCCAAAAAATTACGCAAAAAACCATTCTAAAACAAACCTTGTTTACAACTTACCACATCGTCGTGTAATAAAAGTCACTAGAAGAGGAGAATGTTAACACTTCTAAACAGAATCAATAAAATCAGAAGTTCGTTTTGATGTGGCAAAGAAGACGGCCTGTTCAGCTTGGCAGTCCGGTTTCAAATCACGCACAGGGAAGGTCTTTCCGTATCTATAGCTCTGCTGATGAGGCAATAGGCCGAAATGTACTACAGAGATTGATTTCTCGATCTTGTTTAGCCATGTACATTTAAAGATTCCGCCTAATCATTATTAATAATACATTTTCCAAAATTGGTACGACTCCAATTAAACCTATATATATATTATATATATATTATATATGGAGAAAATTTTAGAAAAACCGAACACACAGGATGTTATGATGGATGGCAAAACTTTATTGTCGTATACTCGAGAATTTCCGGTGTTTACTCTTAGAAACCTTCTCTTCAGGACTAAGATATGGTTGTGGATTAAGAAGATGAAGGAGTTTAGTATGCGTCGAATTAGAAAAAAATTATGTGGAAAAAATGTTATTTACGTAGTGTGTGGCGTTTGAAGCTTATCTCTACTTGTAAAACCGAAAATACTCGGATATCGAAATAACATTTTCCTATCCATCGTACACATGCCATGTGTTGTTTTTTAATAATATTTCTCCACTACACTCTCGGATTAATTTCCTCAATCTATTCCCCAGACCCACACTATCACCAATATACTATATAATATTTATATATATTACTATATATATATTATATATACAGGGTTTTGTTAATTTGCTTGAGGCAGTTGTCGTTTATATCGTTGTGGGTTTAACTCCATGCAAGTGAAAAGAAAAAAGGAAAGGTAACTGTTGGTGTTGTTGTTTAACCTGTGATTTATTCTCCAATTCTTAATATTTCGGGGATAAAAATCCCTTTCGCAGAGATTACTAGAACTGAACGTTGTCCGTTATATGGGCTGTTCATTTGTTCTGTTCTGTCTTCCAAATTCTAGTGTGTGGTGGTTGCGTTTAGTGGGCTGTGTTGTGTGTAAGTGTTGTCGGGTTATGTGTGCTTTTTCTCTTTGTGTATATTTCCAGTTGGGCTGCTCTAAGCAGTTTGTATAG
The DNA here is from genome assembly GCA_023376005.1 of Doryteuthis pealeii. NCBI lineage: Eukaryota > Metazoa > Mollusca > Cephalopoda > Myopsida > Loliginidae > Doryteuthis > Doryteuthis pealeii. Next base: position 53,105,934 of record CM042167.1, read on the forward strand.
CATCGTGCTCGTTGTGGTTTATGTTATATGTGTCTGGATTAACATTGCCGATACTCGTTTGATTGTTATTGGTATGCTGATGTGCTGCTAATCTAAGCATGATAATCCTTTGTTTTGGTGTTCAAGGTGTTATTTGTATATTAAGTCCCAACACCATGTTGTTGCGTGTGGTTGTCGTCATTGTGTATGTGGCTAACTTGTGTGTATTATTGTAGGGTGTTGTGCGTTTGTCTGCGTGCGCGCCTTCTCATATACGTTAATATGTGTTATGTATGTGTTTGATTTAGGAGCTTAGAATGAAATTAAATATTTATTTAAAACATTGTAATTATAGAGCCTGCTAGATTCTTATTTTGTTTTATTATATATTATATATATATATTATATATATATATATATATATTATATTTAATATATATATATAATATGGGATAAAGAGCCCCGTATACGGCGTGCTTTGGTCTTCCAAGATCGGTTACTATTAGATGTTCTTATCAGTTAGAGACCACCTTTCCAGGCAACGGCAAACAAAGTCTTTGGCGTTTAAAACCAATTATTGTAAGAATAATCGTATTATTAAGTCAGTCAGTCAGTATATTGTTGTTTTTTGACAAACAGCAACTGTCTAAACACCACCGAACTATTCCCAAGACAGCTGTATTTCATTGAAAACAAGAATAGTCCATTACATGTATTGGAGTGAATTCCATTCCTTGATTCCTGATTGGCGCTTGGTTTTCTATTATGATTCTGAGGCTTCATACGAATACTCTCGGCGATTCTGCAGTTGGTTGGCAACAAGGTTAGATTTTGTATGAGTTACAGTAACTTGTTGCCTTGTCTACCAATCGACGGTATAATTGGACTTAGTTGATATTCTGATTTTTGGCAAACATTTTCTTATAAAAGCCACTAAGCACTGTGACCTGGTGTTGGTGTGTTGTGTGTGGTGTGGTGTGTGTGTGGTTTGTTTTCGATAGTTTTATTTTGCCTTGCTGTTAGTGCGATTCTTATGTTTGAAGAGAAGAGCATATCGCCGATTAGATGAGCAGAACCAATCCGCCAACGTGCACACAAGACCTAACAACAATAGCAACGAAAACCAGAATTCTTGGCGAATTCGACACGGCTTGGTCAAGCCATGTTAACGTGCATTGTCCCGTCACCATCGTCCTTACTCGTTGACTAACAAGAAGACCCCCGATAGTTCTGAATCGTTGCTCGATGCACCGGAGGCTGTATACGGAATCCAGTGCAAAGGACGCCCTGGACGCGCGAATCCTCCGGCTGTTTTATTGTCGACTTGGTTTTGTTTACATCAACAGCTAATGTGTGTGTTCAATATATCAGGTCAATTGAAATACAAAAAGTTCGTAAACAGAGAAAACAGAAGATGCGATAGGCATAATATCTAAGCCACACATTTATAGACAAGCAATCTAGCACTAATACGATTTTGATCAATTGCTCAGCATTCGTAAGAGATACAATGGATGCTTGCTCGTTTAACGACTCATGGCACTTACTGCCTTGTCTGGACAAAATATTTGGAAATCACGGCTTGCTGTTGCCATAAGCTTCTCATGATCTCAGTAAACACAAATGCATAGCCTTTTCATTCAATTTTCATACTGTTTAGTTAATCAGAATATGACTTGTTCTAATTCCTTGGACCAACATACCAGGATTTCAATTGATCAGTATTGTTGAGAATATACATTTAATGACTATAAGCCTCATGCGTTTAGCTCAGTCGAGAGCGTCAGACTTGGCAAACTACAAGGTTCCTCAGGTCGATACCGCCCTTGCCAAACTCAGCGTATGAGCAGCGACAGGACTCTGTAGCGCATAAAGATGCAGGACGCATGACAATAGGCTGACCGTTTGGCGCGACTGATGATTGGGAGACTTTAGACACTTTTCTATTAGGCCCTCCTTGAAATAGGCTGTATATAGCAGACATAATAAATCTTGTGTGTATATCTTTTAATTTATATATATATATATATATATTAATATTATATTATATATATATGAGTAGAAAAGGGTGGGAATCTGAAAGACATCACACAATGCTATTAAAGAAGAAAACAAATTTATAATATAATCATAGCTGATATTGATCAATATTTCGATTTACAAAAATCATCATCAGAGCACATTCACTCCCGTAGTTTGTTTGGTCGGAGAGGAAAGTCAAATGATTTACAAAACAACAACCTAATACTGCAAATAAAAATGAAAGACGTTACAATATTCACCAACGCGGGCATTCCGCCACATATATAATGTCGGTCAGTCTCAAAATATATATGATCGCGAATGCCCACGTTGCGTGAATATTGTAAACGTCTTTCGTGCTGGATGGTGGTGTATATATATATTATATACTTACCAACCCACAGCACCGAGCAGGATGCGACACAAGTCAATTTCTTAAGTGAGTTTAAACAGTTTTGAATTCAGAGTTTCCTTTCAAACCGGAGGCGCGTGGGCTAGTTGGTTAGAGTCGCTTGGAAAATGACTCGTCCGGTTCCAGTCAACCTAGACGAAGCTGTTGCATTTTCACATAGCGCTAATACCCTTGGGAAGGTATGAATCCATATATTCTCCTCCAGCTATGGCGGTCAATAGTGGCAGATTGGGCTCTTCAGCCTTGGGTAGGAACCAGTCTAAGAAAGGGATGAACTCTGAATTCAAAATTCCTTGAGGTTGGTCGTTGATTGGGTTTGTGGCACCTTGATGGGCAACGAATTCTTTCCTATCGACTGTGCCAAAAGTGTGGAATGGTCCAACAACAAGCCTTCAGCCACTATGAACAAAATCCCTGTTTGGGAGTTCATTGTGTGTATGAACCCTCATACGTCGATAATCGCGGGAAGTCCATTGTATATATATATAAATATATATAAATTACTTGCATATATATATATAATATATATATATATAATAATATATAATATATATTGCAATAAATTATTTGCTTTTAATTATTTCTTTCATGGCTTTGACAATCAACATGTTACAATTTTATGGCTATCCTTTAGGCTTCAGCGAAGCGCTGTCCAGAGCAAAACCTTGTGTTAAGCAGGGGTATTTCAGATCTACACCGGGTAAAGAATCTTTGGTGTTCCTTGATGTCCTCAGTCTGTCAGTCCTTCGGCAATGACTGCAAGTACGTCTCCAGCATCAGTGATATAAGTGATCAAACCAGCCACGGCATTACGGTGTTGAATTGCTGAGCTTAAACCACCGTAGACCTCACTAGTCTATAAATTTAATTTGTATTTCTTGCAACCTTATATAACAAAAATGTCATTTATTGCCCTAAAATTCCTTCTATCTAAAAACACCAATAATGTTTAAATATGATTCAAAAACCTGAGAGAGTTTACTATGAAACAAAAAGTGTTTACACAAATACAAGAAATCGTATTTCATTATGCATTTTTCTCCGGAATTCAATAGATTCTACTTCTTTAGTAACGAATATTTTGAATGTCTCTTCATTTCATTTTTCTCTCAAAGTTTTCTGACTAGCATTTAATTATGCTTATAATCCAATCTTCGTTCTGTTATGCTGCAAAAGCAACTAATCAAAAGAGATTCTTTCTTTTATTTTTTGCTTAATGCTATTAATACCTTAAAAAACCATTCCAATTGGGATTAATAATATCTTATATTAAGGGTTACTTTCTAATCTTTATATCTTATTAAAGGAGATTGTTCTGTTTGTCACGTCTCTGACCGAAACTATATCACATCAAGTCAAATTCCCTTATTATTACATTCACATCTACATATTGATTTTATTTAAACCTCAATTTAATTAAAAAAGATTGTTTTACATTATTATACTTGACCATACTATATACCATAACAGCATTTATTTATATATACAACAAAATATCGGTCTACAGTGTAACAAAAGGCTAATTTCATATTGATTATTAAAAACTTCATATTTAAATTCAATATTGCTTATATGATTCTAAATTATTCGTTTATCTTATGAATATGAGTAAAACTCTGCGACAGATAAATCTTTAAAGAAATCCATAAAAAAGAAGAATAACTGATGTTATTTTACTTCCTATGTAACTAAATAGTTAAAAATAGGAAATTTAGCAATGAAAGACGGAGTGATGAAGAGTAGTTTCAGTTGTTCTATTTTTCATTATAACTCCTCTGTTTTCAAATCATTATCTGCTTCTTATTTAGTTTCATTGCTTTCTAATTTAATAACTTTTTACATTAAAACCTAAATACTTGCACCCGTCGGAGTGCATATATGCTAGTCAGTCATAGAAGTTCGGCTGAAACCAACAAGGGTTCTTAGTTCGATACCGGCCCTCGCCAACTCAGCGTATTTGAGTAGCAAGGATTGTGGTAAAGTAAGAGCTGATGTAGGTGTGGCGCTTCCACCTCAGACACAAAAACAATTCTCCTTGTCTAGGCTATGAAAAGGGATAGACCCCCCGTGATGGTGGATATCCGACTTTAGGCCCCCCGACACTTTACTTTATAAATAATAATACTGAGATCTCTGTCATCTACTCACGCGCACCTTATATTCCTTAGGAAGATAACTGTTAAATCTTACTTCATACACTACATCACTTATTCATTATTTTACTTGCATCTTATAATTAAATAAATCATATGAAATAGCGATGTACAGACCACCAAGCTTAATGGCTATCAAGGCGGCTTTAAAGCAAAATTTTAATGTATCTAACAGAAGAATAAATAATTGTCTGATTTTCTAATGTAAAATAAATTTCGTCGGGGGTGCCTAAGCGTCGCAACCAAAGAAAGGCATTCCTTTAGCGCTAACAAGAATTTTGGACTAGCGCACTCATATTAGCATCGCCATCCACCTACCAACCTTCGGAAGAACGGAAAGGGACCTTCACCGGACACTACCGACTTGAACTAACTCATAGGAACTAAATCCCGATTTATCACATAAGCATGCTTATTGACCAAGGAGAATATTTCGGACTTAAAAACTTCAAGAACAAATATCAATCCAACAATTCTCTCTCGTTTCTATCCGGGAACAACATTCATTTCTGATGCAATACGAAATAAGCACCGAAAACCTCACTATAGCAATACAATTCACCAGATTCATGATTTTTAAAATAAATTTGGCAAGTCCAAAGTTATCTCTTTCGCTTAATTTCATTTTCACTCTCCGAAACGCAAAAATCTTTACCTGAAACAATTCTTTTTTTTTCTTGTTTTAACACTATTGGTCTTCTTGCTGGATTAGGTGATCCGTTTGTACTCAAATCCAGAGAATTTTAGGAGTCTCATCTCTATATGACTCGGATCGGTTTGTGCAGTATACCATTTGAATAGTATTAGATCTTCTTTTAAATTATTATTATATTATATTATTATATAGTAGGACACTGGGCCTGTAACCTTGATATGGAAAACCAGTCTATAGAAGAAAAACACTTACTTTCTCTAGGAAGTGATATCGAACCCCAGTTCAAATCATGGAGAATGAAAACGCATACAATCTTATGGATTTTGATCAAAGGAACACCTATATCCTGTAGAACTATGTTAACACATTTAATAACTACATATTTTGTATTATTCGACTATTTGTTATCTTCATTGTTTATCTTACAAGTTTCGTCTGATGTGCCCTCCGCCTTCTTCCCACATTCTAGTCGATCGAGACCTTCTCGACTCAGGAACCTTTTCCAACTCGGACCCTTCTTTCGAACTCGGGAACCTTCTTGTCGCTAATCGGGACCCAAACTTTAACCCCTTTATTCATCCAACAGCGGTTATCCGATTCTCTTCCTGCTAACCATACTGGATAGAGCTAGTGGTGTAGATTATATTCTATAGTACTCTGCCCCTACCAGGATTGAACCCTGCAGTATAGAAGATACAATCAACTTAAACTCGTCTTTAAACGCACTCCTTTATCAAAGCTATGTCGTCCAGAATAATTCAATGAAGTAAGCACAATAGTTCAAATAATACATAATAATACTAATTACTCAAGCCTTGCATTCTAAAAAAAAATCATTTAAGTTAAACATGTTTGAAATCTATGTTTTCCTTCTCCTAGAAGGTTAACTATTTACGAATCTCTAATTAATCTAATAATGCTTGAGTAATATCAATTTCATAAAGTAAATACTTTATGAATGATGAATAGTTAAATATACTTAATTCTAAAATTTCTTTGACTAGAGTAATATCAATTACATAATAATAAGTAATTTAAATAATAATATCCATTGAATTAATAATAGTAAATAATAATTATTCTAATATTTCTTGTACTTAGTGTAAATATCATCATAAATATTAATATAAACGTGTTCCTTACAAGGACACTGCCAAATAATGTTAATCCAGGTCTATTCTAAAATAACTACTGAAGCAAATATAAAAAATGGCAAAGTAAACCCTGATGAAGTCTCTTGAACGATTGTCTCCTCTCAAGAAATAGTAGTTATTATTACAAAATTATATGCCTTCTACAGTAAAGCAATAAACATGTCCATTTTAGTAAAAGAACTCGTTGTCAGACAAACCACATTTGTTTGCACTGATAGCTTATTATAATTATATTCAATATATATTATATATATTATAATATATAATATATATATATATAATATATATAACATAAACTTCTTTCTTACCAACTACAACACCACTATCAATATACGTGTAGCGTTCCTGCAGCCAGCTCACTCTACTCGTGTCACTTGTTCTTGTATTTCACAATTTTTTTATTAATTTTTTATCTTTATTTGCAAAGAGTCCATCGTCAGTGAAAGAAAAATGCAAGGAACTTAGTTTTATTTCATGACAGTATTTTCGTGTTCTTCAGTCGTCGCTTTCGGCTCCCGAAAAACGCTGCATTCTGAAAGGTCTTCAGAGACAGTTTTGTATTAGCCGCATTGTCTCTTAGATGTTTTTCCGCCTCCGTCAAATAGAGAAAAGTAGATAAAGACAATAAAATTGATATATAAATACAAGAATAACCGATGGAAATCATTTTGGAATTGTAAAAAAAAAGGCAAGATTTCCTAGTGGCCGATTCGCAGTGGAAGACAACACTTTTCAAGTCTTGTAACAATTATATCGTTGTTGTTTGTTTCTTTTGGATTTTTTGTTTTTGTTTTTTTGTGCTTTTTATCTTACTTTCTCTATTTTGCACGGAAGGCCGAAAAAAATCTAAGAGGGACAATGCGGCTAATGACAAAACTGTCTTCTGAAGGACCCGTTCAGAATGACAGTCGTTTCGGAGCCGAAGCGACGACTGGAAGAACACGAAAATACTTCATGAAAATAAAAAAATAAGTCCTTGCATTTTTCTTTCACTGACAATGGAACTTCTTTGCAAATAAAAGATAAAAAAAATAATAAAAAAAATTGTGAAATACCAAGACAGTGACAACTGAGTAGGAAGTGAGCTGCCCTGCAGGAAAGCGGCTACGTATATTGATATGGTGGTTGTAGTGGTAGTAGAAAGAGTTGTGAAATTTATTATATATATTATATATATATATATATATATATATATATATATATATATATATATGTACTATATATTATATAAGCCTATGCACTTGCAAAACAAATGTGGTGTTTGTCTGACAACGAAGCTTCTTTTACATAAACATGACTGTTTATTTGCTTTACTGTAAAGGCATATCATACATTTTGTAATAATTTAAACTACTACTCTTGAAGAGAGAGACAACGTTCAGAACTTCCATTCAGGGTTTACTTTCCATTTCTTTATAATTTGCTTAAAGTAGTTATTTTAGAATAGACTATCTCTAACATTATTTGCAGTGTCCATTTCGTAAGGAACACATTTATATTTAATATTTTATGATGATATTTACACTATAGAGTAAACAAGAATTATTAGAATTAATTATTATTACTTATATATTCAATTGATATTTTATTTATACTATTATTATGTAATAGATATTCACTCTAAGTTCACAAGAATTATTAAGATTAAGTAGTTATTTACTATTATCATTCAATTATATTATTATTAATACTATTATTATGTTAATTGATATTTACTCTAACAACAAGAATTATTAGATTACATTATAGATGATTTCGTAGAGTTTAGAAAATTAGATTAGGAAACCAGATTCTAGGAGGAAGGAAACACATAGATTTTTCAAACATTTAAACTAAACATTGATTTTTTTTTTAGATGAGCTGATTAATTAGTATTATTTTGTATTATTTGAACCTATTGTGCTTTATCTTTCATTGTTATCTGGACACATAGCCTATGGATAAAGGAGAGACGTTAAGACCAGTTCTAAGTGATTTGTTATCTCTATACTGCAGGTTCAATCCTGGTCAGGGCAGAAGTAACATAGAATAATAATTAACACAACTTAACGCCTCTACCCCAGCTAGTGTTAAGCAGTAATGAGAATAGGATAACCCGGGTCTGAATAAAGGGTTGGCTCCGATTACGGACAAGAAGGTTCCGAGTCGAAAAGAAGGCTTCCCGAGTTCGGAAAAGGTCCCCCCTTGAGTCCGAGAAGGTTCCCGAGTCCGACTAGAAATGCGGGAAGGAAGCCGGGGGGCACACGACCGAAACTCTTGTACAGATAACAATGAAAATGAGAACAATAGTGCCGATAATAACAAATATTAGTAATGTTAAAACTGGTTTAACACTAGTTCTATCAGGATAAGGTGTATCTTAAAATCCCTAAGAATTGTATGCGGGTTTCATTCTCCATGATTTGAACTGGGGCTCGATTACACTCTCGCTAGAGAAATTGAAGTGTTTTCCTCTCATCCCTAGACTGGTTTTCCATACAAAGGTACAGAGCCCAGTGTGCACCTACTACTTATATAATAATTAATATAATAATAATAAATAATAATAAATAATAATAAGAATCTAATACTATCAAATGGTATATGCAAAACCGGAATCCGTCATATAGAAGTGAGACTCCTAAATTCTCTGGATTTTGAGATACAAACGGATCACCTAAATCCCAAGCATAGAAGACCAGAATTAGTTTAATTAACAAGAAAAAAAATAGAACTTGTTATCAGGTAGATTTTGCCGGTTTTCGCAGAGTGAAAATGAAATTAAAGCGAAAAGAATAACTTGGACCTTGCCATAAAATTTATTGAAAAAAATCAGAATCTGGTGAAGTGTGTAATTGCTATAGTGAGGTTTCGTGTTATTTCCGTATTGCATCAGAATGATGTTGTTCCGGACTAGAAAACGAGAGAGCATTGTTGGATTGATATTTGTTCCTTGAGTTTTTGAGTTTTTTTAGTCCAAATATTCTCTTGGTCTAGCGCTAGTGGAAAGGGAGATAGACGCTGTGTTGACTGTTTCGATGTTTGGCTAATACCGACTTTAGGTCACCCCGACGAATTTATTTACATTAGAAAAATCAGACAAAATTATGTATTCTTCTGTAATACTATTAAAATACTCGCTTTAAGCCGCCTTCGATAGCCATTAAGCTTGGTGTTGTTCAGTCTATTTCATGATGATTTATATTATAGTTAAAGTAATTGCGAGTTAAAATAATGAATAAAGTGAGGTAGTGTATGAGTAAGATTTAACAGTTATCTCCCCTTGAGAGAATATAAAAGGTTCGCGTTGAGTCAGTAGGAATAAGATCTTCATATAATTATTAAAGAAAGTCGTCGGGCGCCTATAAACGTCGATATCAGCCAATCAACGAGGGGGTCTCTCTCCTTTTCACTACCTAGACCAAGGAGATTGTTTGTGTCTGAGGTGGAGCGCCACACCTACGATTCAGCTTCTTACTTACCGACACAGATCCCTTGTTGCAACTCATACGCTGACGTTTGGCGAGGGCGGTATCAACTAAGAACCTTTGTGGGTTTCAAGCCGAAACACTCTAACTGGCTAGGCAAATATATTGCACTCCCCGACGGGTCAGGTATTTAGGTTTTAATGTAATAAAGTCTATTATTAGAAGCCAATGAAACTAATAAGAATGCAGAAAAATGATTGAATTAGAGAAGATATGAATCGAAAAATAGAACAACTGAAACTTACTCTTCATCTCACTCCCGTCTTTCATTGCTAATTTTCCTATTTTAAACTATTTTAGTACAATAGGAAGTAAATATAAAATTACCAGTTAATTTCTTTCTTTAATGGATATTCTTTCAAGGATTTATCTTCGAGATTTAGCTCATATTCATTAAAGATAAAACAGATAATTAAGAAATCGAATAATAAGCACATATTTATTTAAAATTCAAGTTTTTCAATATGCGAATATGCAATTAAGCCTTTTGTTCACACTGTAAACCGATATTTTGTAATATATAAATACAATTGGCATTGTTGTTAGTTAATTTATCAGTTATGGTCACAGTATTAATAATGTAAAACAATTTATTAATAATTGAGGTTTTAAATAAAATCAAATCTGAAAGGAATGTGATGTACCAATAACTAAGGAATTGTGACTTGAAATAGTGATATAGTTCGTCAGAGGACGGCCAGGACAATCTCCATTATAGATATAAAGATGTAGAAAGTAAACCCTTTATTAATAAGATATTATTAAGTCCCCAATTTGGAACATGTTTTATTTAATAGCATTAAGCAAAAATAATAAAGAAGGAATCTTCTCTTTTGTTCAGTTTGCTTTGCAGCATAACGAGAACGAAAGAATTGGATTAATTAAGACATAAAATCTAGTAATAAATCTGAGAGAAAAGATGAAATGAAGAGACATTCAAATCATCGTTTACTAAGAAATAGAATCTATTGAAATTCGGAAGAAAAAAATGCATTAAATGAAAGAACGACATTTCTTGTATTGGTTGTAAACAACCTTTTGTTTCATTTAGTAAACTCTTCAGGTTTTGACATCATCATGTAAAAACATTATGGTTTATTTGGATTAGAAAGGAGTAGAAATCAAAATGACAAGTTTTGTATATTAAGTGTGCAAAAATACAACAATTAAATTTATGAGACTAAGGCAGTCACGTGGTTTTAAGCCTTCAGTCCAATCAACAGCCCGTCATCGTGGCTGGTTGATTACTTAATCACTGATTACTGAGAGACGTCCATTTGCATTCATTGACGAAGGGATGACCAGGACGAGGAGCATCAAGGAAACAAACCAAAAGGATTACTTTACCCGTAGATCGAAACTACGCCCTGCCTAACACAAGGATTTGCTCTGGACAAGCGCTTCTCGCTGAAGCCTAAAGGATAGCCCATAAAATTGTAACACTGTTGTTTTCAAAAGCCATAAAAGGAAATAATCTAAAGGCAAATAAATTTATTGCAAGATACTTATAATAATATATATATATATATATTAATATTAATATTGCAATCTAAATTATATATATATATATTATATATATCAAAACGGACCTCTCCCGTCGATTATCGACGCAGCCTATGAGGGTTCATACACACAATGAACTCCCACCACAGGCGATTTGTTCATAGTGGTGAGGCTTGTGTTGGGACATCACACTTTTTGGCACAGTCGATAAAGGCGAGAATTTTTCGTGCATCAAGGGTTGCCACAAACCCAATCACGACGACCAACCTCAGGAATTTTTTGAATTCAAGTTATCCCTTTCTTGACTGCGTTAACCTTACCAAGGCTGAAGAGCCAATCTCCCTTACTATTGACCCAAGCTGGAGGGAGAATTATGATTCATACCTTCCAAGGGTATTAGCGCATATTGTTGAATGCCAACAGGCTTGTCTATGGAATTGAACTGGAACCGGACAGTCCATTTTCCAGACTCTAACCACTAGCCACGCGCCTCCAGGTTTGAAGAATGAAAACTCTGAATCTCAAAAACCTGTAACTCACTTAAGAAATTGACCTTGTGTCGCATGCCTGCTCGTGCTGATGGGTTTGGTATTATATATATATATATATATAACACCAACCATCAGCAACAAAGACGTTACATATTCACAACCGTGGGCATTCGGCCAATAATATTTGAGACATGATCGATCATATATATGGGGCGAATGCCACGTTGGTGAATATTGTAACGTCTTCTTTCGTTTTTGCAGTATTAAGGTTTTTTTGTAAACTCATTGACTTTCCTCTCGACCCAAAATCAACTACGGGAGTGAATGTGCTCTGATGATGATTTTTGTTAAATGAAATATGATCAATATCAGCTATTGATTATATTATAAATTGTTTCTTCTTTAACAGCATTTTGTGTGATTGTTTTCATTCCACCTTTTCTTACTCTATATTTATATATATATATATATATTATATATATATATAATTAAAAAAATATAAACAAGATTTATATTTGATTTGCCCTTATATAGCCTATTTTCAGGAGGCCTATAGAAAAGTGTCAAGTTCCCAATCATCAGTTCGCGCCCGACGCCTATTGTCAGGCTCCTCACTTTACCGCCACAGATCCCTTGCGGTCATACGGCTGAGTTGGCGAGGGCTGTATCGAACCAGGAACCGTGCTAGTTTGCCAGTCGAAACGCCTCTACCGACTGAGGCTAAACCGGTCCAATGCAGGCTTTATTTATGGATCATCTAAGAATGTATATTCCTCAACAAATACTGAAATCAATTGAAATCCTGCGTTATGATCGGTCAAGGAATAGAACAAATTCATTTACTGATAACTAAACAGTAGAAATTGAATGAAAGGCTAGCATGTTGTGTTTAACTGGAGATCATGAGAAGCTTTATTGGCCAACAGCTAAGCCGTGTCTTCAAATATTTGTCCAGACAAGCGCAGTAAGTGGCCATGGTTCGTTAACGAGAGCATCCATTGTCTCTACGAATTGCTCGAGAATTGATCCAAAAATCGTATAAGTGTGATTGTGTTTGTCTATAAATGTGTGCCTATATAATTATTGCCTTATCCGCATCTTCTGTTTTTCTGTTTACGAACTTTTGTATTTTCATGACCATGAATATATCGACAACACACAAGCTGTTGATGTAAACACCAAGTCGACATAAAAAGCCGGTAGGTTCAGCGCGTCAAAGGGCGCTCCGTTTGCACTGGATTCCGTATACAGGCCTCGGTCCATCGAGCACGATTAGACTATCGAGGGTCTTCTTGTAGGTCAACAGTAAGGAGATGGTGAAGGGAATGCAGCGTTAACATGGCTGACCAGCCCGTGTTCGTTCGCCCAGAACTCTCTCGCTCCTCGCTCGTCACTTCTCTGTAGGGGTCTTGTGTTGCACGTTTGGCGATTGGTTTCTTCTATCTATTGGCGATATGCTCTTCTCTTTCAAACAAAGAATCGCCTAACACGCAGGAAATAAAACTATCGAAAACAAACACACACACACACACACACACACACACACACCACAACACACACCAGGTCACGTTGCTAGTGGCTTTTTTAAAGAAATGTTTGCCAAATCAGAATAATCATACTAAGTCCCAATTACCGTCGAATTGGTAAGACAAGGCAACAAGTACTGTAACATCAATACAAAATCTAACCTTGTTGCAATCCACACTGCAGAAATGCCAGGTAATTTATGAAGCCTCAGAATATAATAGGAAACCAAGCAGCCAATACGGATCAAGGAATGGAATCACCAAATACATGAATGGACTTTCTTGTTTTCAATGGAAATACCAGCTGTCCTTGGGAACTAGTTCGGTGGTGTGTTTAGACAGTTGCTGTTTGTCAAAAGAAACAATATACTGACTGACTGACTTCAATAATACGATTATTCTTTACAATAATGGTTTTTAACGCATAAGTACTTTGTTGCCCTTGCTGAAAGGTGGTTCTAACGAAAGACACATCTAATAGTAAGCCGATCTGGAAGACCAAGCACCGTTACGGAGCTCTTTTATTCCCCATATATATATATACTAATATAATAGTTATATCTTAGTATTATATATATATATATATATATATAATATTAAAACAAAATGAATCTAGCAGCTCTAAATTACAATTTTAATTAAATTATTTCATTCTAAAGCTCCTAAATCAACATCATACATACACACATATTAAACGTATATGAACAAGGCGCGCACGCAAACAGAACACACACACCCTACAAATAACACCACACACACACACTGTAACAACACACCAGGCGACACCTGGGTTGGACCTAATAAACAATAAATAAACAACTTGCCACACAAAGCACCACTCTCTTCGCCGACCGATACCAGGGGAACAGGTGATTTTGCATGAGACGGGTACAATTTAACAAACCACCTCCGGGCCCTACCAGAAACAACAATCAACGATATCTGGAAAATGTAATAATCTCAGTCACCAATATTAATAAAAAAAAGAGACAGATGTCCTGTTGCCGTAAAACAAAAAAAACATGCTTAGAGGGCGGAAATGCCAAATCTGGAATTAATAATAACAAAAAAAAGAAGAAAAAAAAAAGACACACAAACAAAACGCGCGCACCACCACTTACACCACACACACAGGACACACACCATAACAAGCACACCCCACACACAAATTTTGGAAGACATGGAGACAAGAACAACATGACCAGCCACTAGCGACAACTTCAGTTCTTAGTAATTCTTCTGTAGAAGGGATTTTTTATCCCGAAATATTAAGAATTGAGAATAAATCACAGTGTTAACAAACAACCCACAGTTACGCTTCTTTTTTTCTTTTCACTGCATGTGATAGCCTCAAACAACCAGCAAACCAATATAAACACCAATGCTTCAAGCAAATTACAAAACCCTTTATATATATATATATCTATATAGTAATATATTTATATGTTGGTGTGTAGTGTGTGTGCGTGCTGTGTGTGGAAGTAAGATAAGGAAATTAATCCGAGAGTACGTGGAGAAAATTAGAAAAACAAAACAGGAGTTACGTGATTAGGAAATTATTGTCGGATACTCGAAGTATTTCGGTTTTAACAGGTAGAATAAACTTTCAAACGCCACAACAAACTAACGGTAAATAACATTTTTTTCCAACAATTTTTTCTAATCAACGCATACTAACTCCCTTCATCTTTTTCACACCAATCTTAGTCCTGAAGAAAGTTTCTACTGTAAAACCGAAATTCTCGAGTATCGACAATAATTTTCCATCCATCATGACATCCTTGTTCGTTTCTAAATTTCTCCATTATAATAATATATATATATATGTTTAATTATCGTACCTAATTTGAAAATTAATTATTAATAATGAATTAGCGGGATACCTATTAAAATTAGGCTAAACAACGAGAAAAATTCAATCTCTGTATGTACATTTCGGCCTATTTAGGCCTCATCAGCAGAGCTATAGATGGAAGGACCGCCCGTGCGTGATTTGAAACCGGACTGCCAAACTGACAGGCCGATCCTATAACCCCACACCAAACGAACTTCTTAGATTTTATGATTTGTGCTAGAGTGGAGGTTAGACATCCTCTTCATTAGTGACTTTTATTACACGACGATGTTGGTAAAGTTGTAAACCAATCGGTTTGTTATTACTTAGAATGGCTGTTTGCGATATTTTTTGGAGAATAAGTGTTATTGGGCAGTCGTACCTAATTTTTGAAAATTAATTAATTGAATAATGGGAATTAGGTTTGGTTGTGGGTTAGGATCGGCCTGTCGCTTGGCCAGTCCGGTTTCAAATCACGCACGGCGTCTTCCGATCTATAGCTTTCTGCTGAGGGCCTAATAGTCCGAAATGTACATAAGATGATTGATTTTTCTCGATTTGTAGCATTACATAATAGGTTTTTCCCGCCTAATTCTATTATTAATTAATTAATTTCAAAATTAGGTACGATCCAATTAAACATTATTTCTCCAAAAAATTATTCGGCAAAAAAGCCATTCTAAAACAAACCTTGTTTACATAATCATATATACATATATATATAATATATTATATATATATATATATATGATAATCCAAAAGTCAGAGAAAAATCTTCCTTGCGACATTAGGAGTTTTTAAAAAAAACACATGTCGCAGTTTTCAGAGCTCAATGTGTGCTCTTATTTCTTTGATGTCCACAGAGCAAATTTATAAGTAAAAATTAAAAAAGACTTTAGAATTTTTGCTTTTATAGTCTATTTCAGGGACAGCTTAGGACAAAGTGTCTAACTCTCCCAAATCATCAGATGCGAAAAATAGGATACTAATGCAAAAATTTCTAAGTCTTTTTGTTATATTTTTCTTTATATATATATATACTATATATATTATATATATATATATATATAAAAGTAATTAAAGTCGTCGGGCGGCCCTAATTCGGTATGAGCAAAACAGCGAGGGAGTATAATCCCCTTTTCCCTAGCGTAAAAAAGGGATTGTGTTTTGGCGTCTGGGGGTCACACCTACCATCAGCTCCTACCTTACTGCACAGATTCCCTGTCGGAGCGCGCGAATCCTTCTATCGGCACGCGCGTCTAGTGGTGGCCACACCTACCATCAGCTCCCTTACTTTACCGCACAGATCCCGTTGCTAATCATACGCTGAGTTGGCGACGGACACACACAACACACACCACACACACAAACACCTATATAATATATATATATATGTGTGTGTGTTTTGATTAACCAGTTAACTTAAAATTAAGATGAAAGATATCTGAAAGAAAAAATGATGACATCTTCATGTGATATAATCAAGAAAATTTATCAATTACTTGAATTAAGTTGAAAATATATCAGCCAAAATAATAATTGACAATTAGGAATAACGATCATTTTTTCTAGCTAACTTTTTTCGCTAACTAATACGACAGCCTGAATTACAACCAAATTCATGAATATTTGTATATACATCCATAAGAATTAATATTACATTCATGAAAAATTAGTATATTACATTCGCGACGATTAGTATTGAGATGGCTCTCTAATAGTTTAACTGACGAGAAGAGAGGCCCTAAATTTCAAGGAACATTTCTATAATATTCAAATTAACAAAAAAATATCAATTTACTTCAACAGCTGTGTAAGATTACCAAATTACAAAAATAAAATAATAATAATAGGAATTTAGAAGCGGACAATATCATGCAACAGAAATGGAAAGGAAAAAAGTTAAAAAAAAGAATATCGTCAGGAGAACTAGAAAACTTCTCAGAAATCAAACTTAACCAGCAGAAATCTGATGAAAGGATCAATACCTTGCGGCTGTCCCCATTATAAGATTACTCAGGATATTCTTAAAATGACAAAGGTAAGAACTTCAGGACAGATTGACAAAGGACGAGAAATTAATGACCATTGCAACAAGGCTCTCCACGTCCTAGAGATGCACTAGAGATAAATTATATGTGTCAAGAAAGGAAGGGGAAGAGGTCTTGTCAACACAGAGGAATGCGTAGAATCACAGACCAACAACTCGAAGACTACACAAGAAAAGTAAAGACAAACACTTACTTATCGGGCGAGCCAACAATAGTAGAGCTGACAATATGGACAATCAGGAAAAAACAACAAAGGACCTGAAAACAAAAATTGCGGAAGGAAAAACATTACTGCGCCCGCTTCAAACGACTTGGCGTCTCCGCGAAGAAAAGACTTGGACATGGTTAGAAAAGGAAACTCAAAAGAGAAACTGAATCACTTATGATTTGCTGCACAAATAATGCTATAGGACAAACTACATCAAAGCGAAATTGATAGGACCCAACAAAATAGTAATGTAGACCTTTGCCGGTAATATAAGATGCGCACGAAACTATACGCTTGCGATGTAGCAAACTGGCACAACGAGATACAAAAAACCTAGAACCAGACTGAGTGGGAAGGTGATCCCACTGGAATTATGCAAAAAATTTAATTGTTGACCATGCAAAACAAAATGGTATATGCATAAACCAGAATCTTTTCTTGAGAACGAAACGCATATATATCTCTGGGACTTTTGAGAATAAAAAACGGATCACTCTATCCAGCAGAGAAGAACCAGACCTAGTGTTGATAACAAAAGAAAGAATTGTTCAACTGGTGGATTTGCAGTTCCAGACCAATCAACAGGTGAAGCTAAAGGAAAATGAAATAAAGGACAATATTGGACCTGCCAGAGAACTGAAAAAGTTTGAATATGAAAGTGAAAGTGATACCAATTGTAGTTGGTTGCACTTGAACAGTCCCAAAAGGATTAGAAAAGGGTTGGAAAGTTTTGGAAATTCAGAGGAAGGATTGAATACCATTCAGAACACTGCACTGCTGCATCTGCCAGAATACTCAGAAGAGTTCCTGGAACCTTAGGAGAGACTTCTGTCACCTCAGATCCAGCTGAAGGCATCTAATGCTGATGTGAACTCAAAAGGAGGCAATAATAATAATAATAATCTATATTAATGGAGATTGTGTGTGTTTCCTGTCTGTAACCGAAAACGTATATTCGCTACTCAGTCACAATTCTCTTAGTTATTGACATTCACATTCTCCATGATTTCATTTTTATCTTAAACTCAATTATTTAATAAAATTGTCTTACATATTTAATACTGTTAACTATGTCTACATACTTACAACATGCAATTATATTTATAATACAAAAAGCGTTTACATATGTGAACGGGAAGGCTAATTCGCTCATTACTTATTAAAATTCGAATTTATAAATATGTCCATTAGTATTATTGATTTCTAACGTTTAGGTTTTATTATTTAAGATATAAGCAAAATCTTCTTTCATGAATCTTAATGAAATCCATTACAAGAGAAAAATAACTGTGATTTATTCTTCACTTCCTCTTTTAACTAATTACTTAAATTCAAAAAATAACACATGAAAGACGATGAGTGATGGAAGAGTAAGTTTTCAGTTGTTCCATTAATATCTATTATACTCCCTCTGTTATTCAAATCTTTTATTATACTCCCTCTGTTTCAAATCTTTTTATCTGTATTCTTATTTAGTATTATTATGTTTTCTACCTTAAAATATTATTACTATTTATATACTTAAATACTTGCACCGGAGGGTGCAATATATTGCTAAGATAATGAATATAATAATAATAATTAAAATATAAAATAATAATATTATAATAATCAATACGATATTTATGTGAGATATAATAGCTTACAGTAAATATAGCATAGATACTGCTGTCAGTGCCAAAGAGTAATACCCAAAATTCATCTTAAAGAATCCTCATGTCTTGTACATAGAATATGTATTAGTGTCAGGACATTGAATAGCGTACAGTAATAATATACATGTATGTGTACAGTGATCAGTGTGCACCACAACTCATCAAAGTTTCATGTCTAGTACATAGAATAATGTATTAGTGTCAGAACATGAATGCGTACATAATAATACATTATGTGTACAGTGATCAGGTGCACACAACTCATCAAAGTTTCATGGTCTAGTACATAGAATAATGTATTAGTGTCAGGAACATGAATAGCGTACAGTAATAATATAAACATGATTGCTACAGTGATCAGGTGCCACAACTCATTCCAAAGTCTCATGTCTAGTACACATAATTAATTATTATAATGTCAGGAACATGAACAGTTTACAGTATAATATACATGGTATGTGTGGGCGTGTGTGGAGATGTGTGTGGGAGAGGGGTCATCAGTTATTAGTGTTTGGCGGACGTACAGGAACATGGAGGTTTGATGATAAGATGAGGTGTTTCGGCAGCCCACAACAGAAGCCAGACAGCTTATTCCATGCGTCTCGGCAAGTTCTGAGCGTTGACGAAAAAAGTGTTTCGAAAGGTCATGTGGTCAATGCTGTTTTCCTGAACTTTGAAAAGTGTTTGTTTTGGTTTTTTTTTCTGACATTTTTTCAAAAAGGTTGCACTATGGTTTGCTGTTTTGTTAAGATGATTAATGAACATTCAGGACTATTTNTTATTGGGGGAGTAATAAGGCCCATAGGGATATGTGTTGTAAGTAAGGAGCTGATGGTAGGTGTGGCGCTCCACCTCAGACCAAAAACAATCTCCTTGGTCTAGGCGCTATTGAAAAGGGGATAGACTCCCTCGCTGGTTGGATGATACCGACTTTAGGCCACCCCGACGACTTTACTTATTCAATTAACAAAACAAATTAGATACATTAAGGAACAGAAATAAAGATAAAGAAAGATTATTACTCATCCATAATATACGTTCTTCAGAGAAAAATATGGTTGGTTGTTGGTTTATTAATTTTAACGGCATATCAACCCGTCCAGGTTATATCATGCCTAGCGGTTGGGGACGGAGAGAAAAATATGGATTCTGCTTGAAACACAGTGTTCACCGGTCCACGTTAACAAAAATGCCATGTACGAAATATAATTCAAAATGACAAAATGTACCCATTGTGTTGCATAATCTATGCGGCAGCATAGATTATGGCAACACCCCGTAGAGAATTCTACGGGCACGTGATTTTGACTTAGGTCAGTTCAGCCTGTCCCGGTGGAACAGACGTGTCTCACTCGGTTGTGACTCCGCGCGATGAGTTAGAAAACGGTGCAAATAAACTTTGCCCAAAGCCATAAGTCTTGTTGATTGGTTATTAAATGACTTAAACGCATGCTCTTAAAAGAAGCCCTGAGGTTAAAAGTTAGAAGACCAACGAAGATACAAAGACTAGTGCGATCACACAAATGGCCCAAACAGAAGGAACGAAAAACATGACGACTAGACGAAGAACAACCAAGTAAGTTATCTATCTGTCTCTCTCTCTGATGCTCCCTCCTCTCTCTCTCTCTCTCTCTCTCTCTCTCTCGTAACATAAGAAACTATTGTGTATATACCCAACGAGGGTATATGATACATAACAATTGCACCCTGTATATATAAAATATACACTGAGCATGTTTGTGGGAAAATCTAAATGAAATAATACAAGTCTTTGGATTTATATCACATCTGGTATATATGTAGGTAATCTGAACATTAGCTACATAATGAGAGTAACCTCCCTTTTTTCTTTCACTCTGAGGAAGCCGTCTGTTTTGGTCGGCTATTTTCATTTCCCGTAATCAATACAACTGCATGTTTTAACACGAAATATCATAAATGTGTTCTTAATAACAATTAAGTTCATTTTCAATTAAGCACAAGCACAATTAAGAACACATTTTATGATATTTTCGTGTTAAAATTCGTATTTTCAGTGTAGATTAACCGTGATATGAAAATGCCGACCGAATAGACGGCTTCCTCAAAGGAAAGAAACAAGGGGAGGTTACTCTCATTTATTGTAGCTAATGTTCAGATTACCTATATGTATATTCTTGTACGTAAGCAATAATTACAAACCCATGGAAAGATATATCCAAGAATTACTTCCGGTTCATTTTCCTGATTTTGAAAAATATTTGCTTTTCTGCGGACTGATGTGGGTAAAAGAAAACTAGGGGTATATTCACCTCAAAACCGCTAGCCGTTGGCTGCTGAAAAAAACCCAGCTACGATTGAAATCCGTAGCCGAAGCGGTGTCACTTCGAAAAAAAAAATAGGGCTTACGGTTTAGGTTTTAGGATTGGGTTCGGGTTGGGTTTTCGGGAAAAAACGCCCTAAGCGTTGTGTGTTTTTTGTTTTTTGTTTTTTTTTTTTAAGTGACACCGCGTCGTAGCTAGTGGATTTTTTTCAGCAGCCACCGGCTAGCGGTTTTTGAGACAGGAGGCCGGGACGGAAACTCCGCGAATATACCGAAAACTATTTTTAAACGAGTGTATGATCTCTCTCTTCAGAAGTTACAAAAATGTATTTCAATGTTAAATCATCATTAATCAACCTGATTCAAATCATGTTAGCATTTCACATACCGCTAATACTCTTGGGTAAGGTATGAATCCATACATTCTACCTCCTGCTATGGATAAATAGTAGGGCAGAATGGGCTATTTAACCTTAGCTAGGTAACCAGTCTAGGAGAAGGAAAACCGTTTTGTCAATTGAAAGCAAAGCTTATAATCGGTTTCGACAAAAATATTTTTGATTTTCTTTTTCAATTCATTGAAAGTTTCTTAGGGAAAATAAAAATTGCACATTGAAATGTTATCAGATCAACGATTCAGTCTTTTAAGCAACGATTCCTTTATTTCGGAATTCATAGTTCTTAGAAATTACCGACGCCATTTTTGGCGATTTCACTTTAAGGGTGTGAGTTTTCTGTGAGGCATAGTTGTCCCAACAATCAATATTTAGATATTATTCTCAAATGCTTGTAGTAAAAATACATTTCAATTGGTCCAAATGATATATTTGAGGGTTATTACTTATTGTGATAAAACAGAGAGAGGGGAGGGAGAGAGTGAGAAGAGGGGGAGGGGGAGAGGGGAGAGAGGGGAGAGAGAGGGGGAGAGGGAGAGAGAGGGTGAGAGGCTAGAGGAAAGAGAGAGAGAGATTTGATAGAAGAGAGGGGATGGCGGGAAGAGTGAGAGAGGGAGAGAGGGGAAGAGAGTGAGAGAGAGGAGAGAGAGGGGAAGAGGGAATAGAGAGGTGGAGAGAGAGGGAGAGAATGAGTGGAGAGAAAGGAGAGAGAAACGGAGAGGGTAGAGGAAGAGAGGAGAAAGAGTGGGAGAAGGAGAGAGTGGGAGTGGGAGAGAGAGGAGAGAGAGATGGGTAGTTGAGAGAGAGGTGAATATAAATAAACAGAAAGAAGAGAAAGTCTGTGTGTATGGGGTAGATGGAGCAGGGTGTGTGTGCGGGGGGGGGGTTAAAGAAATACCAAGAAGGTAAACACGTCGTAATCAATAAAGTCTTGAAGCTACTTAGGAATGTTTTCCTTTTCCCACCCCTCACCCCCCATTTTTACTATCATTCTCCCAGACGATTCCTTACCTGTTGAGTGAAATGTCACCAGAGTCGTGTCAAGTGAGACAGAATTCTAGCAGTTTTTGCCGATAAATCATCATCAACTCTTTCCTTTTACAATTGCTAGTTGACTTCGGATGATCTGTGTCCCAAAACCCTTCTTTTTTTTATTTGTGTTGGTCTATTTTAAATGGTTAACTATAGAAAGGTTACTAGCAAATATATGCACCCTCTGCCAGGTGCAAGTATTTAAGTTTTAATGTAATAAAATATTATAATAAATAATATTAAAAAATGATATTATTAAAAAATTCGGAACATATGACCTTTAGGCACTCCTTTTTTATCTCGATTAAGAAAGGACATGTTTTTCATTTACACCGTCAATATCCGGTTAAAACAACAGGATATTGATTTTTAGATGATTTTAGACGAATTTTAGATGTTAAAATTAAAAAAAAACTAACCCCTAACCCTAACCCTAACCCCTAACAAACAAGCAGATATTGACGGTGTAAATAAAAAACATGTTCTTTCTTAATCGAGATCAAAATGGGGTGCCTAAAGGTAATATGGTCCAAAAATTCAATCATCATCAACTCTTCCCTTCTACAATTGCCATTTAGCTTGGGATGATCTGTGTCCCAAAACCCTTCTTTTTTATTTGTGTTGGTCTGTTGGTTAATTATATTAGGGTTACGAGCAAATATATGCACCATCCATCGGGTGCAAGTATTTAGGTTTTAATGTTATAAAATATTATATTAAATTAGAAAAGCTAATGAAACTAAAAAAGAATGCAGATAAAATGATTTGAAACAGAGGGGGGTATAATAAAAAAAAATAGAACAACTGAAACTTACTCTTCCATCACTCCCGACTTTCATTGATAAATTTTCCTAATCTAACTATTTAACTCATATTCATGAACTATTGTCATTAAAAAAAAAAACGCTGTAAAAATCTCTATTCTTTTATTATGAGAACTGGCAAATATATGCACCCTCCGGGTACAAGTATTTCAATTTTAATGTAATAAAGTATATTGAATTAGAAAGGCAAATGAAACTAAATAAGAATGCAGATAAAAAGATTTCAAACTGACGCGGGTGTAATCGAAAAATAAAACAACTGAAACTTACCCTTCTGTCACTCTTGTATTTCATTGCTACATTTTTCTAATTCATCTATTTAGTTAAAACAGGAAGTAAAGAATAAAACTACAGTTATTTCTTCTTGTTAATCGATTTCTTTTAAGATTTATCCCGGAGCTGTTTGCTCATATCCATTAAAATAAAACCAAACAATTAAACATCAATAATACTAAGCACATATTTATTAAAATCAAATTTTTAATATCAATATACAAATTAGCTTTTCCGTTAACACTGTAAACTGCTATTCTGCTGTATATATAAATACAATTGCAAATTATTAGTATGGATATATGGTCAACAGTATTAATAATGTAAAACAATTTTATTAATAATTGGTTTAAATAAAAATAAAAGGAAAAAAATCATGGAGAATGTGACGTAAATAGATAAGGGAATTGGGACTTGATAAGTGATATAGCTTCGGTTACAGACTGACAAACACAAGTCCATTATAATGAGATTTATATTCTTAGATGGTGCTCTACCTAAACATCCAAATTGTGTGTGCTTGCAAGCTTTGAAAAAAAATTACATGTGTAATATCATTTGGCCTTTTTTTAATTTTTTTTTTTACTGATGCTCATTATGTTACTTTTCGATTTGGATAAGAAATTTTACGTTAAATGATCGATTTGATTAATTTTAATTCGTTTTTGAAATGAAAACGAGTATATATATATATATATATATATATATATATATATATATATATATATATAGTCATCCACAGACACGTGTTTCGACTTATCAAGTCCCTTCAGTGTGGCTAGACATTTCTAAGCTACCTACAGCCGGGATTGAAAGTGTTAGTTCGACACCTTAACCGCCAGGCTGTCATCACCCACAGAATGCTAAGAGAATTTTAAATGTTTTAATACACACATCGCTTTGTATGTAAAGGCTGCCATAGAGTGCTCCATCCCTTATATAGGAGATCGTTGCGTTTACGCTATAGTTGGCGGTGTGTATGTGTTTGTGTGTGTGTGTGAATTGATGCAAAGGGGAGAGAGAGAAGAAGAAGAAGAGAGAGAGAGAGAGAAAGAGAGAGAGAGAGAGAAAGAGAGAGAGAGAGAGAGGGGAGAGAGAGTGACAGAGAGAGAGAGAGAGAGAGAGAGAGAGAGAGAGAGAGAGAGGGGGGGAGAAGTTTTATTTTGTAAATTTTGGTAAGAAAGGTAAGATGGACAAAATCTGCTTAATTTATTTGTCCTTTTAGTGAAACAGCAATTTTGTAAGTAGTCGCATGTTCGTGTTTCTGTGGCCCTCCCCATGTAAATGGGGGGTTGATGTTCGGGGTCAGATACCGTAAGGATGTATCCATAATAAACACACGCTGAACAAATACACAGATGAGGACCTTTACACCTCCATATCAAATGGGCGCTGTGTTTGTTATGGACAACCACAACAAATAACATTCCCCAACCCGAAACGCCCATACACACCCACACACACGCCCTCCCACACACTGACATATCAGCAAACGCACTATCTTCATATCTCTTACAAAAGCAGACTTAGTCCTAGGTTTATACGTACGTAAATAACTTGTGTTCAATATCTTTAAAAAATGTGAGTGTATATATATATATAATATATATATATATATATATATATATATATATACGCCCTTTCAAAACATTAATGTGTACACATTCAGGAATACATAAATAACTGTCAATTATAAAAGAAGCGATGCGGATTTTTTTTAAAAAATTTCAGATAACCGTTCCAGGTTTGAAGCAAATGGGCGAAAATGTTTTAGAATACTCACACACACACACACACACACACACATATATATATATATATATTATATATATATATATATATATATATATATATATATAGAGAGAGAGAGAGAGAGATAGTAAGGGATGACTCCACCTGGGATCGTCAAAATCTCACTGTATAACCATACTGTATGCTCCTGTAGGTGCAAACATATATTCATACAAGAATTTTTATTTATCCCTAAAGAGAGCTCAATGTATAATAATCAATAAATTAGATTAAATACAGTGCAATATTTAACTTTCAAAGAAAGAAAAAACATAACAAACAAATTTATTTCGACCAAAAGCTAAAAAAAAATTTTAAAATTTTAAAAAGCTTTTAAAATTCCTTAAGAGACTGGCCTGTTTGGATGGAGAGGCCAGTTTCTTAAGGAATCTAAAAAAAATTTGTAAAAACTTTTAAAAGCCTTTTGAGCTTTTCGTCGAAATAAATTTATTACGGAATGATGGTTTGTTAACTTTTTTCTTTCTTTGAAAGTTATATATATATAATATATATATATGAAAAAATATATTATTCATTTATATCTTATATATATATATATATATATATATATATATATATATATATATATATATATATATTATTATATTATATTAATATATATATATATATCAAATATTACTTAAAATTTATATTTTTTACTTTTACCTGATGCTGCTGCAGTAATGCGGTTGAAATAAATTATTACAATGAAGCAAATTTAAAGTTTTTTTCTTAATTTATTGGATATTTTGCTATGTCTGTCCACTCACTGGCATTTTGGTACATTAAGCTCTCATTACTTACTTGCATCAGCTTGGTTAAAACCACACATGGAAAATCCACTAAGGATATAATATATATAATATCTATATATATATATTATATAAAATATATATATATATATATATATATACATATATATATATATATATATATATATATATATATATATAGGGCCGGGTTAGCTCAGTCGGTAGAGCGTTCGGCTAGAAACCACAATGGTCCTAATTCGATACCGGCCCTCGCCAACTCAGCGTATGAGTATCACAGGGATCTGTGCAATAAAGTAAGGAGCTGATGGTAGATGTGGCGCTCCACCTCAGACGCTAAAATA
Source organism: Doryteuthis pealeii (assembly GCA_023376005.1). NCBI lineage: Eukaryota > Metazoa > Mollusca > Cephalopoda > Myopsida > Loliginidae > Doryteuthis > Doryteuthis pealeii. Next base: position 53,132,775 of record CM042167.1, read on the forward strand.
ATCTCCTTGGTCTAGCGCTAGTGAAAAGGGGATAGACTCCCTCGCTGTATGGCTCATACCGACATCAGGCCGCCCCGACGACTTTACTTTTACTTTATATATATATATATATTGCCTGACAATTTAGGGTAGGCTGTCAAAACAGCGAGGTACTTTTCCACGTGATTTATAGCACTAACTTCGTCCTATAATAATTGTTAAATTCAATAGATTTGACATGTAAATAGTACATAAATATGAATATATGACTTGATATGTAAATATAACACACTATTAATGGACACAGATAGTGTAAAACATTAAATAAAACCTTTTACTCACTGATTTGATATTAAAGAGAATGAATTACAACGATTAGATGACTTGGTTTCATTCAGAAAGAAGAATTTGACAAAAAGAAAATATTGTGAACAATAATCATATCCTCTGAATTTTTGAGATGAGGCCTGATAATTAGTATTATTTAGATTATTCGGACTATTGTCTTCATTATTATCTGTACAACGTATCGGCCGATGTGCATTAATAACAAATGTACAAATAATGGTAATTATGAACTTTTGTTTAGGATATCCCAGAAAAAACAGAACCCATAAATTGATTAAATAATTTGGGTTCTGTTTTTTTCTGAGTCAGTCTGTACAGGGCGACCCAGAAAAAACAGAACCCAAATTATTTATTTATTTTCCCATTAAACTAACAATAAACCTTAAACTTTAACTCTAACCCTAACCTAAGCCCTAATTTATTTGTTTAATGGGAAAATTAACAGTTTTATTACAAAATGTTTTGGGTTCTGTTTTTTCTGGGACATTCTAATTTACTAAACAAAAGTTCATAATTACCCAAATAATACTAATAATGATAATATCAAAGTTGACATTTCACTAAAGTCCAGTCTGTAGAGAATCCGACTAGAAACCACAAAGTTCCTGGTTCTATACCGACCCTCGCCAACTCAACAGGGATCTGTGCGGTAGAGTAAGGAGCTGATGGTAGGCATGGCGCTCCACCACAAACGCTAAAACAATCTCCTTGGTCTAGTGCTATGAAAAGGGGATAGACTCACTCGCCGTCTGGCTGATACCGACTTTAGGCCACCCCGACGATGACTTTATTACGTACCCTCATACATTAAAATCTCTCTCTCTCTCTCTCTCTCTCTCTCTCACACACACACACACACACACACACATAAATATATATGTCTATATACTTACATTGAGAGAGAGAGAGAGATGAGGGACTCCTTCGTATCCTGGGAATGTCATCAGATAAGAAAGAACGTCAGTGATACAAAAAAAGCAGGGCGTCGTGTTTATGCTGTTGCCCCAAACGCCCGTTTCTTGGCCGCACGACCTTGTCGGCAGAGATTCCAGATAACGTTACGGGATAAAACATGGATGTCAGCTGCGTCTGTTTTGTTCTGAGAAGCCGACTGTTTGGCAACAGTGTCAAGCAAATGGCTGACGAGCGTTGATGAACTACAACATTTTATCTAGAAGAAAAACAGTGAAAAGAAAATCACTACACTCGTTTAAAATAGTTTTCGGTAATATTCGCGGAGTTCCGTCCCGGCCTCCTGTCTCAAAAACCGCCTCCGGTGGCTGCTGAGAAAAAAAAACCACCAGCTACGATTGAAGTCCGTAGCCGACGCGGTGTCACTTAAAAAAAAACAACAAAAAACAAAACAACAAAAAAAACAAAAAACAACCAGCTTAGGGCGTTTTTTCCCGAAAACCCAACCCTAACCCTAATCCTAAACCCTAACCGTAACCCTATTTTTTTTCGAGTGACACCGCTTCGGCTACGGATTTCAATCGTAGCTGGTGTTTTTTTCAGCAGCCACGGCTAGCGGTTTTTGAGGTGTATATACCCTAGTTTTCTTTTACCCACATCAGTCGCAGAAAAGCAAATATTTTTCAAAATCAGAGAAATGAACCGGAAGTAATTCTGGATATATCTTTCATGGGTTTGTAATTAATTGCTTACGTACAAGAATATACATATAGGTAATCTGAACATTAGCTACATAAATGAGAGTAACCTCCCCTTGTTTCTTTCACTTTGACGAAGCCGTCTGTTTTGGTCGGCAATTTTCATATCACCTTAAATCTACACTGAAAATACGAATTTTAACACGAAAATATCATAAGATATGTTCTTAATTGTGCTTGTGCATTAATTGAAATGAACTTAATTGTTATTAAGAACACATTTTATGATATTTTCGTGTTAAAACATGCAGTTGTATTGATTACGGGGAAATGAAAATAGCCGACCAAAACAGACGGCTTCCTCAGAGTGAAAGAAACAAGGGGAGGTTACTCTCATTTATGTAGCTAATGTTCAGATTACCTACATATATATTCCAGATGTGATATAAATCCAAAAGACTTTATTATTTCATTTAGATTTTCCCACAAACATGCATCAGTGTATATTTTATATATACAGGGTGCAATTGTTATGTACTCATATACCCTCGTTGGGTATATACACAATAGTTCTTATGTTAGAGAGAGAGAGAGAGAGAGAGAGAGAGAGAGAGAGAGAGAGAGAGAGATAACTTACTTGGTTGTTCTTCGTCTAGTCGCCATGTTTTTCGTTCCTTCTCTTTCGGCCATTTGTGTGATCAGCTAGTCTTCTTTGTATCTTCGTTGGTCTTCTAACTTGTTGCTTCTTTCTACTTTTAACTCAGGGCTTCTTTTAAGGGCATGCGTTTAAGTCATTTAATAACCAATCAACAAGACTTATGGCTTTGGTCAAAGTTTTATTTGCCCGTTTTCTAACTCATCGCGCGGAGTCACAACCGAGGTGAGACACGTCTGTTCCACCCGGGTCAGGCTGTAAACTGACCTAAGTCAAAATCACGTGCCCCGTAGAATTCTCGTACGGGGTGTTGCCAATAATCTATGCTGCCACATAGATTATGCAACACAATGGGTACATTTTTGGCATTTTGAATTATCAATTTCGTACATGCATTTTGTTTTAGGTGGACCGGTGAACACTGTGTTTCAAGCAAATCCATATTTTTCTCTCCGTCCCCAACCGCTAGGCATGATATAACCCTGGACGTTAAAATTAATAAACCAACCAACCAACCATATTTTTCTCTGAAGAACGTATATTATGGATGAGTAATAATCTTTCTTTTATCTTTATTTTTGTTCCTTAATGTGTCTAATTTTGTTTTGTAATTGAATAAGTAAAGTCGTCGGGGTGGCCTAAAGTCGGTATCATCCAATCAGCGAGGGAGTCTATCTTCTTTTCACTAGCGCTAGACCAAGGAGATTGTTTTTGCGTCTGAGGTGTAGTGCCACACCTACCATCAGCTCCTTACTTTACCACACAGATCCCTGTGCTACTCATACGCTGAGTTGGCGAGGGCCGGTAAAATGTTCAAAAATCTTGTTTTGTTTTGTTTTTGTTTTGTTCTCTCTCCTCATACTAAAAGTAAAGTCGTCAGGGTGGCCTAAAGTTGGTATCAGTCAATCAGCTAGGGAGTCTATCCCTTTTTCACTAGCGCTAACCAAGGAGGGTTTTTTGCGTCTAAAGTGGAGCGTTACACCTTACTTTACCTTGTAGTTTCTAGCTGAACGCTCTAACGATTGAGCTAATTCGGCCATATAAAAAAATGTGCACTCCGGGCACAAGTACTTAAGTTTTAATATAATTAATATACTTATATTTGATATAATTAATATAATTAATAATATATAAGTTAGGAAGAATAGTTGGAAATTATTAGGTTCATGCCTTTTCTCATGATATTAAACTTGAATTAAGGGCCGGGTTAGCTCAGTCGGTAGAGCGTTCGGCTAAAAACTACAAATGTCCTTGTTCGATACCCGTCCTTGCTAACTCAGCGTTTGAGTAGCACAGGGATCTGTGCGTTAAAGTAAGGAACTGATGGTAGGTGTGGCGCTCCACCTCAGACGCAAAAACAATCTCCTTGGTCTAGCGCTAGTGAAAAAGGGATAGACTTCCTCGCTGATTGACTGATACCGACTTTAGGCTACCACGATGACCAACGTTAAGAAACTACAACTGATACCAACAGATCAGTTTTCCACTGCGAATACAAACAGCTTCGGTGAGCATTTGATTGCAACAGCAAGGAAAAAGCAATTGCAACATATGAACAAGCACAAACATAACAAAAACAAGAAAACAAAAATGGGAAGAAAATAATTACCGTATTTGACGGCATATAGAACGCACTTCTTTCCCCAAACTTTTGGCTAAAAAATTTCCTTGCATCTTATACATCGTAGGTAAAGTTTGAGACCTCCCGTAGGCCTAGGCTAATCTTCTCTATGATGCTCAACAAACCCAGCTTACGCTCAGTACTTTTACCTACCCAAAACTCCATGCATCCTTATTTTATTGCTGGTATTATTGTATTATTACCGGTGCTTTAAAAAAAGAATTCGTAAAAATGAAAGCTGCTGGCTTTATTTTCGTGTCCAATGTTTTGTTATTATTATTATCATTACTAATACTATTATTATTTACTCCTTTTGAGTTTTCACATCAGCATTAGCTGATGGCCTTTCACTGGAGTCTGAGGGGCAGCAAGTCTCCTCAGGTCTCCAGAACTCTTCTGAGTATTCTGGCAGATTGCAGCAGTGCAGTGTTCTGAATGGTTTCAATCCTTCCTCTGATTTCCAAACTTTCCAAACCCTTTTCTAATCCTTTTGGGACTGTTCCAAGTGCACCAACTACAATTGGTATCACTTTCACTTTCATATTCCATAACTTTTTCAGTTCTCTGGCAAGGTCCAGATATTTGTCCATTTTTTTCATTTTCCTTTAGCTTCACCCTGTGATCTGTTGGCACTGCAAAATCCACCAGTTGACAAGTTCTTTCTTTTTTGTTTATCAATACTAGGTCTGGTCTTCTTGCTGGGATAAGGTGATCCGTTTTTATTTCAAAGTCCCAGAGAATTTTATGCGTTTCGTTCTCAAGAAAAGATTCTGGTTTATGCATATACCATTTTGTTGTATGGTCAAAATTTAATTGTTTGCATAATTCCCAGTGGATCATCTTTTTTACACTTATTATTAATATTATTATTATTATCATTTCCTGCTATTGAGCCTTATATGCCGTCAAATACGGTATATGGACGCTTCAAGCAACAAACTGGAAAGATCGTATATGAGAACACATGAACATGTTAGTACATGAGAACACTAAGAAGGGGAAACCTCATGGGAGAAACAGAATCTCTTATAATTGCAGCACAAGACGATGCCATAAGATCAAATCATATAAAAGCAAAGATAGATAAGACACAACAGAATAGCATGTGTTGAGAAAGAGATGAAACAACCAATCATATAATTACTGAACGCAGCAAGCTAGCACATAAAGAGTACAAGACTAGGCATGACCGGGTGGGAAAGGTGATCCACTGGGAATTGTGCAAAAAATTAAATTTTGACCATGCAATTAATGGTATATGCCAAAGCCTGTGTGTCCTGGATAATGAAACACATAAAATTCTCTGGACTTTGAGATACAGACGGATCACCTCATCCCAGTCAGGAGACCAGACCTCACATTAATTAACAAGAAGAAAACTTGTCAACCCATGGAGTTTGCCGTTCCGATGGATCAACGAGTGAAAGTGAAAAAAAAAAAAGCGGAAAGATAGACAAGTAATTGGATCTTGCCAGAGAACTTGGAAAACTGTGGAACATGAAGGTAAAGGTCGTACCATTTGTAATTGGTGTACTTGGAACGGTCCCCGTGGGTTTGGAAAAGCGTTTGGGGGAATTGGAAATCAGAGAAAGCATTCAGAGCATCCAAAATACAGCATGATATTTATCACATAACCCACATTGTACGGGTTAGGCACAAGACCCTATTAATGTGGGCCCACACACAAATCGAAGCTCATGGGTGGCGGGTGCAAAAAAATACATTGATCCCGTCGGCATTCCCCCTCAAAGGGGCGCCTCAGGCGCCGGACAATAAACCCAGCCCCGTCGCACTAAATCAATGGGGCAGGTATTGCCAGGCGGATAGTCCCCTGGGATCAACGCTGTTAATTAGATCAATGGTCCAGAGGCCGAAGCCACTGTTAACCATACAGCATTGTTAAGATCGGCTAGAATGTTCATAATAGTCCTGGAGACCTCCTGAGGAGACTTGTTGTCACTCAGACCCCAGTGAACCACCCGTTAAGGCAGATGTGAAAAACTCTAATGGAGTGAAATAATAATAATATATCGTGATATATTTATATCAAATGAAAAATTGTCAAATTGTAAATCAAATTATTGGCAAATAACATCGAAGAATGTTAATGTGTTGACAGAAATAAGCAATCTAAGTTAAAATGAACCAAAAGAAATTAAATCTTTTTCAACGTAAAACTTATTTCTTACGTTAATTAAACAATCAATCCTTTTGGAATGGAATAATTTAAAGGGAAATAACAGCATGAATGAATCCAAATCGGGAATAACAGGTAAGCATTTTATTAGAATCACTTTTACTTTTATTTTATCCTCTCACTTTCTTGTCTAAATTTCTATTCAATATTTTTTATTATATTCTATGTTAGAAATTATAACCTAGTAATTCTAAATTTGTATTCAATATTTTCTATCATATTCTATGTTAGAAATTATAACCTAATAATTCTAAGTTTCTATTCAATATTTTTTAAATTAAATCCTACGTTAGAAATTATAACCTAGTAATTCTAAATTTCTATTAAATTCTCTGTTAGAAATTATAACCTAGTAATTCTAAATTTTAAACGTTAAAAGTTACTTATTTCTTATGTTAATTAAACAATCAATTCTTATGGAATGGGATAATTTTAAGGAAAATAACACTGATATTAAAAATGATTCACTATATGATTATTAATTTGCAATAATTTTTTAACTCATCAAAACAACTTGTTGCTCTGAAAATGTTCAGATTTAAATGTTAAGCTTTTAAAATGGAAAACTCAACAGGAAATTTACCAGCGGCATTTGTCTGTGTCTATGATTAAATCTAATTATTATGTTCGATTTCTCTGAAGTTTTTAGATGAGGCTTGATAATTTGTATTATTTGGATTATTCGGACTATTGTCCTCATCTTTATTGTTATCTGTACAATGTTTAGGTCGATGTGCCCTCCGGCCTTCTTCATGTATTTCTTGTCGGATTCGGGAGCCTTCTCGAATTTGAGAACCTTCTTTTCGAACTCGGGAACCTTATCGTCGTAATCGGGAGCCATCATGGAATTTTGAACCCGAACCATTATTCAATCCACAGGGGTATCCTGTTCTCATTCCGCTAACCATGGATAACGTGGATTGAATAAAGGGTTAGGTTCAAGATTCCACGATGGCTCCCGATTACGACAAGAAGGTTCCCGAGTTCGAAAAGAAGGCTCCCAAGTTCGAGATGGCTCCCGAGTCCGACAAGAAGGTTTCCAAGTTCGATATGGCTCCCGAGTCCGACAAGAAATACCTGAAAACGGCCGGAAGGCACATCGGTCGAAACGTTTTACAGATAACAATGTAATGTTCGAGTTTAAGGGAATTGAGAGAAAAAATTACATTTAAGATGAGTGAGTAGAAAAGAAAGTTACATGCACACACACATACACATACAAACACAAGATAGATAGATTGATGATAGATAGAAAAGAGAGAGATAGAGTATTGCTGTGAAATGAAAGAATAAAATGAATTAGTTTCGGATATTCCGGAAATATCGTTTCTAAGAGTTGAAAGACGGAACAATTTGCAGTCAACACAGAAATAAAAAAACGCCCCCCCCCAAAAAAAACAACTATTGATGAATTCTGGAATTAACAAGAAAAGTGTTTAATTGAGATCTTTTCTGTAAAAAAATAAAAATAAATAAGTGTTTAAATTATATGTGATTAGGTCAGGAGAAGGATTGTAGTCGTCAATATGCGAAAGAGAAAAAAAGAAGAAACAATAAAAGAGGAAGAAAAGCAACATAAAAGTAAGTAAAATGAAAATAAAGAAGAAGAAAAAGAAGAAGGAGCAAAAAAAGAAAAAGAAAAAAAGGAAAACAATGAAAGAGAAAGAAAAGCTAAAAGAAAGAAAGGTAACACAA
>CM042167.1:53140938-53168438 GCA_023376005.1 Doryteuthis pealeii
ACACCACCGAACTAGTTCCCAAGACAGCTGTATTCATTGAAAACAAGAATAGTCCATTCATGTATTGGTGATTCCATTCCTTGATTCCTGATTGCTGCTTGGTTTCTATTATGTCTGAGGCTTTCATAAATACTCTGGCATTCTGCAGTGGATTGCAACAAGGTTAGATTTGTATTGAGTTACAGTAACTTGTTGCCTTGTCTTACCAATTCGACGGTAATTGGACTTAGTATGATTATTCTTGATTTGGCAAACATTTCTTTAAAAAGCCACTGAGCACGTGACCTGGTGTGTGTGTGTGTGTGTGTGTGTGTGTGTGTGTGTGTGTGTGTTTGTTTTCGATAGTTTTATTTGCCTTGCGTGTTAGGCGATTCTTTGTTTGAAAGAGAAGAGCATATCGCCATTAGATAGAAGAACCAATCGCCAACGTGCACACAAGACCTAACAACAATAGCAACGAAAACCAGAATTCTTGGGCGAATCGAACACGGCTGGTCAGCCATGTTAACGCTGCATTTCCCTTCACCATCTCCTTACTCGTTGACCTACAAGAAGACCCCTCGATAGTCTAATCGTGCTCGATGGACCGGAGGCTGTATACGGAATCCAGTGCAAACGGACGCCCTTGACGCGCTGAACCTACCGGCTGTTTATGTCGACTTGTGTTTACATCAACAGCTTGTGTGTGTCATATATTCATGGTCAATGAAAATACAAAAGTTCGTAAACAGAGAAAACAGAAGATGCGGATAAGGCAATAATATATAAGCACACATTTATAGACAAACACATGCACTTATACGATTTTGATCAATTCTCAGCATTCGTAAGAGAACAATGGATGCTCTCGTTTAACGACCATGGCCACTTACTGCGCTTGTCTGGACAAAATATTTGAAGATCACGGCTTGCTGTTGGCCATAAAGCTTCTCATGATCTCAGTAAACACAAACATGCTAGCCTTTTCATTCATTTCTACTGTTTAGTTAATCAGAAAATGATTTGCTTCTATTCCTTGACCACATAACCAGGATTTCAATTGATTCAGTATTTGTTGAGAATATACATTCTTAGATGATCCTAAATAAGCCTGCATTGGACCGGTTTAGCTCAGTCGGTAGAGCGTTCGACTGGCAAACTACAAGGTTCCTGGTTCGATACCAGCCCTCGCCAACTCAGCGTATGAGCAGCACAGGATCTGTGCGGTAAAGTGAGGAGCTGACAATAGGCGTGGCGCGACTGATGATTGGGAACTTTAGACACTTTTTCTATAGGCCTCCTGAAATAGGCTATATAGCAACAAATATAAATCTTGTGTTATATTTTTTTAATATATATTATATATATATATATATATATATATATATATATATATGAGTAAGAAAAGTGGAATAAAACATCACACAATGCTGTTAAGAAGAAAACAATTTATAAATATAATCATAGCTGATATTGATCAATATTTCGATTTTACAAAATCATCATCAGAGCACATTCACTCCCGTAGTTGTTTGGGTCGGAGAGGAAAGTCAAATGAGTTTACAAAACAAAAACCTTAATACTGCAAAAACGAAAGACGTTACAATATTCACCAACGTGGGCATTCGCGCATATATATGTCGGTCATGTCTCAATATATATATGGCGCGAATGCCCACGTTGGTGAATATTGTAACGTCTTTCGTGCTGATGGGTTGGTGTATATATATATATATATATATACCAACCCATCAGCACGAGCAGGATGCGACACAAGGTCAATTTCTTAAGTGAGTTAAACAGTTTTGAATTCAGAGTTTTCCTTCTTCAAACCTGGAGGCGCGTGGGCTAGTGGTTAGAGTCGTGGAAAATGGACTCGTCGGTTCCAGTTCAATTCCTAGACGAAGCTGTTGGCATTTCACATAGCGCTAATACCCTTGGGAAAGGTATGAATCCATATATTCTCCCTCCAGCTATGGGTTCAATAGTAGGGCAGATTGGGCTCTTCAGCCTTGGGTAGGTAACCAGTCTAAGAAAGGGATAACTCTGAATTCAAAATTCCTGAGGTTGGTCGTTGATTGGGTTTGTGGCAACCCTTGATGCACGAATTCTTTCCTATCGACTGTGCCAAAAAGTGTGGATGGTCCAACACAAGCCTTCACCACTATGAACAAATCCCTGTGTGGGAGTTCATTGTGTGTATGAACCCTCATACGTCGATAATCGACGGGAGAGTCCATTTGTATATATACTATATATATATATATATAATTTATTGCAATATATATATATATATATATATATATATATATATATATATATATTGCAATAAATTTATTTGCTTTAGATTTATTTCTCTTTTATTGGCTTTTGACAATCAACAGTGTTACAATTTTATGGGCTATCCTTTAGGCTTCAAGCGAGAGCGCTTGTCCAGAGCAAATCCTTTGTGTTAAGCAGGGCGTAGTTTCGATCTACGGGTAAAGAATCCTTTGGTTGTTCCTTGATGCTCCTCAGTCTGGTCAGTCCTTCGTCAATGACTGCAAATGGACGTCTCTCAGTATCAGTGATTAAGTAATCAACCAGCCACGCATACGGGCTGTTGATTGGCTGAGGCTTAAACCACGTGACCTCACTTAGTCTATAAATTTAATGTTGTATTTTTGCACACCTTATATACAAAATTGTCATTTGATTTGCTAAATCCTTTCTATCCAATAACACCAATAATGTTTTTACATGATGATTCAAAAACCTGGAAGAGTTTACTATGAAACAAAAGTTGTTTACACCAATACAAGAAATTCGTTTTTCATTTATGCATTTTTCTCCGGAATTTCAATAGATTCTATTCTTAGTAACGAATATTTGAATGTCTCTTCATTTCATTTTTCTCTCAAGATTTTCTTACTAGCATTTTATGTCTTATAATCCAATTCTTCGTTCTCGTTATGCTGCAAAGCAACTAATCAAAGAGAGATTCTTCTTTTTATTTTTGCTTAATGCTATTAAATAAAACAGTTCCCAATTGGGGACTTAATAATATCTTATTAATAAGGGTTTACTTTCTACATCTTTATATCTTATAATGGAGATTGTCTGTTTGTCCGTCTCTGACCGAAACTATATCACTATTCAAGTCACAATTCCCTTAGTTATTTACATCACATCTTTCATGATTTGATTTTATTTAAACCTCAATTATTAATAAAATTGTTTTACATTATTAATACTGTTGACCATAACTATATACTAACAACATGCAATTGTATTTATATATTCAACAAAATATCGGTTTACAGTGTGAACAAGAAGGCTAATTTGCATATTGATATTAAAAACTTGATTTTAATAAATATGTGCTTATTATTGATTTCTAATTATCTGGTTTTATCTTAATGAATATGAGCTAAAATCTCGAAGATAAATCTTGAAAGAAATCCATTAAAAAGAAGAAATAACTGTAATTTTATTATTTACTTCCTATTGTAACTAAATAGTTAAAATAGGAAAATTTAGCAATGAAAGACGGGAGTGATGGAAGAGTAAGTTTCAGTTGTTCTATTTTTCGATTATATCCTTCTGTTTCAAATCATTTTATCTGCATTCTTATTTAGTTTCATTGGCCTTTCTAATTAATAGACTTTATTACATTAAAACCTAAATACCTGCACCCGTCGGGGAGTGCATATATTTGCTAGCTCAGTCAGTAGAGTGTTCGGCTTGAAACCACAAGGTTCTTAGTTCGATACCGGCCCTCGCCAACTCAGCGTATGAGTAGCACAGGGATCTGTGCGGTAAAGTAAGAAGCTGATCGTAGGTGTGGCGCTCCACCTCAGACACAAAAACAATCTCCTTGGTCTAGCGCTAGTGAAAAGGAGAGAGACCCCCTCGTTGATTGGCTGATATCGACTTTAGGCCGCCCCGACGACTTTACTTTATAATAATAATATGAGATCTTTATTCCTACTCACGGCGACCTTTATATTCTCTCAGGGGAGATAACTGTTAAATCTTACTCATACACTACATCACTTTATTCATTATTTTACTCGCAATTACTTATAATTATAATATAAATCATATGAAATAGACGTGATACAACACCAAGCTTAATGGCTATCGAAGGCGGCTTTAAAGCGAGATATTTTAATAGTATTAACAGAAGAATAAATAATTTGTCTGATTTTCTAATGTAAAATAAAATTCGTCGGGGGTGACCTAAAGTCGGTATTAGCCAAACATCGAAACAGTCAAACAGCGTCTATCTCCTTTTCACTAGCGCTAGACCAAGGAGAATATTTCGGACTAAAAACTTCAAGGAACAAATTATCAATCCAACAATTCTCTCTCGTTGTTCTATCCGGAACAACATCATTCTGATGCAATACGAAATAAGCACGAAAACCTCACTATAGCAATTACAGATTCACCAGATTCATGATTTTTTTTTAAATAAATTTATGGCAAGGTCCAAGTTATTCTTTTCGCTTAATTTCATTTTCACTCTGCCGAAACGGCAAAATCTACCTGATAACAAGTTCTTTTTTTTATTTTTTTTCTTGTTAATTAACACTAATTCTGGTCTTCTTGCTGGGATTAGGTGATCCGTTTGTATCTCAAAATCCCAGAGAATTTTAGGAGTCTCATTCTATATGACGGATTCCGGTTTGTGCATATACCATTTGATAGTATAGATTCTTATTATTATTATTATTATTATTATTATATTATTATTATTATATATAGTAGGGCACACTGGGCTCTGTAACCTTGATATGGAAAACCAGTCTAGGAGAAGGAAAACACTTCATTTCTTCGTAGGAAGTGTAATCGAAGCCCCAGTTCAAATCATGGAGAATGAAACGCATACAATTCTTAGGGATTTTAAGATACACCTTATCCTGGATAGAACTAGTGTTAAACCGAGTTTAACATAACTAATATTTGTATTATTCGGACTATTGTTCTCATCTTCATTGTTATCTGTACAAAGTTTCGGTCGATGTGCCCCCGGCCTTCTTCCCGCATTTCTAGTCGGACTCGGGAACCTTCTCGGACTCAGGAACCTTTTTCCGAACTCGGGAACCTTCTTTTCGAACTCGGGAACCTTCTTGTCGTAATCGGGAGCCAACCCTTTATTCAGTCCACAGGGTTATCCTATTCTCATTCTGCTAACCATAGCTGGGGTAGAGGCGTTAAGTTGTGTTAATTATTATTCTATGTTACTTCTGCCCCTGACCAGGATTGAACCTGCAGTATAGAGATAACAATCACTTAGAACTGTCTTAACGTCTCTCCTTTATCCAATAGGCTATGTGTCCAGATAACAATGAAGATAAGCACAATAGTTCAAATAATACAAATAATACTAATTATCAAGCCTCATCTAAAAAAAAATCATGTTTAAGTTTAACATGTTTGAAATCTATGTTTTCCTTCTCCTAGACTGGTTTCCTAACTAATTTTCTACGAAATTAATCTAATAATTAATTCTAATAATTCTGTTGCTTAGAGTAAAATCAATTACATAATAATAGTAATTAAATAATAATATTAATTATTAATTCTTGTGCTTAGAGTGAATATCAATTACATAATAATAGTAATTAAATAATAATATCAATTGAATAATAATAGTAAATAATAATTAATTCTAATAATTCTTGTTACTTAGTGTAAATATCATCATAAAATATTAAATATAAATGTGTTCCTTACGAAATGGACACTGCAAATAATTGTTAGAGATAGTCTATTCTACAAATAACTACTTTAAGCAAATATAAAGAAATGGAAAGTAAACCCTGATGGAAGTCTTGAACGATTGTCTCTCTCTTCAAGAAGTAGTAGTTTAATTATTACAAAATGTATGATATGCCTTTACAGTAAAGCAAATAAACATGTCATGTTTATGTAAAAGAAGCTTCGTTGTCAGACAAACCCACATTTGTTTTGCAAGTGCATAGGCTATATATATATATATATATATATATATATTATATATATATATATATATATATATATATAACATAAACTTCTTCTACTACCACTACAACCACCACTATCAATATACGTAGCGCTTCCTGCAGGGCCAGCTCACTCCTACTCCGTTGTCACTGTTCTTGTATTTCACAATTTTTTATTATTTTTTTATCTTTTATTTGCAAAGAGTTCCATTGTCAGTGAAAGAAAAATGCAAGGAACTTAGTTTTTATTTCATGAAGTATTTTCGTGTTCTTCAGTCGTCGCTTCGGCTCCCGAAACGCTGTCATTCTGAAAGGGTCCTTCAAGAAGACAGTTTTGTCATTAGCCGCATTGTCTCTTAGATGTTTTTCCGCCTCCGTGCAAATAGAGAAAAGTAGATAAAAACAACAAAAAACAAAAAAAAATCCAAAGAACAAAACAACAACGATATAAATTTGTTACAAAGACTTGAAAAGTGTGTGTCTCCACTTGCGAATCGGCCCACTTAAGGAAATCTTGCCTTTTTTTTTTACATTCCAAAATGATTTCCATCGGTTATTTCTTGTATTTATATATCATTTTATTGTCTTATTATTTTCCTTGCCATCTTTTAATATCTACAATCCCAGAATGAGTGAGTGAAGAGAGTGGCTAGCTGAGGGTGAAATTTATACGAAATTGCATATGTTGACAGACTGTATATATGTGTATGTGTATGTATGCGCATGCACGCACCAGTATAAATGTGTATGCACGTGTGTGCAAATATGTATTATTGTATGACGGATTAAGTGTGGTTTAATATCTATATTACAGAATGAGTGTGAGAGAGAGTGGCTAGCTGAGGGTGAAATTAATGCGAAATTGCATATGTCTGACAGAGTGTATGTGTGTGTGTATGCACATTCACGTACCAGTATAAATGTGTTCAGAAATCTGTATGCGTATGTACGTGTGTGCAAATATGTATGACGGATTAAGTGTGGTTTGATATATACATTCCCGGAATGAATGAGAAAGTGGCTAGCTGAGGGTGAAATTAATGCGAAATTGCATGTCTGACAAAGTGTACGTGTGTATGTGTGTGTATGCATGCATTGTATAAATATGTTCAGAAATCTGTATGCGTATGTACGTGTGTACAAATTTGTATTATTGTATGACGGATTAAGTGTGGTTTAATATCTATATTCTTAGAATGAGTTTGAGAGAGAGTGGCTAGCTGAGGAGGGAATTAATACGAAATTGCATATGTCTGACGGAGTGTATGTGTGTTTATGTGTGTGTATGCACGCACCAATATAAATGTGTTCAGAAATCTGTATGCGTATGTACGTGTATACAAATTTGTATTATTGTATGACAGATTAAGTTTGGTTTGAACTGTATATTTATACAGGTATGTAGTAGTGAGTGTATGGATATATACGATTGAATACAAGTGTTTCACTGACCGTGTGCGGATATATATATATATATATATATATATATATATATATATATATATATATATATATACATACCAACCCCTCCGCACGAGCAGGATGCGATACAAGGTCAATTTCTTAAGCGGAGTTTAACAGGTTTGAATTCAGAGTTTTCCTTCTCCTAGACCGGTTGCCTAACCAAGGTTAAAGAGCCCGGTCTGCCCTGCTATTTACCCCTACCTGGAGGGAGAGTAGGATTCATGCCTTTCCCAAGGGTATTAGCGCTAAGTGAAATGCAATTACCATGTCCAGGATTTGAACTCGGGACGACCAGTCCATTTCCCATGACTTTAACCATTACACCCCGCGCTTCCTGAAAAAATATGGAACGCTTTACGAATTCGCGAAGGGACATGCTAATCTTCTCTGTATCGTTCCAATTTTAGTATATGTACCGCCGAAGCTAGTAGATATATATGGACGTTATTGCAACAGTCTTTGTTTTTACGTAACTGACAGTGTATATATGATTGGAAATGAGCAATATACGAAAATAATGTTGGCTTATATTTATTCGCAGTTTGCATAAAGTTAGTATGTATATTTGTAAATTAAACAATAAAATTACACATCTTAGCTTAGTTTAGTTTGGTTTGTTATGTTTTACGGCACATCAACCTCAGTGGGTCATTTAATGCCAATAAATTTTTAAATGAATTCATTCTAAATGGATACACAATTTTCTTTTATAAACACTTTTTTCAATTTAACCCATAGATGGGACCCTAACAGGTACTACCACTCCGGGTCAGAGTGGACCAGGGAGCAATGGTAATGAAGGGGTGTTCCACATCCCCCAGACCTCCAGAACTGGAACCTCACCATCAGATAGAGTGTAACGTCATTCCCGGGACATGAAGACCCTCAGTTACCGCCTTCTAGCACCCATATGATAAAAATTGCTGGGTCTTGTCATGAGGGCAATAGGGTTTGAACAATCATATAGCTTAGCTTAGACTTAATATATATATACATTAGCGTAAAAAATTATCATTAAAAATGGAAAAATCATTGGAATGCACTCATTATTAACAAACTCCAAAACAGAATTGGAGAATGGAACTTAAAATACAAGAAAAATAGAAGATAACAGGTTTGTTGACCTGCTTTTATGTAGGCCACACCTACATCACTCATCATCATTTACTAGAGGGCACAGAATCCCCAATATGCGCTACATGCCAAGAGAGATTTACAATGAAGCATATACTGCTAGAGTGTGCAGACTTTGATCTAGTGCGAACAAAATTCTACCAAGCAAATAATTTGATAAAAAACTTATAAGAAAATAATACCATCCAGGATTTTACATTTCCTAAAAGAAGTTGGATTGTACTCAAAAATATGAGTAATTGAACAATGGTTAAAATCTTTACATATATACATTTGTTTTCTACCAAAGTAACGCTATGGACCCAAAACTTAGTCGGCATTAAATGACCCAGCGAGGTTG
This sequence comes from Doryteuthis pealeii, assembly GCA_023376005.1. Lineage (NCBI taxonomy): Eukaryota > Metazoa > Mollusca > Cephalopoda > Myopsida > Loliginidae > Doryteuthis > Doryteuthis pealeii. The sequence continues at coordinate 53,149,825 of CM042167.1, forward strand.
ATATGCCGTAAAACAAGTCAAACCAAACCAAACCATTATCGTAAATATACATGTAAATGTTAGTATTTATATCTTTATCCAAATATCTATTTCATTGAAAATATGTAATTCAAAATGTATATTTTCTGATATATCAAGTATGCGTGTCTATGTAAACGTAGAGAGAGAGAGAGAGAGAGAGAGAGAGAGAGAGAGAGAGAGAGAGAGAGAGAGAGAGTATATGTCCCAGAAGTAATTGTAAATCCGTGTACCACTGGATATAAAGTGTTATGTCCTTTCCAGGACTTAGAGGATAATGTCTATACACAGATTGTATTAGCTGTAAACTATAGATGACTGTTCTATGAAGAGACATTCTAATTGTTTTACCATGGTTTAAAATTTAAAGTTTTACTTCTATAGTGATAGCCTATAACCAAGGGTAGAGAACCTGATCTGACCTACTATTTTCTCCAGAAGAAGAAGAAGAAGAAATAATGTCACACAAAACAAAATACGTAATGTTGGTTGTTGTAGTAATGTGTGGAGGATGATCACTAATTAAGACTGAGCCTATTATTCTAGTAATGACCACCTCAGTTGATTTTTTTTTTTGTTGGTAGGGGAAGTTTTTCTTTTTACATAGTTTGAAAGTTGATTATAGTGTTGAGTTTTTTGTTGAGTGTTCTGTTTTCCGGGCCGATAACCATTACGCTACCCATGACTCGATATATATGAATAACTGTAGCTTCATTGTAAGTTTTCAGTTGTTCCTTGAAAATACCCTTGGCGTGTGGGAATATGCAATGTATAAACCGTATGTATGAGGATGTTTCTCGGTATAAGATTTGTAGTTGTACACATGCATACAATATTTTACAGGCATTAAAAAAACGAATTCTGTATGAGAGGGTACTTGCTTATATAATTGTATTTCTGAGCTTTATTTTTGTGCCTGTCTTAGGAGGAGGGGGAGGAGGGGTGGAGAAGGAGGAGGAAGATAGGTGTATACAAAACTTGTCTTCTCTATAACATCTGTTTATTATATCTCCCTGTTGTCTGAGTGACCTGAAGGCAGACATTCTTTAAAATGTCAAAATATTCAATCCACTATCGGTTTTTGTCTCAGTGTTTCAAAATAGAAAATCAATATTTGGACTAAAAAGTTTGTTTTTTTCAATGTGCCACTAGTTCTGCTTTAATTGGTTGATAATAATTGAAAAGAATCTATTTATACTAATGCAACGATTCTTCTATACATATCTGCCTGTATGTGTTTTTGTACAGAAAATCCATAAGAATTGGTTTTACGTGAATTTATATATATATATATATATATATATTATATATTATATATATATATATATAGCACTACCCAGCTATAAAATACATAACGATGGTAGGAAGAAAATACCCTGAAGATTCGCGCTACTACGAGAAACTTTAGTCGGTAGTTTTTAAAGTATTCGATTTTAATCGTATATTTAGCTCTTTATATTGAGAACTTTTTAAACGGTTTTAGGAAAAAACATCCCGAAGTAAATAAATTATACTTATTTGCTTGGTGGATTTCATGGTAACTGCGATATATATATATATATATATATATATATATATATGTATATAGTCAGATTTTTGTCCTGATAAGCTACTAAGCGAAACTATTAGTAGGTATATCTGACTCATTAGGTTTAACTTTATACATATATATACATTTTTTTACAATAAGTGTTTCATAATTGATAGGTATCTTATCAATTATGTACGATAGTGTAGTTAATTCAAACTAACGGTTTTGTTGAAAAACAGTGAAGTTTATGGATAGATTTTAACCTGTGTTTGATCTCTCCTCTGATTCGCCAGAGCTAACGTGAGAAAATAGTTTAGGAAATCACATTTGGCTAGATGATGGGACGAGTTAGACATACGATGGTGTCTCTCGTCCAAATAGCCAAATTCTAACACGGTTATTTGTCGATCTGGGTTTTATTAAATAATAAAGAGCGCTAAGAAACAACAAAATCTTGTGTTCGTTACTAAGAACAAACAACGGACCAAGACACAGGAGAAACACGCACCCAGAGATGGATCCAGCTTAGATGCAGCTAAGAAGCCAACTAGTAATCCAGATCCAGAGACAAATCCAGCAACGCAAATAACAGCCATACAGATAACAGATACATAGGTACCACCAATTTGTCCTGTGGAATTTATACCGCTTATATTTAACACAATGAAAATTGCATGAGGTTTAATATTATCTTGAACATTTTTTGTCCATTCAAAAGAAAAACCATTAAAAAACTCCTGATGATTAAAAAGACAACAAATTTTCAGCTTACGAAAATTATGAAAATTATGAACGAAAAAAATGTTTACATTTTCGCACCGTTAAATAAATTGAAATTTAACTTAGCCAAAAACGAGTTACGGCTACAGGCTTTTCTTTTATTCAATGAAAAATCAATTAATGGTCCGATTTTCACGAAAATGTCCATAATTACTTATCTTTGAATGAAAATGAGTTTGAAATAGGTTTTTCCTAAAATATGTTAGGGGAAATATTTTTACAAGGTCTACTCCTATTTTATTTTATGAAATATAAAAAAATTAACCGGCAAAAACTTTTTTTATAAAGATAAGAGTCTGAATAATTATATCAGAAGATTTTTATAAGTTTCTATTCGGGAGTTTTTTAGTAAAAGAACTATGAATACAGAATTCTGCCAAAAATATCAATAAAAGAACAGCCCCTGTTGTAAAAAAAACGGACTGTTTTACTTATTTTTCAAGATAAAGATGATTAATTTTTCCCCAATCAGATAATTTGATCTTTGAATTAACTGTTTTTCTTTGTAACAAGTCTTTATGTTCGTTATTTTTTTTACGAAATCTTTTTAAAGTTAAAAAATATTTACTTTTCTTGCTTTAAAATGACCTAAACTGATCACGTGACGTATTTTGGTGGTACCTACAGATATAATAGATAAGATAACAGTTACTTAAAACTATAAAACACACTATGAAGAAACAGGAGCTAAGTATATGAGTATATACGTCTGTATATGTCCACGGGTATTGTTGGATTATGTTGGGTATATAAGCTATGCTACAATACACCACTTAAATTTATAGACTATGCGAGGTCATGGGGTTTAAACCTCAGCCAATCAACAGCCCGAATGCGTGGCTGGTTGACTACTTAATCACTGATACTGAGAGACGTCCATTTGCAATCATTGACGAAGAATTTGCAATACTGGGGAGCACCAAGGAACAACTAAAGGATTCTTTACAAAGGATTTCCGCTGGACAAGCGCTTTATTATGTAAGTATCAAAAACTGGTATCAAAACGAAATGAATTTATTTCTCTTTGAAATTGCAAATTAATTTTCAAAGTTTTATCTGCGTTTAGATCTACACTGTCTTCCAGACTATAGAATAAACATTATACTCACTGTAGAAGAATTCCAATTACCGTCGAAGTGGCAGACAAGGCCACAAGGAAGCCGTAGCCCAATACGGATCGTACCTTGTTGCAAGCCTACTGCAAAATTACAGGTTATTTATAAAACACCATAACAACACAGAAGCCAATAGCCAATCAGAACTCACGGAATGGAATCACCCAAATGCATGAATTCAGGTGCATGTAATCTACAGTTCTCCGGATTACCATTCTTTTTGGCTGTTATGACCATTGTGCTGCACCAATCAGTAGGCTTGCCCACGGGTACTGGAGCTATGATAACTCTTTCCAGGTCTTTCCAAAGGGCTTGACTTATTTGTTCTTTGAAGTGAAAAGGCACAGCAATTGGATTGTGTTCTATTCACGTTTTCATTCCGTGGATGAAAAAATGTTTTTGATTTAGTTTTGATCTGATTTTTAAAGTAACTTCAACTCAATCTACTTTCGACAGTTGTTGGTATTTTCAGCTGCACCGTTTATTGATTGGAATGCATAGGAATTGCATTGACATCTGAAACAGATTTCTCTTTAATTCAACTTCTAAAAGATATAATGCACTCATTTTGACAAATGTTTAACTTCCAACCAACGTCTCTGCTTAATTTGCTGAAGAATACCAATCCACTCTTCTTCCTCGCGCAATGCATTTTTATAATAAAAATGATTTCCAATGCATTTTTTATAGAAAAATGATTTCCAATGCATATTTATAATAAAAATGATTTCCATAAAAATGCATTTTTATAGTAGAAATAATTTCCAATGCATCTTTTTTAGAAAAAAAAATTCCCAGTACATTTTATATTAAAAATCATTTCTAGTACATTGTTTTAATTAAAAATGCTTTCCGATGCATTCCTATATTAAAAATCATGTCAAATGCATTCCTATAGTAAAAATGCTTTCCAATGCATTCCTATAGTAAAAATCATTGTCCAATGCATTCCTATATCAAAAATTCTTTCCAATGCATTCCAGTCATTTCCAATGCATTTCTATAGTAAGAATGATTTCCTGACTTTTGGTCATCAAACTCATCTTGCCTCTCCTTCAAATTTTCGTACATTAAACCGACTAACATACCTTTTATATTTTCATACAAAAATCCCCATAGATTGCTTTCATATGTCTGTGAACTTTAATTGGCACACAACATTTTAGTGCCAAATCATCTGTCATTGATCGTTGCTTTATAGTTATTTACTAACCTTAGCTTAGATTGGCACAAGGCCAGAAGTATAGGGCGCCGACTGAGAATCGAACTCACTAACAGTGGCCTGTGAATTCAGCTTGCTAATCATTACACTACGTGGGGCGTCCTGATCGTTGCTTAATATATAACTCAGACATAGTACTCATGACTAACGAGAGTTAGGAGACAATGCCGTCACACAGTAAATTGACACGATACAAGTTTGAACAGGATTTTATATACTACGGAATACAGATTCAAACATGGATCTATCTCCAATATTAGTGATGCCGGAAATTAGAAGACCTTACTTATTAATCAACTCTCAAAGGTGCTAGTCTTCAGGGGCACCAGGGGATCCAACAGCCATCCACATCGATCGATAGTAGTAGTAGTATTGGGGTACTTACTACTCATATAAATCCCCAACACAACCTGGTGCTTGGGTGTAAGTGCTGGGGCTTCTGGGGAGGTTTGCCTCTCATGAAGTGACTCAATACTACCTGAGACATCATCCTGCAGCAGCTCGGCAGCCCAGTCGACTCGGACTTTCCCCAACCACTGGACCAACTGTGGGATTGCCAAGATAATGGACTGGGGACTGTGCAGCCTCTTTCCAATTAAAATATCTCACACACAAGTTTCACTGCATTTCACTGCAGTCTTTCTTTGTATCGATAATACAAAGAATTTGAGCGATTGTTTTTAAAAAGTCAACTGAAACAACGAAATGGAAATACCAGGCAACATGTGTTCTCTCTCTCTCTCTCTCTCTCTCTCTCTCTCTCTCTCTCTCTCTCTCTCTCTTCTCTCTCTTCTATTTCATAATTTGCCTGTCTTTTTTCTTTGCCTTTCTTTTTTCATTTTTATCTTTCTTTTTTTGTTTTTGTTTTTCTTTTTTGCCTTTTATTTCTTGGTTTTCTTTGGGTTTTTGTCTTTCTTTTTCTTTTTCATTCTTGTCTTTTCCATTCTTTCTTTTTTCTCTTTCTTTCTCTTTGTTTTTCTTTTTGATTTTTTTTTTTTTGCCTTTCATTTTCTTTCTTTTGTCTTTTTCTTTCTTTTCTTTGTGTCTTTCATTATGTCTTCCTTTTTCTCTTTCTTTTTTCTTTCTTTTTTTCTTTCTTTTTTGTCTTTTTTTTCTTTCTTTTTTTTTCTTTTTTTTTATCTGTCTTTTTTCTTTTCTGTCTTTTTTTTCTTCTTGATTTTCTTTTTTCAGTTTTGTCAATATTAGGACATTTTTTTTTTTTTTAGAATTCAGAATTTATGGGGTTTTTTTTTACTAAAAAAATCCCGTATGAAAATCTTTTGATATAATTATCTAGATTCTTATCTTTAAAGAAAAATTTAAAAATCGTTTTTTATCGGTCCAATTTTTCAGATTTCATAAAATAAAATGTATAAAAATATGGCTTTTACTTTTATAATCTAGTGTCAATGAACTCCGATGCTGTATCGTTATTTAGGGAAGTGTCAGCTTAATCATGTTTTTAACGCGCGTGTATAGCACATTCTTACTTATTCAAGCTGAAGTCTTAAGTTTCAATTTTTTTTTGTTCATTATGAAATTTTAGACCTGAAGTGAAAAAAAAGAAATTATCCTCCAAACAGTTGAAGAAGGAAATAAGATGAGGATAATCCGTTAAAATTCTCTCACACACTCCGGGCGATTCACGCCCTAGTCAATGTTGGAGGTCGACCTGTGCTGTTGTCTAAACAAAACTTTGGCTTTGTTGGATATATTTTGGTGGGAGCCGTAGGCTTTGCACGAGGGCGGGGCTGGATTTGTGCAAAATTAAAACACCTCGTTGAGGAGAAGCAAAAAGATTGGAGAGGCAACTTTATATTTTGATATTTTTTTTGTTTTTTGTTATTGTTTTTTTTTTTTCCTTCCTTTTACTTTTGGACTCTCTTTACTATAATCGTTTTTACTTACATTACCCCTCTCTCTACCCCACGTCTCTCTCTCTCCTTCTCTCTCTCTCTCTCTCTCTCTCTTCTCTCTCTCTCTCTCTCTCTCGCTCTCGCTCGCTCTTTCCTCTCTCCGCTTGCTCTTTCTCTCTCTCTCTCTCTCTTCTCTCACACACACAACACACACACACACACACACACTCACACACTTAGCCTGCTTTTATGTCTATATATTGCAATTTACAATAATCGTTTTTACTAACATTACCCTTCTCTCTATCCCACGTTCTCTCTCTCTCTCTCTCTCTCTCTCTCTCTCTCTCTCTCTCTCTCTCTTTCTCTTTCTCCCCCCTCTCTCACACACTTAACCCTGATTTTTATGTCTATCTCTTGCAACGTTGGTAGACGAGGCCAACATACCGGTGGGTGTCACTCAACTCTATCTGACCTTGCGGCTCAATTTACATTTAAAACAAAACTTATTCGCCTTTTTTTTAACCTTCTGTTTCTCGCAACATCTCTCCCTAAAATGTTTGTGCCCTAGGCCCTACGCAGAACAATATCACTCATTCTAATCTAAACTAGTGTATAAAGTAAATTCTCAAACTCACAAACTATCATTTCATTTTAGATGTGCGTGTGTGCATATATATATATATAGTCAACGCCTCTGACGACGAATACCGAAAAAGTGTTATTCAGAAACCAATGGTAGGACCGACTTTTCATTTGTATTATAAATAAATAAATAAATATATATATATAATATATATATATATATATATATATATTACTTATTTATTTACTCTCTGTGAAACAATCACTGCAGATATCTATTATTATCTTAAAGGTACATACATATTTGAAAAGCAGCACATATACATATGCATACGGAGAAAGAGATAGATTAACGTGTGTGCATGTAGGTATTTCTGCATGCATATGTGTATTGTTTGTATAAATGTGGACGTACATATAAGTATATAAACAAATAGAGACATGCAGACGTGCATATACACACATACATAAGGAGGCACGTGGTGTAATGGTTAGAGTCGTAGGAAATGAACTCGTCGATCCGAGTTCAAATCCTGGGCGAGGCTGTTTGCATTTCACATGGCGATAATACCTTTGGGAAAGATATGCATCCAAGGTCAATTTCTTAAGTGGAGTTTAACAGGTTTGAATTCAGAGTTTCCTTCTCCTAGACTAGTTGAAGAGCCCAGTCTGCCCTACTATTTACCCATAGTTGGATTCATACCTTTCCCAAGGATATTAGCGATATGTGAAATGTAAACAACTTCGTCCGGGATTTGAACTCGTCTCGTCGTGCTCATTTTTTACGACGAACCCCATTACACTACGCGACTCCATAGAATCTATATCAGTCGACAACACCTAAGTGATAACGGATAGACTCTCTCTCTCTCTCTCTCTCTCTCTCTCTCTCTCTCTCTCTCTCTCTCTCTCTCTCTCTCTCACACACACACACTCTTATATATATATATATGTCTGTCTGTCTGTCTGTCTGTCTCTGTCTCTGTCTCTCTCTTATATATATATATATATATATATATATATGTCTGACTTTCTGTCTCTCTCTGTCTCTCTCTATTATATATATATATATGTCAATCTGTCTGTCTCTGTCTCTGCCTCTGTCTCTCTGTCTCTAATATATATATAATATATATATATATATATATATATATATATGTCTGTCTGTCTGTCTCTCTCTCCTCTCTCTCTGTCTCTGTCTCTCTCTGTCTCTCTCTCTCTCTCTCTCTCTCTATATATATATATATATATATATATATATATATATATATATATATATATATATATATGTCAGTCTGTCTGTCTCTGTCTCTGCCTCTGTCTCTCTGTCTCTCACTTTATATATATATATATATATATATATATATATATATATATGTCTGTCTCTGTCTCTCTCTCTCTCTCTCTCTCTCTCTCTCTCATTTTAATCACTTTGTCTATGATCCCAAATCCATCATTTGGCTACGCGTCGCACATCCAGGTGATTTAGTATTAATTTAAACATTTATTTTAACCTAAGAAAGAACACTGTCTTGTTATTTTTAAAACGAATTACAAAACCTTGTTAATTGCAATTGCATATCTAATTGCAGATGGTCAAATATCAGTGATGATGATAGCTTTTTAATTTAGTGCGTCCTGGGACGTATGTATTTGATGTCAATGTGTCCCGGGAAACTTGATGGGTTCCAACTAAAGTTTCTTAATACATTGTAGAGTTTTTATCTATGAACAACGAAAGCCATCTAACCCCAACCTTGTACCCATACAATGTAATTCGTTTCCAAGAAAATATTGAAATGTATTTATTATTAGCTGGAAATGGTGTAGGAAGAAAAAAACACTGGGACGCATGGATACGATATTTCTGCGTCCTTTTAGATTTTTATACGTCAGTGACGCAGGACGCGTACCTATCAAGATCTATGAATGTAATGATGATTGTACAAGCATATCAATGGCTACATTTGATATGAATATGAAGGGACACGTTGGGTTAAGACAGTTCTAAGTGACAGTTATCTCTAGCTGCAGGTTCAATCCTGGTCAGAGGCAGCAGTAACATAGAAAATAATTAACACAACTTAACACCGGTATCCTAGCTATGGTTGGCGGAATGAGAACAGGATACCCCCATGGATTGAATAAAGGGTTCGGTTCAAAGTTCTGTGATGGCTCCCGGTTACAAGAAGGTTCCTGGTTACGTCAAGAAGGTTCCCAAGCCGACAAGAAATACCTGAAGAAAAGCTGAAACGTTGTACAGATAACAATAAAGATGAGGACAATAGTCCAAATAATCCAAATAATACTAAATCAAGCCTCATCAAAAAATTCCAAATAATCCAAATAATACTAATTATCAAGCCACATCTCAAACATTCAGAGAAATTGAATATGAAGGGTTTAAAAAGGCTTGGTTGACAACACCAGAACTGGAAATTCCTTTGACCGTTCAACGTGGTTATCAAATGAGCCACTACTATGTGTACATGCGTGTAATGGAATCAGTGGAGAACACTGTGTCAGTTGTGCTTGTCTTTTTTTAGAAAAAGAAAATGCACTTATTTTCTTGCCGCCCATTTTTTAATTATACTGAACCGAGTGATTAAGAAGCTTAAGGAAGAAAGAGATAAGAAAAGAAATGAAAGGTTCGTGTGGCAGGCGAGATGGAAATATTTATTAGGATTATCGGATTAAGTGTTCTTCTTTTGTCAACAGGTCTATTCTACAAATCCAAACATAAGATATAAAAAAATGCTTCGTACAAAACCCAAATAAACATTAACTCTCTATTATTCCACTTTATTTCATGAGACTAAAAGTGACTCTCTCTCTCTCTCTCTCTCTCTCTCTCTCTCTCTCTCTCTCTCTCTCTCTCTCTCTCTCACTCTCTCTCTCTCTCTCACTCTCTCTCTCTCTCTCAAAGAAGCCTGTATTCTCTTATTAACACACGCTCTCCTTTTTACTCTCCTTTTTACTCTCCTTTTCTTTCTGCGCACGCGCATGTATACGCTGCTTTCACTCTTTGACATTGAAAAGACCATAACGTATCACACGAACTCTTATATGAATGAATGAGGAACGGAAGCGAATGGTGTAATGGTTAGAATCGTAGGAAATGGACTCGTCGCCCCGGTTTCAAATCCTGGACGTGGAAATTGCATTTTCACTTAGCGCTAATATCTTTGGAAAAAGTATGAATCCAATTCTCCCTCCAGCTATGGGTAAATAGCAGGACAAACTGGGCTATTTAACCTTGGCTTGGTAACCAGTCTAGGAGAAGAAAAACTCTGAAGACCTGTTAAACTCCACCTAAGAGATTGACCTTCTGTCGCATCCTGCTCGTGCAGAGGGGTTGGTAAATATATATATTTCTTCAGTATTATCTGCGTTATTCGGACTATTATCCTCATCTTTATTGTTATCTGTACAACGTTTCGGCCGATATGCCCCCCGGCCGTCTTCAGGTATTTCTTGTCGGACTCGGTAATATCTACCTATTCATCTTATGTATGATTTTTTTTTTACCTAGACTCATATTGTGTTTTGGTTTTTTTTTAAATCTGATCTAGCCTTTTTAATTATGGGTTCCCATATTGTATTCATTTCTATGCTCGGTCTACTTAAAATCCCAGTATAGCCTATCATATGAGCTGATTCTTTGAGGCGTCAAAGATGAGGACAATAGTCCGAATAACACAAATATTACTAATCATCAAGCCTCATCTCAGACATTCAGAGAAATAGTATATATTTCTTCATTTACCAAACTGCGACAAATACTTATGTCACTAGGTATTGCTAATTTCATTTGTGCAGAATAAATTTTCAACAGTTAAGAAACATCTTTTTTATTGTTTAAGAACATTATGTATCATTCTTTTAGCTTAAAACAAAACCTAAAAGTTAATTGCCGTCTTCTATTGATCTAATTATGAACAGGTACTACCACTCCGGGTCAGAGTAAAGTTGGGAGTAAATGGCAATCCAGAACTGGAGTTACATAATCCGATGCATTTTTATATTTAGGGCGGAGTCTTACAGGCTACGCAACAGTTATTTCAATCATGATGATGGCAGCAAACTCGTGTTCGAGTATTGCCATTGCTTGATTAAAAAAAAAATAATAAGTTTAAATGTTCAAAGAGTACAACGATGAGCTTCAAAAAGTTCAACAAGTTCAATGGTGAGCTGCGCGAATGTGGCTTTTTAGTCCAACTAAAGTTTTGCACATCTTATCACATTTACAATTCATTCCAGGGAGCACAGGGTATTGTATTGGTCCATTTCGGCTATGCACAGTTTGGTGACTCATCAGACCAGCTCTGCTCAGACAGGCCTTCCGCATTGTTCACATACTAGACCAATTTGAAGCCCTTGCTCGTCTACTGCTTTACGAACGTTCCCTTTGCGAACATCTCGTTTTAACCGTTCATGTTGCATACGATTGATCTCACATTTCAAAGCATACAGGCCGAACAAGAAACAAAGCTGCCCTATTTATACTTTATTATGATAAAGAATATTCGGTCATTAGGTACCACCAAAATACGTCACTTGATCAGTTTAGGTCATATTGAAGGAAGAAACGTAAATATTTTTGAATTTTTTTAAAAATCTCGCGAAAAAATAAAAATAAAAATAACGAACATAAAGAGTTGTTACAAAGAAAAACAGTTAATTGAAAGATCAAATTATCCGATTGGGGAAAAATTACTTGAATAAGTTATTTCACCACCACCACCACCACCCAAAAATTTTAGACTCCTTTCTAATTTTATCATTTTCTAGTGCGGTAATTTATTTCGCTTGTTTTCTCCATTGTTGTAAAGAATCTATGGTTAAATCGAACTTAATGGACCTAAATCCACCATCGTATATCACCCCGCCGAAAGAAAAAAAATACCAAAAATCAGGGAATTAACCGAATTTAATGAAATGTTCAATGTTGAACATCAATGAATAAAATATATAATGCACTAGTTATTTATTTAAAAACCTTTTACATTTTTCCTGGTCAGTTAACTTTAAACCAGTTATCTTTCAGAATCTGTGTTACGCCTTAAGGATACGTGGTTCAAAGTTAATTGACCTGAAAAATGTAAACGTTTTTTTAATAAAATAACTGGTGCATTATATATTTATTCATTAATATATCAACACTGAAAATTTCATTAAATTCGGTTAATTCCTTGATTTTTGGTATTTTTTGTCTTTCGGTGGGGTGACATATGATGGTGAAATTTAGGTCCGTTAAGTTCAGTTTAACTGAATCTATTTTGCATTGTTTATTAAAATTATTTGGGGAATTCAAATTTTCTTACACGAGCAAGACGATACAAATGATTTTCAATACTTGATTTGAATATTTTATTTGTTATTGAAGTTAATCAGTCAGTCAGTATACTGTTGGTTTGGACAACAGCAACTAGCTAAACGCAACTGAACTAGTGCCCAAGATAGCTGGTACTTATGGAATTCAAGAATAGTCCATTTATGTATTTGGGGGATTCCATTCCTTGAGTTCCATTATGTGGCTTCATAAATACCTGGCATTCAGCAGTAGGATTACAACAGGATTAGATACGTATTCAATTACGGCTAAGAAATGAACGATTTTATGGTTTTATTCCCTTGCAACAACTAAATAGAAATAGTATTTGTTTAGGAAGATATTTGTTTAAAATATTAAATGTGTTTTAAAGTTTCAAGAATGAAGAGAAAGGGGAGTTTATAAAGAAGATGAAACTGACATATCGTTCTAAGAAACACCCACACAAGAATGTGAGAAGAGAGAGAGGGGGAGAGAGAGAGAGGGGGAGAGAGAGAGGGGGAGGAGAGAGAAAGGGTGGCAAAGGAATTATTGTTTGTATGTCTTTTAAATCGGTAAAGAGTGGGAGAGAATGTTAGAAGGAAGGCAGGTGTCAGTTTAAAAAGGAAGAATTAAAAGTAGTGAATGTGTGTGTGTGTGTGTGTGTGGTGTGTGTGTGTGTGTGTGTGTGTGTGTGTGTGTAAGAAAGATAAAGAGATAGAGAGAGTGTCAAAGAGAGAGAGATAGATAGATAGATAGAGAGAGAGAGAGAGAGAGAGAGAGAGAGAGGGATACAGGCTTAGAAAAGAAGAATTAAAAGTTGTGAATGAATGTGCGTGCGTATAAGAAAGATAAAAGAGAGAGAGAATATGTGTCTGAAAGAAGAGAGAGAGAGAGAGAGAGAGAGAAAGAGAGAGAGAGAGAAAGAAAGAGAGAGAGAAAGAGAGAGAGAAATCGGGATACAGGGTGAAAGAAACAATTAAAAGTTGTGAATGAGTGTGTGTGTATAAGAAAGATAAAAAAGAGAGTGTCAGAGAGAGAGAGAGTGTGTGTGTGTCAGAGAGAGAGAGAGAGAGAGAGAGAGAGAGAGAGAGAGAAAGAGAAGAAAAGAAAGAGAGAGGGGATCAGGATACAGGGTGAAAGGAAGAATTAAAAGTTGTGAATGAGTGTGTGTGTAAAAGAAAGATAAAGATAGAGAGAGAGAAAGAGTCAGAGAGTGTCAGAGAGAGAGGGGGAGAGGGGGCAGCAAAGGAATTATTGTTTGTGTGTCTTTAAAATCGGTAAAGAGTGGGAAAGAATGTTAGAAGGAAGGCAGGTGTCAGTTTAAAAAGGAAGAATTAAAAGTAGTGAATGAGTGTGTGTGTGTGTGTGTGTGTGTGTGTGTGTGTGTAAGAAAGATAAAGAGAGAGAGAGAGAGGGTCAGAGAGAGAGAGAGAGAGAGAGAAAAAAAAAACCGGGATACAGGGTGAGAAAGGTTACGGAGAAGAAAAAGCAAGTCAGAGATAAAACATAAACACTGTTTGAAGATGTCTGTATAGGTGGGAAGAAGAGTTTATCGAGAGTTTTCTGGTAGGTTTCTATAATGTCTGAACAGTGTGACGACGTCGTGCCACTTTGCCCTCTGCGATGGCTATCGACAGTGTTTATGCAAACATAAACAGACACCAATATATTGACAGTTTGCCTTACTAAAAGATGTTATAATGAAGCCGAGATTTGTAGTCACACAAATGCACTGTTGTTGTTGTGAGAAGCATTACTTAGCCTGTAGTCTTTCCGTTATTGTAAATACAGAGTGCATTGGTTTGAATGCCTGTTTATATTTCATATAATTCACTATGTTTCAAGATGGCTGTTTTGGGACTGGCATACATATAAGACAGGAATAGAAAGGAAAAACCGGAAACAAGTTCGGTTTCAATATATACATACTGTAATTTAATGTGACGATGACAAGCACACGTATCGTGTATATATACATATAGAATATATATATATATGTGTGTGTGAGTGTATGATTATATATATATATGATATATATATATATATATTATATATATATATATATATATATATATATATATATATATTATATGATATATATATATATATATATATATATATATATATATATATATATATATATATATATAATATTATATATATATATATATATATATATATATATATATATATGATATATTTATACATATTATATATATATATATATATATATATATATATATATATATATATATATATATATATATATATATATATATATATGATATATATATATATATATTATTATCGTAAAGGTACAGGTAATAACCTACTCAAGTTTCAGCATAAGGATCTTCGGGTTAAATCCACTGGATTATTCGAGATATTGATTAATTGCAGTCAACCGTTTATTGCGAAAAAACACGCACGTGAAATCGACTGCAATTAATCAATATCTTGATTAATCCAGTGGATTTAACCCTGAAGATCCTTATGCTGAAACTCGAGTAGGTTATTACCTTGTACCTTTACGATAATAAATTTGTTCTACTAACGTATTGAGCACTTTATATTTGTTATATTGCTGTCTTATCATTGTGAAACTTGAATCAACTAACCACTGTGACCATTTTCACCGGTAAGTCACTTTTTTCCACAAATACCATAATATATATATATATATATATATATATATATATATAGTCATCCACAGACACGTGTTTCGACTTATCAAGTCTCTTCAGTGTGGCTAGACATTTTGTAAGCTACCTACAGCCGGGATAGAACTTCGATCGATTCAGCATCAGCCGGACAGCTTAAGCGCTCGGCCATCGTCATCCACAGAATGCAAAGGGGGTTTTAACTGTTTTAATACACACATCTGTATGTATGTAAAGGCCGCCATAGAGTGTTCCATCCCTTTTTATAGGAGAGCGTTGCGTTTACGCTTTACTTGGCGGTCATCAGCGAAATCCCTCCAAATATATGCTCCATATATATATATATACTAGCTAAAGTACCCGGTCCATGACCGGACTAAAGAAAATATAGGAACACCAAAGAGTGAGTGGCGAGAAAATAAGAGATAGGTATACCCAATTTTGGTTCATTTTTTAAAAATATCTCATAAAATAAAATAGGGGATGGGGGTAGACCTCGTAAAAAAAATATTTCCCCTAATATATTTTCATGAAAACGGAACATTAATTGATTTTTCATAGTATATTTTTAAAATCCTCTCGTCGTAAGTTGTTTTTGGTTACGTAAAATTTCAATTGATTTAGCGGTGCAAAAATGAAAACATTGTTTTTCAATCATAATTTTCATTATTTCCGTTAGCTGAAAAGTTTAAAAGAATCATCAGTAGTTTGTTTAATGTTTCTTCTTTCAAGATAATATTAATTTTTATGCAAGTTTCATTGTGTTAAATATAGGGGTGGGGTAAATTTCACAGGGAAAATTGGTGGTAACTAATAAGAGATAATTATTTATCAATTTTTTTTTTAAATCGCCGAGAATTGTCTAATGAATAAACGGTCGAAATAAATGTTATATTCGAGACAACACTAATATGAATGAATTAAAGTGATTTCTAAAGTTTTTAAAAAATGTTAATAAATGATTAAAAGAAATCTCGAAATAAGGACTGAACTTGAAAAACGGTCGGAAAATTAGGGTGACCAAAAACAAAAAAAACAAACAAAAAAAAAAACTTATTATTTACCATTAAATTAACTCTAAAAACCCTAAAAAACCCTAGTTAAAATTAAGGTTGAAAAAATTGAATGAATAATTTTTTTTTTTATATTAAAATTTTTTTGGTAAATTTCGACGGCTTCGAAATTATTAAAATTGAATTCATTGCTTATCAGCAGTGAATTCAGCTTATCGCTTAACAAAAAGTCAGGCAGGGGACAATATCTTATCATCAGCAGCAGTTGGTATATGGACAGTTTCGCAAATTGGGTGATTTTGACTTAATTAATTAATTATATCCCTTAATAAGTAAAAATTAATAACCAAATTTGTCGTGTTTCTTAGTTAGAAGGATATTAATATGTATGCAAGATTTTGAATCAGAGTGACCTCCTGTTTTGAACTTATGCGTCGACACGTATATACCAAAAACTTAGTAATATATATATATATATTTTTGCATATATTTCAAAATAAGTACAGTTTCCTATATCATTCGAAATCTAAAAATATTAGATTTTAGCAACTTAAAACAATATACAACGTAAGACACTTCATATATTTTAACAAATTTGAATTGATTGATATTAAAAAGGACAAGTTGAAACTAAATCATTTGTTAAAAGAGCAATTCCATGTCAAATCATCCAGAAAAAAGTAAAATTGTCACCAAACTATCTTTTTGATACAAATAATGTTCAAAATATATGAAATAATAATAGAAAAAAAACTCTTTGTCATAGATGCAGTGCCACATCGGGATATTGATCTTGCAATGAAAAAATCAAACATCATCAATAACTTAGAATTGGTTGACTTTAAAAGTTTTTTTGATAACCTGTTTGGATTCCCCGGGCCAAAATGCTTTTATAAACCAATTTTTAGGATTAGGGAAGCTCTAGAACTCATTTCACAGACAAAAATAGATTACAAATAGTCGCCATTTTTCGCGACCCCCCCCCCTCAAATATGGAGAGATAAAATCGACGTAACTCCGCCAATTATTGGAATTGGAAGCTCAAATTTTGGGGAATGTCTAACTTTAACATAGTTCACACATGTACAAAATTTCAGAAAAACTGAAGAGGGTGGGTGACATGGCGTGGATGGTTTGACATGGAATTACCCAAAGAACAATTCTTTCTTTTTAAAATGACTTTCTTCTTTGCACATGTTCTATCAAATTGTATCATTTTGATTCTTCGGACTGTTGTCCTCATCTTTATTGTGAAATATACACACACAATGTTTTGGACGATATTCTCTCTAGCCTTCTTCAGGTGTTTCTTGTAATCTATTGGGGGTATATAAGATTTCTTTTATCTGAGTATATTAATTCAACTTGGTAAATCCTTTTGGATGGTATGAAACATCAGAAGAAGGCCGGAGGGTACATCACAATACTCGTTGGCATCCTTGTCCACTTTTTATCTGCAACTGTGTGAGTGGCTGAACTGACCAGTTTTTGAATGGCAATCTCTGGTGCAGTGCAAACAAACAGTGATGTCACTCCTTCCCTTTGGCTCTCTTTTCTGAGAAGGAGGGGTCGACCACGCATCGACACGTGGTGTGTTGGCAACACAGAAAAGACACAGCACTTCCTAGGCAGTCTCTAAGAAGTTCTCACGTCACAATGAGGATGAGGAAAGCAGTTCAAAAAATCACAATGATATATATTATCAAACCTCATCTCAAAGATTCAGACGAAAAATTCTTCAATTTTTTTTTCTTCATACATTTTAAATAAAAATGAAAATAAATTTTTACGAAAGTTGTTATTGCATTTCAATTCAATTCATTCTAGAACTGTATCGGATATTATCAAGTTTTCTAATATCTCATAAGAAACCTATGAATAATTTCATAATTGATCAAAGTTATAATAATTAGCAACCAAGTTTCTTCCTTTTTGTGTCTAGATCTGTACAATAAAAAACAAATCCGTTCATTTCTTGGAATTTTTTTAATGAGGCTTGATAATTAGTATTATTTAGATTATTCGGACTATTGCTATCTGTACAATGTTTTGGCCGATATGCCCTCCGGCCTTCTTCGGGTATTTCTTGTCTGACTCGGGCATAAAAGACAGTTCTAAGTGACAGTTATCTCTAGACTGCAGGTTCAATCCTGGTCAGTAGCAGCAGTAACATAGAATAACAGTTAGCACAACTTAACACCTGTACTCCAGCTATGGTTAGCGGAATGAGAACAGGATACCACCGTGGACTGAATAAAGGGTTAGATTCAAAGTTCCATGATTGCTCCTGATTACGACAAGAAGGTTCCCGAGTTCGAAAAGAGGCTTCTAGAGTCCGAGAAGGTTCCCGAGTCCGACAAGAAATACCTGAAGAAGGCCGGAGGGCACATCGGCCGAAACGTTGTACAGATAACAATGAAGATGAGGACAATAGTCCGAATAATCCAAATAATACTGCATCCGTTCATGTAAATACAATTCAATTCTTCCAAATTCTTGAGAAGTGTTATATGTTATGAG
>CM042167.1:53170938-53180938 GCA_023376005.1 Doryteuthis pealeii
TTTATAGTCACCGCGGTATATATATATATATATATATATATATATATATATATATATATATATATATATATATATATAAAGTGTTTGCAAACCTGACTAGGGTTGTAAGATGACACAACACCATGAAGCTAAGAGGTCTAGAAGAAAGCAGCGGCAACAAAGCATCGGAACATCAACATCTTTAGGGACAGCCTTCAAATGCAAAATCTGTGGTGAGAATTTTTCAAACATCGGACTTCACAGTCACAGGAGGCGCTGTAACTTCAGCGGCACATAAAAAACTTTATCATAGTCTTCCGAGACTGAAATGCCAATGATATATATATACAATATATATAAAGTGTTTGCAAACCTGACTAGAGTTGTAAGATGAGATTTGGATTCCTCTGCTTAATCTACGAAAAGCTTTGATACATCCGAACATCAGTTCTATGGTGAAACTTTCTTTTGAATCTTGCTTGGGTCTTGATCTTTGCTTTCGATTTTCATAATGGATATTTTCAGATATAAAATATTATGATTATAATCACTCTAAATACTTAGTTCTTCTTCCTTCTCTTCGTGTATACGTATGATTGTTTTGTTTTACAGCCTGTATTTGCATATACCTGTATCCATATATTCATCTACAAGGTGTGTGATAAGTGCCGGGTTTGAAGCTATATTTACTAAGATAGAAATGAACAATGAATGGAACGTTAATTTTTTTCGGAATACAAGGTGTGTCATAAAAGTGCCGAGTTTGAAGCTGTATTTACCAAGATAGAAATGAACAATGAATAGAACGTTAATTTTTTCAGAATACAAGGTACTTTTTTGACACACCTTGTATAGATGTTTATACAGGTACTTGTATACTAGCTGAAACACCTGTCTAAGTAGAGAAGTTGGTAAAAATCAGTTTTTAGACATTCAAATGAGTCTTCAACCAATGGATTTTCGATGGATTTTTCAACATTATTTAACGCCAAAATACATGAATGGATTAATGAAAATCTCAGAATTCTTATTTTGAGGTTTTGTTGTAGAAGAACTTTTAAGATTTTCTAATCTGTATAAATAATATCCAGTCTTAATCATTTTTGCCTTTAAGGCATCAATTTATTGATTAGAGAATGTTTGGTAGTTTGATTTCCAATGGTTTCATCTCACTTGCCAACAGCACATTTCTATTTAAGGACAAATATTAAAATCATTATCGTATGAATATATTTATTTGTGCGTACATGTATATCAATAAAGAAATATGTATACATACACAGGCAAATATATGTACAAGTGTACAGTCATAGTTAGATAGATGCACCAATAAAGACAAATATACAAGTGGGTGCTGAAAAGTTCTTGGTCTGACCAAGAAGAGGATAACCATGAGCCATAAAGTATACATGATTTTCTGATAGAGTTTGATGAGGAGTATCACATAGTAAAAGATGGTTGAATTCTGTTGAGAATTGGGGGAGATATGGGGCTTCAAAGATGCCCCCAAAATGCCATTTTCATCCATTATAAGTCTACGTATTTTGGTGAAAATTTAAGTTATCAATTTTATTGTCTTTTCTCATGGATTCTGATGCCTAGAATTTACTGATGGAGAAAAAAGTGCTCAATTCGGAGTTTTAGGTCAGATTTCAGGCCTGATACCCCCTGAGAGTGGGTGAAAATGGCCAATTTCGTGCAAAATTAAAGTACCAATTTAATATGATTTTCTGATAGAGTTCGATGAGGAATATCACATAGTAAAAGATGGATGAATTCTTCTTGTCTATATTTCTTTCTCTTATTCTATTTTTATCATACCTATTTCTCTTTTTTTCATTCAACTCTATTTTGTTTTATTTCCATTCATTGTGTATACAACAGTCCTTTCCTTCTTTTTTGTCCTCATCTTTATTGTTATCTGTACAACTTTTCGGCCGATGTGTCCTCCGGCCTTTTTCATGTATTTCTTGTCGGACTCGAGAACCTTCTTTTCGAACTTGGGAACCTTCTTTTAGTAATCGGGAGCCATCACGGAACTTTGAACCTAACCCTTTAGTCGATCCACGAGGGTATCCTGTTCTCATTCCGCCAACCATAGCTGGGGTACCGGAGTTAAGTTGTGTTAATTATTATTCTATGTTACTGTTGCCCTTGTCCAGGATTGAACATGTAGCCTAGAGGCAACTGTCACTTAGAACTATCTTACCCCAACGCCTATATCCACTATTCACTCTAATATCCAGCATTCTATGCAAGGAATAATTGCTAGCGCCGGGCACGAACTCACTACTGACGTGTCACATATTCATTTATTTAAAGCTATCTCGGTCGATGTCACTCCCTCCCTCCTTATAGATTGATAGAGAGGGGAAGAGAGAGAGGAGGGAAGAGAGAGAGAGAGAGGGAAAGAGAGAGAGGTGGAGAGAGAGGGAGGAGAAGGAGGAAAAGTTTATCCTGCCGGTGCTCACGCTTATTTGTCTATGTTTGTACGTATGTGTTTGTATACGTACGTAAATATGCAGATATTACCTTGAGTGGCCCTCTCCTTGTGTATAAATTCATCGCAACTGACTGTGTGTGGCATGGCAATATGGCGCCCATGTCCGGTGTTGGGCGGGGACAGTCCCTATTGGGGACTGTTTCCGGTTGTCTGGCTTCGTAGAACTTGTAAACACTCCTCTTATAAGTGATCGCTTATTGCTAGACTAAAATATAACCATTCAGTCTGTACTTCGTTTGTTTATACTTCAATTGGCCAAGAATTAAAACTAAGGTACCTGTGACAGAAGAATGAGGAGAAGGAGCGAGAGAGAGAGAGAGAGAGAGAGAGAGAGAGAGAGAGAGTGGGGAGAAAGAGAAGGAAATTGATAGAAGAAGGAAAAAGAAAAATGAAAGACTGACGAGATGTCGGGAAAAGAGCGAAAGAAAATGCAAGGAAACTGTGAAGGAAAAAGAAACATGACAATCTATTAAAAGTCTGTTTGGCAATTTTAAACAGTGATATAGGTCTTTTAAACTGGCATTTATTAAAGAGGGCCTTGGCTTAATTCTGGATGAGGCACAGAGAAATATATTTCTCCCATTAATAAAAACAATCTCATGCCAGATAAAGGAAGGAAGAAAACAAACAAACAACAACAAAAAAGAACAAAATAAGGAAAATAGAAAATACGGAAAACAAAAATAATAAAAAAATAATAAAAATATTCGAGGAAAAGAAGGAAGGTTAAACAAAAAGGGAGACTAGAGGGAAGAAGTTCGGAAGTCGTTCGAAACTAAATTAGTCGGGTTTCGCTCCCGACGAATCGTAGTTGCCAAATCTAACCACACTGAAGAGACGCGAAACTGTGGATGACTCATTGATATATATATATAATATATATAATATATATATATATATATATATTATATATATATATATATGAGCCCATGCATTTGTAAACATCCTTTGTTTTTTCAATATATCATATTCATACTGTCGGATTAAGTTCCAATTTTATTTCACATACTTGTCTATGAAAAAACTATACATATGAATGTTTACTCCTCTAAAGATATTTATCCATAAACACCACGGATTTACCTACACTTATGGGCTACTTATTTAACAGTTGGATTGTATTACGAACAATTTTGATATTTTGATATACACTTTTTATATAACTATACACTTTTTTAAATAATTCTACATCAGGCTCTTTTGAGTCTTATTTTAAACTATAAGGCTTCTGATTTTTTTTATTTAATTAAAAATAAAATTCATTTTATTTTTAAATAAAATTCATTTTATTTTTAATACAGTGCATTTTTTTTAAATAATTCCAACTTTTGACTAGCAGCGTCCTGTTTTGCTAACGGTCATTTCTTCCCGTCTTATTTTTGTTGAAGACCGATCCACGTGCGGTCGATGCAGATATTGCGAGGGTCCTCACATCAGTGAGGAGGGCCGGTGTTGCTTTTTAAAACAGTAGAGAGGAAGGCCCCGAAACGGTTTGCACATTCTCTCCTGATGAGCCCATGCATTTTTAAACATCCTTTGTTTTTTCAATATATCATATTCACACTGTCGGATTAAGTTCCAATTTTATTTCATATATATATATATATATATATATATATATATATATATATATATATATATATATAGGAAGATCATGAATTGTAACTATTGTTTTAATGGTTCAAATAGAAGGACAGAAATGAAAACCAGTAAAAGAATTTAGATGAGAAGGCTCCCGAGTCCGACAAGAAATACCTGAAGAAGGCCAAAGGGCACATAGACCGAAACGTTGTACAGATAACAATAAAGATGAGGACAATAGTCTGAATAATACAAATAAAACTAATTGTCACGCCTCATCTAAAAAATTCCGAGAAATAATTAGATTAATTTGTGAAACGAGCATATTGAGGAAACAGGATGGAAAGAAAAAACAAGATCGGACAAATAGAAAAAACATAACATTGATATATTTTGAGACATTTTATTCGAAATTTTTTTCTTATTTACGGGATATAAGAAATACATAACATGGTGTTCTACATTTAGAAGTGATCATACTGTATCCATACTTGATTTGTTAAACTCAATGGTATGTTAAAATTACCGCGTTTATATTTCTACTGTTTAGAAAATCAAACTAAGCCGTGTAAGAAGTCAAAGTTTGACTTGCAGAGTTGGTGAGACTAACTGACAAATATCAAAAGTTCCTTTTTCTTCCATTTTTTAAAGAATTTTACAATCTCCAGTATTATTTGTATTATTCGGACTATTGTCCTCATCTTCTTTGTTATTTGTACAACGTTTCGGCCGATGTGCCCTCTGGCCTTCTTCAGGTATTTCTTGTCGGACTCTGGAACCTTCTCGGACTCTGGATCCTTCTTGTCGTAATCAGGAGCCATCACGGAACTTTGAACCCAACCCTTTATTCAATCCACAGGGTATTCTGTTCTAATTCCATTAACTATAGCTGGGGTACAGGTGTTAAGTTGTGTTAATTATTATTCTATGTTACTGCTGCGCCTGACCAGATATAACTGTCACTTAGAACTGTCTCAACCTAACTCCTTTATCCACTTGGCTATGTTTCCAATTGACAATCGTCCGAATAATACAAATAATACTAATTATCAAGCCTCATCTCAAAAATTCAGAGAAATAGTGTAGATAACGATAAAGATGAGGACAACAGTCCGAATAATACAAATAATACTAATTATCAAGCCTCATCTCAAAAATTCAAAGAAATAGTGTAGATAACTAAAGATGAGGACAACAGTCCGTACTAATATCAAGCCTCATCTGGATGAGGACAACAGCCCGATCAAGCGTCATCTCAAAAATTCAAAGAAATAGTGTAGATAAAGATGTCCGCTAATTATCAAGCCTCCAAAGAAATAGTGTAATAACAATAAAGATGAGGACAACAGTCCGAATAATCCAATAATACTAATTATCAAGCCTCATCTCAAAAATTCAAAGAAATAGTGTAGATAACAATAAAGATGAGGACAACAGTCCGAATAATCCAGATAATACTAATTATCAAGCCTCATCTCAAAATTCAAAGAAATAGTGTAGATAACAATAAAGATGAGACAACAGTCCGAATTAGTTATAAAGATGAGGACAACACAATTATCAAGCCTCATCTCAAAAATTCAAAGAAATAGTGTAGATAACAATAAAGATGAGGACAATAGTCCGAATAATCCAAATAATACTAATTATCAAGCCTCATCTCAAAAATTTAGAGAAATAGTTTACAATCTCTGTTGTCAAGTAAGAATTACACTGAACAATGATTATTACAATATAATTCCTTTTATCTTATCTTGTATTAAGTTAACATTGTTTTGTGAAGACTGTCAGTGAATTCTTCTGATTTTTGTTCATATTTTGAGTAATATCAATGAGATTGACCAATTTCATTTTTTTCTGGATTGTTTGTCTTGTCTGACTTATAATTATATGTAATTATTTTACAATTATAGTTTGAAAAACAACCTCTAAGCCTTTTGTTTTGTCTTTTGATTTTTGGAAACTTGAAATCTGTATCCTATTGTCTTAATGATCAAGATGGAAGCGCGTGGTGTAATGGTTAAAGTCATGGGAAATGGACTCGTCACTCCGAGTTCAAATTCTGGATGTGGTAATTGTATTTCCTTTAGCACTAATACCCTTGGGAAATGCATGAATCCTACTCTCCCTCAAGCTATGGGTAAATAGTAAGGCAGACTGGGCTTTTTAACCTTGGTTTGGCAACCGGTCTAGGAGAAGGAAAACTCTGAATTCAAACTCCGGTTAAGAAATTGACCTTGTGTCACATCCTGCTCGTGCGGTGGGGTTGGTAAATAAATAATGATCAGATGAGAGCAAACGTATACCATCATTATTATCATTATGATGATTGTACTGGAAATTGCTTTATTCTCTAAGTCAGTGCCTTTTAATACTTTGTGCAAATAAAAATATCAATACAATGAGCTATTTTTTCTGAGTTATGGCAACATACAAAATTTGGATTATAATATCACTGCACTTAGACACTTACTTAGGCTATACGGGCGGTCGGAGAGACCCACTCCCATCAATTGGTTGGTCACATCAATCCCTAGCACCTATATCATTGTCCAAACCCAATTGCCTTTATGGCAGGCCCCAACCTTTTTTATCATATGGGTGCTAGCAGGCGGGGGCTGAGGGTCTTCATGTCCTGGGAATGACGTTAAACTATCTGATGGTGAGATTCCAGTTCTGGAGGTCTGGTAAATATGGAGCCCCCCTTCATCACCATTCCTCCCCGTCCACTCTGACTCGGAGTGCTAGTACCTGTTAGGGCCTCATCTATGGGTTAAATAGAAAAAAATTGTTTATAAAAATTTCTACCAAACTATTGCTTATAACAAACTTGAACTTTACCCTATAAACTTATCCTCTAAAGTGATTTTCAATCCACATAGCTACAAAAAAACAACCTACTGTCAAATCAATAAAAAATCCTTGAAAAAAAAAAGACATGACATAATTTGACCAACCGTCACAACCTACTGCTTGGCATAAAATAACCCTGGATGGGCTAATATGCCGTTAAAATCAATCAATCCATTGAAATCTGGGACTGTATAATACGCTGACTGCACCTCTGTTGAGACGTAAGAAATAAATATTTACAATTGTCCGTATTCCATTTTTTTTGGTTTTTTTTTTGTTTATAATAGTGTTTTATTTATTTATTTATTTTCTAAAACTCTTTTGTACATACGAATTTATCAGTTTGATTTATTTCCTTCTTTATTCCCGAAAAGTAACAAAGTAGCTAATAAATAAACATAACCCCATTTCGTGTATTTATTTAATAATGTTTATTTCATGAATTGTTTTTTACAAAAAAGATGTTAGTTATACTGATTATTCTAAAATGAAAGTATTAATAAAAACAAAGTTGAGTTATTTACATTTTGCATCAACAGGATTTTCCACTTATTGTTATGAGGCACACTCACAAGACGGAACATTTTTCATGTTCAAACTAACGGTGTCTATCATGTATGCATACATAATGTGGTAATTCGATCTCCAACCATTTTTCGATCGACATAAGCTCTTCCCAATTCTTAATATAGATAAGCCATTTTTCAAACATATTTTTCGCGATACTATTTTTCATGACTTTTTATAATTTCTTAAATCTGATCACCAGTTTTTTTTTTATTTCCCGCCTCTACACCGAAGTTTTACAATGGAGATGTCAACATTTGTTCCTATTATTCGAAATCAACTGAGAAAATCTATTGCTGACATATTTCATCGTTTTTACAAGAGATTTCTCTTTTCGCCTTTCATTCCAAACCACATTCAAAAATATTTTCCTTTTTTAAATCTTTTCTTTTCATTCAATTTTGAAAAATAAATGTACCTTCCATTTCGTAGAGAATAACGTACTTTAGCCTTTGCCGCCATCTTTTTTTTTTTTTCATTGTAGCAAACGACAAGGGAGGAGGTAGCAGGTGTGCAGGCGAGTTATGTCTTTATGCGATGTTTGCAAATTGTATGTCTGATCGCTGTCTGTTTGTTGGTTTATGCATCGTTTTATTTGCATCGGCGTCGCCTGCCTGCCAGTTGCCATGTTTGTTTGTTTTTTGTTTTTTTGTTGTTGTTGTTTTTACGTGGGTTTTAGGGTTTTTTTTCGTTGTTATTTTTATTTTTATTTTTATTTTTATTTTTTTTGCTTTTTTTGTTGCTTTGCTTATTTTTTGCTTTTTTTTGCTTTTTTTTTGCTTTTGCTTTTTTTTGTTTTTTGCTTTTTTGGCTTTGCTTAATTTTTTTGCTTATTTTTTTGCTTATATTTGGCTTTTTTGCTTTTTTTGCATTTTTTTTTGTTTTTCCTTTTACTTTTTTGCATTTTTTGTTGTTGTTTTTGTGGGGAGGCGGTGTTCATCACAGCTTTTGTCCTGGGCACATACCCACTTCCGCCCGGCTATTTTCTTGGCAGTGTTTCCTTTCTCAAGATTCTTCTTTTTTTTTCTTCAGTCTCTTTCACTTTTTCTCTCTTGTCTCTTTTCTTTCATTGTTATCATCAGAACAACACGACTTTCCAATGTCTAACTACACAGTCGCTCAAACCAAACAACCAATTGTTCTCTAGCATCTACTCAATGTCATTAATACAAATAGGAAATATAAACGCTAAGAAAATACTGATCGTAAAATTATGCAAATGAGCACATTATGAAAAACAAATTATGCAAATGAGCACAAATATTTCGTCATCAATCACAACCGAATTAACACGTTAAAATCAATTTTTACTACCGATTTTAATATTCTATTATAAAATATAAATTTACTTAATAATAATGATAATTATTATATCTTTTCAGCTAGTATATTAGGTCTGAGACCTGTCAGCTGTTCCTTATAAACATTCATCTTAACATTAATATATACATATATCACCTATAAATAGGTACACTTCTAAGAATATTTTATAAACAAATTATCAAGAATTATTTGGGTGAGATAAAGGTTTTGTGATGAGCCTGTTTAATACTTAATTAAGTGATCACTTATGCAACAGCAGGTACTGTAAGCAACTCAAGTCCTTTGTTTATTAAAATGACTTAATTTGGCATTTATTTCTAATTGCTTTAAAACCATCTCTGGTGGTTATTTCTACAACATCATGGGATATCATGTATCGAAGATGATATAATAATAATAATAATAATAATAATAATAATAATAATAATAATAATAATAATAATAATAATAATAATAATCTTTTCAGCTAGTGTATTAGATCTGAGACCTGTCAGCTATAAACATTCATCTCCACAGAATATTTATACTCTTTCCACAGATTATCTAACATTGCCTTAAAGGAGTTTAGAGATGGGGCATTCACTATTGATGATGGTAGTTTATTCCACGTATTCACCACTCTGTTACTAAAATAATGTTGTCTTGCATTTGCTTTATACAATTTTTAAGGGTTTTAATTTATGACCCCTGGTATTGATATTTTGAGCAATGTTTAGTAGATCAAAGTTTGTTGAATAAAATCCATGTGTATATTTGTAGACTTCAATCATATCACCTCTTGTACGTCGATAAACCAAACTTGGTAAGTCAATCTTCCTAAGTCTTTCTTCATACGAAAGGTTTTTTTTTTAAATCATTCATTACCTTATTAAAATGACTTTCCTTTGAACTCCCTCAATGAGTTTTATGTCCTTGATTAGTCTTGAACTCCAAACCACATTTGCTAATTTCAAATGAGGTCTTACCAATGCAATGAATACATTTTTCAGCATTTCTTTATCCATGTATTCATATGACCTTCGTATTAATCCTAATACATTGTTTGCTTTATTTAATTGTATTTCTATGTGTTTTGAACATTTTAATTGGTCTTTGAGAGGTTAAGATAAAAGGGGTATGCCTGACACTGTAACTTTTATGATTCTTTTAAATATTTTAACCATAGATTGATTACAGAAATTAATTATTAAGTAA
>CM042167.1:53185938-53205938 GCA_023376005.1 Doryteuthis pealeii
AAAAAAGGAAATGTTTATATAAAGTTTTCAATTAATTATTAATCTATTTCTATTAATTATAAATCCAAAAATTTCTTACCCCCAGATATTCTGAACTTGAGCTCATTAAGTTTACATTGAAACTATTGTCATTAAAAAAACGCTGGGAAAATCACTATTTTACATTTTTGTTATGAGAACTAGCAGATACATGAACCCCCGGTTACAAGTATTTAAGTTTTAATGTAATAAAATATTATATCAAATTAGAAAAGCTAATGAAACTAAATAAGAATGCAGATAAAACAGAAGGGGTATAATAGAAAATTAAAATAACTGAAACTTATTCTTCCATCACGCCGTCTTTCATTGCTAAATTTTCATAATTTAACTATTTAGTTAAAATAGGATGTAAAGAATAAAATTACAGTTATTTCTTCTTGTTAATGGATTTCTTTTAAGATTTATCCCCGAGATTTTTGCTCATAT
This sequence comes from Doryteuthis pealeii, assembly GCA_023376005.1. Classification (NCBI taxonomy): domain Eukaryota; kingdom Metazoa; phylum Mollusca; class Cephalopoda; order Myopsida; family Loliginidae; genus Doryteuthis; species Doryteuthis pealeii. Next base: position 53,186,407 of record CM042167.1, read on the forward strand.
TCACTAAAATGAAACCAATTAGAAATCAACAATACTAAGCACATATTTATTAAAATCAAATTTTTAGTACCAATATGCAAATTAGCCTTCCCGTTCACACTGTGAAGCACTATTTTGTTGTATATATAAATACAACCGTTATTCATACAATCAATCAAAAACGCAATGTCCATATAATGTTTTCAATTAATTATTAATCCATTCCTATTAATTATAAATCCAAAAATAAATTATAAACTACAGATTGATCACGTGAATATCGTAAAAGAATTTATTAAAGAGAACGAGCTTTATAGCTTTTATCTTTCCCCTTATTCTATATGCTCAGTCTTATAGAGTAGTGGTTCTCGACCAAGGTCCATGTGGCTCCCCCCGGGGACCTTATAACATTTTTTGATCCAGTCAAGCAAAAAATGTTTAATTATAAGAAATAAAATAGGATCTTCAAATATCGTAATTGCTATGATGATCCAGCAGAGTAAAATAGGAATCGAAGGGGCCCATCGGTAAAAAAAAAAAAAAAAAAGTTTGAGAATCGTCACTATAAAGTTTTGGTTTTTGAAAAGTGAAAACTTTTATTCGCAATTCATTCAGAAATTCGAATGAAATCACGTTACATGATTTCTCTTTTCTGTCACACTTTTGATAGCTTTGTTCAAAACGATGCCTGCATGAATTACAAATCTCTCTCTCTCTCTCTCTCTCTCTCTCTCTCTCTCTCTCTCTCTCTCTCTCTCTCTCTCTCTCAAAATTGATTGACTTTAAGACTTTCTTTTAAATGAAATATTATAAGATTTATATAAATGAGACCATGAAATATTATTTTATTGAAAGGAAATATTATATTATTTATATAAATGAACCATGAAATATTATTTTATTGAAATGAAATATTATAATATCTAATTATAATGGAGATTGTGTGTTTTTCTGTCTGTAACCGAAACTATATTCCTACTCAAGTCACAATTCTCTTAGTTATTGACATCACATTCTCCATGATTTTATTTTTATCTAAACCTCAATTATTAATAAAATTGTCTTACATTATTAATACTGTTAACTATGTCTACATAGTGACAACATGCAATTATATTTATATATACAATAAAATAGCAGTTTACAGTATGAACGGGAAGGCTAATTTGCATATTAATATTTAAAAATCGAATTTAATAAATATGTGCTTAGTATTATTGATTTCTAACTGTTTGGTTTTATTTTAATGAATATAAGCAAAAATCTCTTCAATGAATCTTAAATGAAATCCATTAACAAGATAAAATAACTGTCATTTTATCCTTTACTTTCTCTTTTAACTAAATACTTAAATTAGAAAAAATAACAATGAAAGACGAGAGTGATGGATGAGTAAGTTTCAGTTGTTCCATTTTTTATTATACTCCCTCTGTTTCAAATCTTTTTATCTGTATTCTTATTTAGTTTCATTAGCCTTTCTAATTTAATATAATATTTTATTACATTAAAACTTAAATACTTGCACCCGGAGGGTGCATATATTTGCTAGTTTATATAAATGAGACCATAGAATATTATTTTATTGAAATGAAATATTATTTTATTGAAATGAAATATTATATTATAATGAAATGGAATTACATGGAATTACCCAGTAACTACTCATGTGTGGATTTACATTTTTGCCTTTACATTCATGAAGTTCTCAAGGTTGAGATCTCAGGCCTGTTACAGAGTAATATTATGCCCTAACCATAGAGCTACGCCTGCAAGGTAAGGAAAAAGAGAAGTCGAAGAAAAAGGGGGTGATAACATTGAAGGCTTGAAGGAAAGAGCTATTGGCGAGCTTAGCATTCGTTGTCTAACAAGCGCAGTTTTGCGCTGTCCCCATCTGCCATTACTGGCGTTCCCATCTCTAATTAGACTAGATGAGCCGTCGCCTAGGCGACAACGCCAAAAAACGAGACAATGGCCTGTCGCACAGTGAAACACTTGGGCCGTCGCCTGTGTTATTTCTAATTTAGTGTTAATTGTTTCAAAAGGAGAACCAGCCAAAGGTGCACGTTCCCATGTGTTTCTCTGATTTCTTGTCTCTTGTCACTTGCCCTCCTCTTATGATTGGCGCGCTTTTTACGCAAAGAGTGAGCATGCATTCGCATGTCACCAGTTCACGTTGCGTGTCTAAGTATTGGGGACTCTTTGTAAACTTCAACTCGTGTATTTGCTTGTGAAAATCTGGATTTCAAAAGCGTGGGCGATCTGAAGTGATCGTATATCAGCACATGTTCGTGTGTGCATGCCCGTGTGTGTACGTGCATGCATACGTGTGTGTGTGTGTGTGTGTGTGTGTGTGTGTGTGTGTGTGTGCGTGTGCGTTGCATGCACACACCGCTCACATTTGTATTTCTCATAAGTGCTTGCAAATGTGTATATTCTGCATGTTCCGTTAAACTTTTGTATGTGCGTGAAAATGAGAGAGAAAAAAAAGATTGTTTTACATATGTATGTACGTGTTTTTATTTATATGTTTTAGGTGTGCATATAAAGTAAAGTAAAAAGTAAAGTCGTCGGTATGGCCTAAAGTCGGTATCAGCCAGACAGCGAGGGAGTCTATAACCTTTTCACTAGCGCTAGACAAAGGAGGTTGTTTTGGCGTCTGGGGTCACACCTACCATCAGCTCCTCACTTTACTGCACAGATCCCTGTCGGTGCGCGCGCGTGTGTGTGTATCATTTTGAAAGATAAAGTAATCTATACATATACATACGTAAATTTTAGAATTGTTAATGTTTCAGTTACGGGAAAGTAGGGACCGCAAATTTAGAAAACATCCTCATGAAACGTGTTTATTGAGACATGTCAAAATCGAACGGCTGCGCACATTTTCTGTATGTACACACACACACACACACACACACACACATATATATATATATATATATATATATATATGAAAAGAGAAATAAAAGAAAGAAAATATAGAATGGATAAAATAGGATATCTTAATCAATTTTACTTACACGTGTTTCGGTCAGGAGTTTATCCATGTGTACATTATTAAATCTATCATTATTTTTAAATGACCAAATGAAATGAAATAATAATACTAGAAAAAATTTCTTTCATTTTCTTATTTAAAAATAATAATAGTTTGAATAATGTACACATGGATAAACTCCTGACCGAAACACGTGTTTGTAAAATTGATTAAAATATCCTATTTTATCCATTCTATACTTTCTTTCCTTTATTTCTCTTTTTAACATACCGTCGACACACACCACATTTTCACCACACACATCACACAGACTTACGTAGGGTAATCAAAAAGTAATGTTGTATAATTTAACATGTATCACACATCAAAATGAAGCTGGTCCTCTGTGATCACACCCCTACTTTCAACATAGGTGAATCAAAAGTAATGCCATTTTGTTTAGGACGGGTATAATTACCAACACAGGAACATGTACCATACATCAACATGAAGCTGGTCCTCTGTGGATCAAATCCCTACTTTAAAAGTTTTTAATATATAACTAAGGCCTACATATAGACCCTAATGAGGCTCAGAGCAAGAATCCGACTAGTAAGACCCAACTTGCCAATCGACAATGTCCTCCTTTGCATGACAATGCTCGACTACACACAAGCATTAGACAAGAGAGAAAATCACCTCATTCGGGTACACAACTTTACCGCTTCCTCTATACCCACTAGATTTAGCGCTTTCAGACTATCATCTCTTCGGCCCCATGCAAGAGTATTTGAGAGGGAAACATTATTCAAGTGACGAGGAAGTGAAATCTGTAGTGAAGAAGTGGCTCAAAAAGCAGTAAACAGAATTTTATGAGCCAGGGATACATGGTTTCATTCGAAGGTGGAACATTGCTATTGAGAAAAACGGTGACTATGTGGAGGAGTAGGGATGTGATCCACAGAGGACCAGTTTCATTTTGATGTATGATTCATGTTTCTGTGTTGGTAATTATACCTGTCCTAAACAAAATGTCATTATTTTTGGACTCACCTTCGTATAAGTGGGGGAAAAGACGGTTGCTACATTTTTCTAATCACCTCGTACGTTTTAGGTGTGTTGAGAACTTTGACTACAAATCAACCATAGTACATATATATATATATAGATATATATATATATGGTATTTGTGGAAAAGTTACTTACCGGTGAAAATGGTCACAATGGTTAGTTGATGCAAGTTTTACAATAATAAGTCAGCGATATAACAAATATAAAGTGCTCAATACGTTAGTAGAGTAAATTTATTATCATAAAGGTACATGATAATAACATACTCGAGTTTCACCATAAGGATCTTCAGGGTTAAATCCACTGGATTAATCAAGTTATTGATTAATTGCAGTCGATTTCACGTGCGAAAAAATACACACGTGAAATCAATCTGTTCAAAATTTGAAGTTTGATAAAGAAATTGATAAAATTTGAAGTTTGATGAACAAGGACTATCACAGTTTTTCTCATTATGCTGTGATAATTTTTTTTAACTTTTCCTTATATCAACAAATGCCTGAAGAAGATCTACTTAACAGATCGAAACACTGCAGCGTCGGCTAATAAACTTACCACTCATTTTATTTAAACCTGTGTTTTTTTCAAATTTCTTAATATACTACATACTGTCGGATTCACTTCCATCTCTTCACACACACACACATACACACACGCGCGCAGTGCGCACACATAAACACACACACACACACACACACACACACACACATATATATATATATATATATATATATATATAATATATATATATATATTGATAGGAAAAGTGTACTGCATTGAAAATTAATTTTATTTAAGGATGGTTTGTATTGTTTGATGTATAAAGTTTCTAGTATTTGGATTTTTTCTTTATTTTTTTCTTTGTGCAGAATGTGTGTATTTTCTGTTAGGATGTAATTATATATATTTATAAACTATTAAATATTGCTCTGAATATAATTAATTTATTCGTTATAATACATTGAGCTCTCTTAGGGATTTTAAAAAAATCAATGTATGAATATATGTTTGCACTACAAGAACATACAGTATTGTTTTACAGTGAGATTTCAAGGATCCCTAATAGAATCATCCCTTACTTATCAGTCTTGGATTATATTGCATTTATATAGCATCTCAGCGAGCATCATCGTTTGTTTGCAATCACTGCACCAAAGATTGCCATTCAAAATTGGTCTGTTCAGCCACTCACGCAGCTGCAGATTTTAAAAAAGTGGACACTACGCCATCGTCTTTATTAGACGAAAGGATGCCAACAATATATATATATAATATATATATATATGTGTGTGTGTGTGTGTGTGTGTGTGTGTGTGTGTGTGTGTTTGCGTGTACGAGTGTGGCGATGAATACGTACTGAATTTCTATGCGTATGTATGCACACACGCGTATGTATGCCAGTGTGTGTCAGACATGCATATAACCATGTGTTTATTTTTGCATTTAAATTTATGTGTGTGTGATTCATTTGTAAGTGTATGCATTCATATATGCATTCATATATGAGTGCATATTTGTTCGATACAAGGTATTTCGTCCATTGCACATGTGTGGGCATATGTGTGGGCATATGTGTGCGCGCGCCTTCGAATGTGCCATCAGACAAATGGTGGATCGCTTGCATTGTCCTCATCTGGTGGCCATCATGTGTCTGGTGGTAAGTAGCCGCGTACGGGGACGTGCCCTTGAGGTGAGACCGCCACAACACGGATTTCTCGTCACACAACCAGAAACAAATATTTGTACGCCGTAAAAAAAAAAAAAAAGAAAAAAAAACTATTCCCACAAGATTGCAGCCACGCAGCATAGAATTGTCCGCTAATTGAGCAGAGAAAATGGAACAGGGCAGCAGCGGCAGGAGTGGGAGGAGTGGGAGGAGAGTTTCTGTTGCTAGTGAAAGCTTTTGAATTTGAAGGTTAAAGTTAGAGATCAAGAAGGGAAAGGAAGAGAGTGAAGAGGAAAACGAAAATAAATGAGATTAGTATAGAGAGAGAGAGTGGAAGGGGAGGAGAGAGATATTGTTTGGGGAAATTGTGTGTAGATTGTCATGAGAGGCGGTTTGTTATTGGCACCTTGATTAGCGCTGATATTGTTGTTAGATTGGGTGCAAGCAGAATATGTTTATATCGTTCTTTACAGAAGAGCTGCGAAAATCACTTCCTCTAAGTGACTATGAGTGTAAGAGAAGCAGAAAAAACGTATAATTGTATGTTTTAAAACTACATGCATGTGTGGGGATTAAAATTAGCCCCATACATGTACGCATTCAAGTGTATGGCAGTACATTTTAAATATTACGTTGACACTGGATTGTATGCAAATATAACTGCATATATTATTCAATTACTTTTAATTAACATCTGTTAGGAAAACGCATTATAAAAAAATATGATTAATTTTCTTAATTATTATACTCTCTTAAATGCCACCATTGTGATCATTAAGCTTGATATTGAGTCACATCGTATTAACATTACAATTAAAAACATATAAATGGACGATTTGGATGGTCTCATTTTTAACCAGAGGATGTTACAAGATGCTAATAGTTGTACGATTAAGGAACACGAGTATTAATATACAGATATGAGTATCTATTTAAGGTTGATTACGGGTTAGCTCAGTCGGTAGTGTGTTAAGCTAGAAACCACATAGATCCTAGTTCGATACCAGCCCTCGCCAACTCAGCGTATGAGTAGCACAGGGATCTGTGCAGTAAAGTAAGGAGCTGATGGTAGGTGTGGCTCTCCACCTCAGACGCTAGAAGAATCTCCTTGGTCTAGCGCTAGTGAGAAGGGGATAGACTTCCTCGCTGATCGGCTGATACTGATTTTAGGCCACCCAACGACTTATATCTATCATGGTCTGTTTAATATCTATATATCTATATATATATTTCATAAATTTCGAACAATTCTAAGAGCGCTAATTTTCCATTCAAAACATTTTTAAACAAACTTATCAACAAAAACTATCACAGTCTCCTTATTATTCTCTGATAAATTTTCCTTTTCCTTATATCAACAAAAGCTCTGAAGAAGATCTACTAAACAGATTGAAACACTGCAGTGTTGGCTGAATAAATATCACTCATTTTATTTGAACCTGTGTTTTTTCAAATTTTTCACCGTATTACATATCTATATATCTATATATGTTTGTTTAATTATATCTCTCAGTCTTTATGTCAATCTAGAATATGAATACTGCTTTATAAAAATTGACATGTAGTAGAGTAAGCACCCCCTTTATCACATATTCGGGGTGGAGGGTCATGAAACCCTAGCACAAGCCCTGGCCATACATATATAAAGGGCAGTTGTGTGAATCTGTATGTCCGGAGAAAACTTCTAAAATAAAACAATTGATGACAAAGTAAATATATATATATACACATTAAATATCACCAGGGCTTGGTTTTTGAGCAAAAATAATAGAGATTTGATTTATGAAGATAATTAGAAAAATAAAGTTTAAATGATAACAGCATAGATTTTTTTTTCATTTAATATTTTAAACATTAACATTTTTTTTCAGAATAGCTGAATCAATTCAAGGTCTATTTTTTTTACATATGGATTTAAATGGGGCATCCCATGAGGATTCAACTCACGATTCAGTAATAATGGATCTGCGGAACTAACTTAAAAATATCCCCCTCTACCCAGGCGACGCCGGGTAGCCGCTGCCAGTACTATAAAGTTGAAAAGTTCAATTGGAAATTGATTTATTCTCTAAGGTTATTTTGCTACTATTACACTAATCTTGTTAAAATATTTGCTTCCCACCAAAAAGAGGTCTCCTAGTTATGACACTCTATCTATTAATAATGGGGATTCGCTTCCGGTGTTTGTCTGTAACAAAAACTACGTCACTGCTTACGTCACATTACCCAAAATCGTCATAACATAGAGTAAATACACTCAAAATTTGAACATGCAACATTAGACAGTCCATTTTTTTAAAAACAAGTTTTAATAAATACATGACTGGTATTATATATCTATATATAGTTTGTTTTATTTTAATACATATTTAAAGTTTACATTTCAAATTGTTTTATTTTTTAATCCTTTAATGAATTTGATGATTTTACTTACTTAGGGTACAAACTCGCTGACATTGAATTTTTAACCCCCCCCCCCAGGCAATATGTTTCAAAAAATCTATTTACATCACCAGAGGGCGTTTTATTTTTATTTTGCTAGTAGATATTGATAGTAGATATTACGACAAGAAAGTTCCCGAGTCCGAAAAGAAGGTTCCCGAGTCCGTGAAGTTTCCCGAGTCCAACAAGAAATACCTGAAGATGGCCGGAGGGCATATCGGCCGAAACGTTGTACAGATAACAATGAATATGAGGACAATAGTCCGAATAACACAGATAATAGTAACTGTTCTTTTTAAACTCACTTGGGGAAAATGGAGTTTCAAAACTGTTTCTGACAATTGGAAACTACCTGGAACAATTCTGTTAAATGCTAGTGAAGTTTCTGAGTTATGGTAACACAAAAAAACGGATTGTAATATCTCTCCACTTAGACCTTTACTTAGGCTAGACGGGCGGTCGAAGAGACCCACCCCATCAATCGGCTGTCCACATCAATCCATAGCACCTATATGATTGTTCAAACCCTATTGCCTTTATGGTAAGCCCCAATCCTTTTTATCATATGGGTGCTAGCAGGCGGTGGCTGATGGTTTTCATGTCTTAGTTATAACGTTAAACTCTATCTGATGGTGAGGTTCAAGTTCTGGAGGTCTGGGGAATGTGGAGCACCCCTTCATTACCATTGCTCCCAGTTCCACTTTGACCCAGAGTGGTAGTATCTGTTAAGGTCCCATCTATGGGTTAAATAGTAAAATGGGCTATAAAAAAATTGAGTATCCATTAAGAATATATTTGTTTAAAAACTTTGTCGGCATTAAATGACCCACCAAGGTTTGATATGCCGTAAAACAAACCAAACCAAAGGATTATAATATATTTAAAAAATGATAAATGAACTCAAGAAATTGTGAGTGTCTTTAGCGTCAGTATTCTTTCGCTAAAATAAAAAAAAAAGTTGGTAAGAAAATCTTAAACATCAGTGAAAACCAAAATGGTTGCAACCAGATTTTGACACCTGTGTATCCAATAAATACGGATGATAGCAATTCAAATAAAACCTATTTCTAATATGATTATCTATCAAACAGAAGAAATTCCAACGCCGTAGTGAGTGAATATTTGGTTCGACTAATAAAAATTGATCCTGAGTCAAAATCAATATTATTTCGTTATGTTAAGGCTGAGCTAGATGATATTTGATCCCCCAATTATAAACTGCAAAGTGACTCAACGTATTTAATTTGTTTGTTCTTTCTCGCATTTTAGAGAAAAGGAAAACTGACTAAATGAGATGACAAGCCTCGGTTTCAGAATCAATTAATATGAAACATTGGATCAGCAGAAACGAATGAAAAATCAACAATTTTCGAAACTGGAAACACGGATCAAATAAAAGAGGAAACATTAATGTATCAAATTACAGTAAAAAGTGTTAAAACATCGAAGATTATCAGCCATTTATTTTGAGAAAAAAACACATTGTTAAGAAATGGTCCAATTGATTATTGATAATCATGAATCTGAATGCAAAAGGAAAGGCATCAAGTTATATCTGTTATTTCTCCTTTGCAATTGATAGATCGTTTATAAAAAGTATTGAATACGCGGGTAATCGAATTAGCAGAACGTTACTACCAAATTTCAAGCAAAAGGTTCTTTTAATACATGTAAGAGAGGTTGATAGAGTCTAATAGCGAAGTCTACTTGGAAGAAAATGTGGACCATATGAACTTTAGGCACCCCTTTTGCATTGCTGATTCATAAGTACATTTTTTCATTTACACCATCAACATCCGGTTGATTGTTAACAGTCGATTTGTAAAAGTTTTTTAATTATAAAACTAACCCGTAATCCTAACCCCTAACCCTAACACCTAACACCTAACCCTAACCCCTAACAAACAACCGATGTTGACGTGTAAATGAAAAAAATGTACTTATGAATCAGCAAAGTAAAAGGGGTGCCTAAAGGTCATATGATCCAAAAATGTAATCTTTAATATAGTGGTATGATGGGGTGTTAAGTTCTTTCATTTGAATTCGAGAACATTGTCGTCGTCCCTCGCTTCACAAGTTAACATGATTTAATTAATAATAGGGCCGGGTTAGCTCAGTCGGTAGAGCGTTTGGCTAGAAACCACAAGGTTCCTAGTTCGATACCGGCCCTCGCCAACTCAGCGTATGAGTAGCACAGGGATCTGTGCGGTAAAGTAAGGAACTGATGGTAGGTTTGGCGCTCACCTCAGACGCTAAAAGAATCTCCTTGGTCTACCGCTAGTGAAAAGGGGATAAACACCCTCGCTGATTGGCTGATACCGACTTTAGGCCATGCCTACGACTTTTTTTTACTAATTATCACATGAAGAATTACGGGTAGAAAACACGAAATACAAAAGATTACGCTAGAAAACAAAGAAGATCCGAGATTTAAAAAATTATGATTTTCATTATAATATATTTCAGATCTTAGAATTCCCTAATTAACAAAAACGGGTTTAATAAATAATTACTTGGTGTTATTGATCTCTTATATTATTATTTTATTCTTTAATGTATTAAAATCAATCCTAGGAATGATTTTATATAGAAACAATTAGAATATAATTAAAATAAATGTAATCTTTTTATATGCGTTCTTATTTAATATCGTTATTCTTTCCGATTCAATATATTTCATTGTATTAAAACTTAAATATTTACGCCAAGGGGGCGTAGTTATTTTAAGTGACTAAATTCGAAAGCATTTTCTACTGTTTTAATAGTTTTATGGGTTTCTAGTATTTAGCTATCACGATTTAAAGTTGGAATCAACGTTAGGTTCAGTAAACAATCGCTCTGAAATAAAAATTTGCGGTCAATATATTTGACTATACATCTTATAATTATCTAACTAGCAAAATAAAAACGCCCTCTGGCGACGTAAAATAAATATTGCCTGAGGGATGGGAGTTGAAAATTTAACATCAGAGAGTAAGTAAAGTAAAATCATCAAATTTATAAAAAATAAATTTAAATTTATTAAAGGAGTAAAAAATTTGAAATGGAAACTTAGTCTGATAACTTTAAATATATATTAAAATAAAACAAACTATATATATAGATAGATAATACCAGTATGTATTATTTAATTTATACCAATGAGGACTTCTAACATTTTCAAATTTGAGTGAATTATTTTTATGACGATTTTGTTACAGACAAAAACCGGAAGCGAATCTCCATTATTAATAGATAATCTTTTCTTTTTTCTCGTTCGTATTAATAATGTTGAAATTTTCTTTTTATTTCCTTTTCATTTGATTCAGTCCAAATCCAACATAGAATCAATAAAGATGTTCATTCATAAGAAAGTTCCTGCTTCAATGGAGGGAAAGACTGATTACTTTCTACTTGAAAGCAATATTTCATTTAGAACTTGAAAACTAAATGGACTGTCGCTAAATTTTATATATATTTACTCTCTAATCAGTGTCATTCCATAAAAAAATCGTAAAAGAAACTTTTTTTCAGTATTACAGTTTCGATCCGTTAATAATATTTTCATATACGCCGGTATTTAATTCTGTTTTATTTGTTGGGATGCCTTTTCTCTTTTTTCAAACTGCTTTTGGCTTCCAAGGAACAGAGTATTTGCCACTTTGGTTGGTATCAATTCAGCTGCTGCTCCTAAGTGGGCACTGACAAAGTTTTATATTCATCATTTGGAGTAAGATTTTCTGATGTCGACTCAAGATTATTGAACTTTTCCTTACTCTTACTGATTAGTGATTGTTGGCAATCGATAATTTCCAAGTTTTTGGGTTTTTTTTATTTGAATTATCAAATTTTGATCATGTAAAAATATTATAATAAATGGTTGCTAAGTCCTTTTAAACATTAGAAAATGCACAATGATATATATATATATATATATATATATATATATATATATATATATATATATATATATATATATATCAAACTTATAGGTAAACACTTACGGTAAGAAAAACCCGGCAAATATTTTGATAGTAAAAATATACTACCAAACTTCACCTGGGGTAAAATGAAAAAAAGAAAAGACCAAGAGGGTCGTACCAACCGAAAATAAACGGTTAATACTCGAGTCAGATTCTTGCCCTGATGAGCTACTAAGCGAAACTGTTAGTAGATCTGACTCATTAGGTTTAACTGGGACTCATGTATTTGATTTGAATGAGCCCCGGGAAATTTGATGGGTACCAACTAAAGTTTCTTAATAAATTGTAGATTTTTTATATATGAAAAACCATAGCGGACTAATTCCTACCTTGTAACCTATAGCGTGTAATTCAATTCAAAGAAAATGTTTAAATGTATTTACAGTTAGCTGGAAATGGTAGGGGAATAAAAAAGACTGGGACGCATGGATACAATTTTACTGCGTCCTTTTAGATTTTTATGCGTTAGTGAGGCAGGACGCGTACCTATCAGCATCTCTCTCTCTCTCTCTCTCTCTCTCTATATATATATATATATATATATATATATATATATATATATATATATCAGATAGATTTCATAATTTCATACCCTTTTCGGTTAAAGTGTTGAGCTCATCTCAGATGTTATACCATATACGCGGGCAAAAATATCTAAAAAAATGATAATCATTTTAATATTTCTAAATTTGGCTTATCACCAAAAAGAAACAATTATTAGTTTGGTGGACAATATGACCTTTAGGCACCCCTTTTGCGATCTCGTTTCATAAGGACATTTTTCTTTCATTTACACCGTCAGAATCCGGTTGTTTGTTAAGAGATGATTTTTAGAGTTTTTTAAATTATAACCCTAACCCCTAACTCTAACCCCTAACCCTAACCCCTAACCCTAACTGGATTTTGACGGTGTAAATGAAAAAATGTCCTTATGAAACGAGATCGCAAAAGGGGTGCCTAAAGGTCATATGATCCAGTTTGGTTAAAAGTAATAGCCGTTTTTACATACGGCGGATGCAGAGTCAAATAAAATAAAATTACCAAGAATAAATAGACAAATCACTTAAATGAAAAATTGTTTCAAGAAAATTACCTTTTTTTATGGGGAAATTTCTTTAGAACTTTCGTGTTATTCGCAGAATTCCGTCCCGTCCTCCTGCCTAAAAACGCTAGGCGGTGATAGCTGAAAAAGTAATTAAGTAAAAAGTAAGAATTAGTAAAGGCGTTTTTCCCGAAAAGTTAATACGATATTTTACCCTCTCCATTCTTTTTTCGACAAGTAAATGTAAATATTTTAACCCTCCCCTCTTTGTTTAAGGGAGGGGCTAAATATTTACATTTACTTGTCGATAAAAATATGGCTTACTTTTAATGCCTTCAAACGACTAAAAGTAATAATTTTCAATAAAAACTCCTTCAATCTGCTAAAAAATTTTTTTTTCGGTATTTTCATTTTTTTTTTTTTCGACAATCAATTACAAATAAAAAATCAAAACATTTTTTTTCAGTATTTTCATTTTATTTAGGGAGGGTTGTTTTTTCAGCTATCACCGCCTAGCGTTTTTTTTAGGCAGGAGGCCGGGACGGAATTCTGTGAATAGCACCGAACTTTCAATCAATGAATAACTTCCGATGTTAGTGGATAATCAGTTTTTTATAAGATAAGGCATATGCCGTAATATTTAAAAAGGCTAAAATAATAACTGCCATGAGGGTTGGCAATAAAGCAAATAAAGATGATGCCTGCTGAATCGGAATGATTTTCATTTGTTGTCATTATGGCCCCCTACTTTTGTTGAGAGAATTACACCATTGTATTGAAGCCGGAATCCCTCATCGGAGCCAGCATCTTCTCTGACCAAGACGATATTCTCTATTCCCCGCATCTACCACTTGCCGACTAACACTGATATTACGGCCCCCACCCTCATTCACAATCACTACAACATACTTCAAATGCTACCACCGCCTGCCTCGCCGACTTTAGCACTGCTGTCACTACCAGTGAACCGTCAACAATTCCACCAAGGGCTTGTCGACTACCGTCAGTGTTACCTGCTGATCAACACTATATTCATCACCCTAGTCGCACTACTGTCTCAATCTTCACCACTAACACTGTCTCCGATTCCAGCCCTTTCCACTTTTTCATTATCATGGTCACCTACACTGACACCAGCAACGCCACCATCTTCTGCTGTAACCACTTATTATTCTCGTCTGTACTACAGCAGCCTCTTGTGGCACTTCGTTCTCATCCCCTCGCCCTCTACACGTTTCTCTCCTTAGGGTTCGCATCTGTCATGATGAAGTCGCTGTGTATGTCGAAACATCTTCGCCTTTCATGTGTTTTCCCCATCCGGTGTTTCCCCTTTCACAACAATATCATTTTCTTCATTGTCCTGCGACCACAACGAATGAAAACCCCAACCACACAAAGACCCCCTCTCGTCTGCTCAGGTGGCGAAGAAAGCTTTTCAAATAAACCAGCAAACATCTCAAACTGACCAACTAATTATTTTTAAGAGTCCCCTCAATCAGTAAACCTTACGGAACTCATATAAAGTATAATCCAAACAAAATGCTCCTTATGCAGTTTATGGAAAGATATGAGAATATAAAACAAAGATATGACTTAAGTTTGAAAAACCTTGAAGCCATAATCAACTGCAAAAAAGAAAAAGAACTGGGCCAGCTCCTTTGGGATTTATGCGGTTGAAAGAAAAGCACCATGTACCTGCAGCTAACAGATATCCCTTATGTAATCTATACGTATATAAAGGACAGTTGGTGTGTATGTATGTATGTATGTATGTATGTATGTATGTATGTATGTCCGGAGCGAAAATAAATCAATTAACGACAAAGTAAATATATATACGCATTCACTATCGCCAGAGCTTGCTTTCTGTACAAAAATAATGAAGATTTTATTTATATCTGGGAAAATATTTTAAAATTAACATTTGAATTGTAAGAGAAGAAAAAGTCATTGGTTGTGTTCGTAAGTGAAACAATCAATGGATCTGCGAGACTAACTTTTTTTTAATTATACCCCTCTACCCAAACAACGCTTGTTAGCCGCTTATAGTCTCCTGGGTCTAGCGCTAGTGAAAAGGGGATAGACTCCCATGCTGTCTGATTGATACCGATTTTAGCCCACCCTGACGACTTTTTAATATATATATAAAAGTGGATGATATCAAGTGTTACAGGATTCAACCAAAATTGAGAACTAAAACTTACATATCAAGATTTGTGTATATACTTTTACATATACAGAGTATTATGAATGCATAAATAAATAAATGAAATGATATATAGCTTTAAAATATAAATTTATTTCGACATTATAGTTTCATCAGTACTATTTTTGTTGATTTTTGTCTTTAATATTTCACATCCAAACTATATATATATATATATATATATATATATATATATATATATATATATATATATATATATATATATATGGTAGGCATACAGTATTTTTATTTTTTTTAATTGATAATTGTAACGACAAAAGAATTCATTGGTCTTCATATTTCCACAAGTTTTGTGTTTCTATCTAACATAGTTTTAAATATATAGTAAGTAAAGTCGTCGGGGTGGCCTAAAGTCTGTATCGGCCATACAGTGAGGGGGTCTATCCTCTTTTCACTAGCACTAGACCAATGAGATTGTTTTGGACATCTGAGGCGGGGTCCACACCTACTATCAGAGTTGACGAGGGTCGGTATCGAACTCGAAACCTTGTGGTTCCTAGTCCAACATTCTACCGACTGAGCTAAACCGGCCCTTTTTAATTCGATATAACTAGTGAATTATTTTATGCTACCCCCCCCCCCTGTATTGTATACAATGTAAGTAATAACTGTAAATAAAGGAGTCTGTGTATCTTAACAAAATATGCTTGTGTGTAGGTGGCTCGTGTCCATTTCATGATGACACTAAACAAACAGACGAACAAATCTACACACCTATTAGAAAATACCTTTTCAATCTTATAAAAATAGAATATTGTAGCTAACTGCATGTATCTGATATATTTACCAACCCCTCTGCATGAGCAGGATGTGGCACAAGGCCATTTTTTAAGTTTACACCTGTACAAAATTTCAGAAAATTTGAAGGGGGTGAGTGACAATTTTACTTTTTTCTGGACAATTTGATACGGAATTACCCGTATTTAATAATAAAAACAAAAGTTTAATTTGAATTCCAAACTTGTAAAATACACTACTACAATAGAAGTAAGTTTTTATGCTAGTTTTATATATAATTTTTTTTCCAGGAAACATACTTATATCTCACTACAATCAGTTTAGGAACTACTTTATAGATTCAGCAAAATGAATGAGCAAAATTTGAATTCAGTAAATGTTTGATTGGTTTCTTTGTTTAATGGCATATTAATCTTCGTGGGTTATTTCATGCCAAAGCCATCCTTGTAGAAGAACAGCAATTGTGCTATTTAACCCATAGCTGTAGGGATGAAATGTTCATACCTTTCCCAAGGGTATTAGTCGGAAATTGAACGTAATAGCTGACTAGAGTTCGGACTTGTTTACTACGATGTCATTTACCTGGTTTCTTCGGAAACTTGTGTCCAGTGGCCGAAGCCACCGGACTTATAAAGTAATTAACGGCGTGATCCCAGGGGGTCACCTGTCCCTTTGATTTAAAGACGCAGGGCTGGGTTTATTGCACAGTGTCCGGTGCACCCCCTTTGAGGGGAATGCCGACGGGATCTACGCATTTCATGTGCCTGCCATGCCATGAACATCGGTTCGTGGGTAGTCCCACATTAAATGACATTGTGTCATACACGCATAAGTGGAATATGAGGTGAATAAATACAACGATGTCGCAGTCGAGCTTGTTAGCCACCGATAATTCACCGTGAAGAGAAGGATATGTATGTACTCATGAGTGTTGATATGGATACAAGGGGATAACTGTATAACACATCAACAGTAAACAAATATACTAGCCAATATTTGAGGTGCAAAGAAAACATAAACACTGATGCACTCAAATTGTATGTATTAAGTTGGCAACTAAGTCCTTGTCGTTTTTTGTTTTTTTTTTTTTTTTTTTCTGTTTTTTTTTTGTCACTTAAAGAGTGTGGAACCCATGATCCATACTTCTGAATCTTTCCCATCGAGTGAAGATGCTTCTCTATTGCAGTGGGAGAATTCAATTTTCTCTGCCAGTTCCCTTGTTGTTTGATGAGACTTTTCGTGCAAACGTTGGTTTAATCCCTCTTCATTGAACTCAACTGGACGGCCAGAACGAGGTCTTTGAGATCAAAATATCCATTTTTGAACTTGGTATACCAATCACGAGCGGTTCTTGCAGATATGGCACCATCTTCTTACACAGCACAAATGTTGTGAGCAGCTTTTTCGGCCTTCGAACCTTGATTAAAAGCAAAAACAAGGGGACGAAAATGCTCATTTTTCTTAACTTGACATTCCATTTTAATGACCTAAAAATAAACAAAAATTAATTAAAATTAACTCGAAAAAGAAAAATAGATTCCAAAATTATTTAAAAAATAGAATTCTAAAAAAAATAGATTTTAAAATTTAAAAACGCTATAAATTCCAAAATTAAAAAAAAACGCGGGAATTAGTTGCCAACCCAATATAAACACCTTCACTCTTTTTTTTTTTTTTTTACTACAGTTTTATCTTTGAATATTATTTTTGCCTTTCTTATTTCGACATCTATTTCACTGATTCTTCTTTTGAGTCCGTTTGTACAGTGAATAAATATTATCCACAAACATATATGAACAATAAAAGCCGCAAAAGGCAAACGGACATAAGATCAAAGGGGAAAGAAAAACATTCTGGTGATATTTTCTACACATTGACAACAAAATGACCAGACAATTCAATAAAGTAGCCGCTTTACACTTACAAACCTCCGTAGTTCTTTTGAGTAGGAATCAAATGAAAATGTATGAAAAAAATTATAAGTAGACGTATGTGAATTTGGATAGTTACATTTTTCTACCACTTGTCAGGATATTACCGTAAATTCTCGAGTATAGTCCGTCCTTGAGTATAATACGCAGGAGATTTTTATATTTATATTTTATAGCAGTTGCTATACATCTGGAAAAAATGCGTCTGAATAAAAATTACCGGACATTGCTTAGAAAATATTTTTCATTTTTAACCTCATATATAGTACGCACTAGGGATTTTGACCTTTAAATTTTTGGAAAAAAGTACAGATTGCACTCGAGGATTTACGTTAAATAAAAAAAAACCCTCTTTACATAAGCAGTTAATCATGTCCTGCATGAGTCTGTGATATACGAGTACTAGCTGACTAACACGTCTACGTCATCACGTCTGCATCACAAACATATTGGGAGTAATAGACACATGTCAATAATTACATCTACTTATTTCAGTTTGTATTATTTGGATTATTCGGACTATTATACAAATCTTTATTGCTATCTACACAAGGTTTCGGTTGATGTATCCTCCGGCCTTCTTCGGGCATTTATTGTCGGACTCGAAAACCTTCTCTTCGAATTCGGGAACTGTTATGACCTGTTAAAGGGTCAATAAATAGTAACTCAACACGGGTATAAAATGTAGGGAACAGATTCAGCAATATATATCAACATACAATGGAAGGGTTTCCTTGTTCAGCATACACGAAGACTGTATCTGGAACTACTCGACTGAGTAGCTTTACTCTGTTACATATGTACCCTTTGGGTAAGTCCATGTTCGTGTCATAGGTGAGTCACCTACAACAGGAACCTTCTTGTTGTAATCGGGAACCTTCACGGAACTTCGAATCCTTTATCCAATCCACGTGGGTAGACTGTTCTCATTCCGTTAATCATGACCAGATATTAAGTTTTTAAAAATCATAGTAAATTCTTATGAATATCAACCTTCTAATGACATTCCATTGATTAGAATACATTATTATTTTCTTAGTCGTATGGTTCCAGGTTAGCTCAGTCGGTAGAGCGTTCGGCTAGAAACCACAAAGTTTCTTGTTCGATACCAGCCCTCGCCAATTCAGCGTATGAGTAGCACAGGGATCTGTGCGGTAAAGTAAGGAGCTGATGGTAGATGTGGCGGTCCACCTCAGACGCAAGAACAATCTCCTTGGTCTATCGCTAGTGAAAAGGGGATAGACTCCCTTGCTGATTGCCAGATCCCGACTTTAGGCCACCCCGACGACTTACATTTTTACTTATGGTTAACACTAATTGCACAAACAGTTGTTAATCTTAAAATAGTACCCTCCTCAGTAAAATGTTTATTCCTGTGTGTGCGGTTAAGTGAGGGACAGTCTCTCTGTGATTGGATATACCAATCACGTGATGAGTCCAGAAGATTTGGCGCAAAATTCCAAAATCACCGCACAGATTCCCGACCAGCTCCTGGGT
>CM042167.1:53210938-53225938 GCA_023376005.1 Doryteuthis pealeii
ATGGTGAAACTTGTATCAACTAAGCATTGAGACCAATTCCACTGGTAAGTCTTCCAATTTATATATATATATATATATATATATATGTGTGTGTGTGTGTGTGTGTGTGTGTGTGTGTGTGTGTGTGTGTGTGTAAAATGAAACTGGAAGTGAATCCGATGGTATGTTGAAAAAATGAATATTTTCCAACGAATTTCATTTCAAATAAGATCGAATTTTCTTTGTGTGTGAAACATTTCTACATTTATTCTCTTATTATTATTAAAAATAATAATATTTTGAATAATGTACACATGGATAAACTCCTGAACGAAACACGTTTAAGTAAAATTGATTAAAATATCCTATATTATCCATTCTATACTTTCTTTCCTTTATTCATTTTTTCAACATATATATATATATATATATGTGTGTGTGTGTGTGTGTGTGTGTGTGTGTGCAGGCGAAATTATACAAATTTCTAAAAGCGGTCTTTCAAACGTAAGCCTTTTTCGGACATATAAATATAATGCTCTTTTCTTTATGAACGCAACCACAAATGGATTTCTACCTGTTAATTTAAAATAAATACATGCTAATATATTCGATGTGTGTTAATATGTATACCGTTGAGTATTTGTATAAGAACACCACATGGTCATCCATTCAACTGCTGACCCTTTTTTGTTTTGTTTTGTTTTAATTTGAATATCACTGTGTGTATTGATTGTCATTCACGTTGAACTATAAGTAAGAGAGTGGTTTTTCCGATTTTATCCCTTTTCGTGCGATCCTGTCGAGTAGGGGAAAAGAAAAATATTTTTTGTGACTGGGAAAAAGTAAAAGAAATTGATTAATTCTTAAAGCTAAAAAAAATAACAGTGATTGTATTTATGGTTGTTTTTACAAACTGAGAAAGTGTTGAGAAAAATATGTTGCTTTTAGAAGGATTTCTTTTATTATTTATTTAAATGTACCATCACATTGGAAGATCTGGCCTCCAACAGACACGGTTGGCGAAACACGTGCCGCACAGAAGCTGAGAGGCTCAATATTGAGATTAGCAGGGCTACAGAGCGGCGACGTCTTCGTCGTCATGAACCAAATGCAGACGGGAATTTCCCCTGCAATGTGTGTGACTGCATCTGCTAGTCGAGAATTGGACTAATGAGCTACCATAGGGTCCACAATTGTTGAACGACATGGAGTGACGTCATCGTCGTCTGCGACGGACTTCCAAAAGAAAAAAAAGAAAGAACGACAAAACTTATTATCAAGAGCAGTTATCTCTAGAAGATGATCATCATAGATTTTACAGGTTGCCTGGCAACGATCAAAAATGTTACCTACAGATCAATATTTTAAAATCACGTAACTTCACAAATTCTGATAAGATAAACGATAGTAAACTTACATTGTACGTGATTCGACCACAACGTTGACACTTGCTCGTAAATTCTAATCAAATACGTAAAAAGAGCGAATTTATTACTATAGTATATACAGAAATAAACTCCTGCAGTTAGCTGTAATTAATCAATATTTTGATTAATTCAGTGGATTTAACCCTGATGATCCTTATGGTGAAACTCGAGTAGATTATTTCTGTACATACAATATATATATATATATATATATATATATATATATATATATATATATTGTCTACTGTACAGTAAACCAGCATCAGTGGAGCACTGTCTGTGATAAAAGCAGCATTATGACGCAATTCACTCCTCTGGTGGTTTCGAAACGGCCAACTATATTGCTTTGCGTTCACGCCGGAAGCTCCAATCTGAGGAGAGTGCTGATGATTTGATATTGTAATAGTCCAGTAGAAATAGATTACAACCCGGAAAAATAAGGCCAAGCTGAGATTTAAACCAAGATAAGGACATATAGTCTACAATAACATATCGAAAATCCTCTTAAATCGAACAAGGGAAAAGAAAGTCATTGAGATTTCAAACAGCTTGATAATTCTCAAATATTTGACTAAAATGAGGAAAATGCTTCTGCTGAATAAGATTTCCAACAATACCAAATTTAGCTTGGGCTTTTTTATTTCCGGGTTGAGGCCCAAAAGGACCTAATTCTACTGGAATATTACCCTTTAGCTCAGTCGGTAGAGCATCCGATTAGGAGCCATAAGGTTCCTGATTCGATACCGACCCTCGCCAACTCATGGATCTGTGCGGGAAAGTGAGGAGCTGATGGTAGGTGTGGCGCTCCAACTCAGATTCAAAAACAATCTCCTTGGTCTAGCGCTATTCAATTTCTGCCTTCAGTTAGTCTCACCGGGAACACTACTTATTCGAATCAATCGCATGGTTCTCTGAAAAGATTTTATAACACTTTTCCATTGCCACCACATACACAGCATTACAGATTTTGGATTAAGACCGGTTTTTCATAAACCTCATTTTCAATTTTTAGGAAATAAACTAATATAATCCAACTGGTGAAAATTATTTTAACCGTTAATGTATATATATTGTGTACTAGAAGAATCAATAATTACTCATGTTTAGATTGAGGCTAATTATTTTGTCAAAACATTACATTTTCAAAATTCGACTTATAAACGAATGTATGGAAATAAATCTTTGCTAAATTTCCCTATTTAAAAGCAGAGCAAATTCTAATGAATATCAAACTTCTAATGACATGCTATTGATCAGAATACATTCTTATTTTCTTAGTCGTATGGTTAACACTTTTGCACAAGCAGTGTTTAATCGTAAAATATCACCATAAATCCAAGAGTATCAGATCAAAAGCCAGTCCACACAGTCTTGTGATTCTCATCCATGTTTTCTTGATATCCCTCATTATTGATGCAAGTTTCCCTTAAACATCTTAACAAGAAAAATTAAAATGGGGAACAAACTATTCCGTGGGCGTTTTACAATAGCATAAGTATTTAAACTTACATTTATAAATCAATTTACAATTCTAGGTAAAACAAGACATTAGGTTTATAAGGTCCCAAAATATAGACTGAGTTGTCCAATTGGACACATAGCATAGTGGATAAAGGCGTTGTTTTAAGACAGTTCTAAGTGACAGTTATCTTTAGGTCACAGGTTTAATCCTGGTCAGGGGCAGCAGTAACATAGAATAATAATTAACACAGCTTAACACCTGTACCGCAGCTATGGTTAGTGGAATGAGAACAGGGTATCCACGTGGATTGAATAAAGGGTTGTGTTCAAAATTCCGTGATGGCTCCCGATTACGACAAAAAGGTTTCCGAGTTCGAGAAGGGTTCCAGAGTCCGACAAGAAATAACTGAAGAAGGCCGGAAGGTACATCGGCCGAAACGTTGTAAAGATAACAATAAAGATGAGGACAATAGTCCCATTAATCCAAATAATACTATAAATCAATAAGATAGTTATTGATCCTTAAACGTCTGAGTCACTCTTAGCAGAGTTACTGGCTAATTAAAGTGAAACATAGTTTTAAAAAAGTAGTTCAACTTAAATATTTGTATTGCCTTCGGTCGAAAAGAGAAAAAATAAATAAAAACAGAAAAAAAAACGAAAGACATTTTTAGTTATACAATACGGTAAACTTTGACTTTTACAAGTCTATGAATGAATCGGTTACAGATACTGGGTTCTAAATGTCGAAGGACTTAAACGTGAACCGACTATATTCATATTAACACGAGTAATTCAACATGTCTACTACCGGATAAGCTGACTGCTATCATGGTAATTCTTCAAATAGCCAAGGAAAATGTTGCCTCTAAACTGTATGGGGCATAATTATAGCGAGTGTCTGGGAGTTAATAAATCTGGGAGGGACTTAGCGAATGATTTAGACTGATCGCAAGAAGCAAGACAAATTCCAGAAAAGGCGTCAACAGGTTATCATTGAGATGAGCAATGGTGCGTTCTCCGTTTCATTCTCCGGTGAAAACGAGGCTCTGACAAATTCAGAAGATGGGGGGGGTGAAAGGATGAAGTAGGCAACTCTCATTCATCATTCGGAAGTGTGTGCATTGAGCCGATTACAAACAGTGACACTGTCATGGACACGTCCAAATGAATGTCCGCTGGAACATCACGCAAACAAGAATAAAGATGTACGAATGTACACTGAAAACATAAACACTTACAGACATATAACTTTACCAATGGAGATGCATAAACATTACACAAATATGTATAGATATATAGATATATATATTATATCTATATATTTATAGGAAGGACGTGGTGTAATGGTTAAAGTCATGGGAAATGGACTCGTCGCCCCGAGTTCAAATCCTTGATGTGGTAATTGCATTTCACTTAGCGCTAATACCCTTGGGAAAAGTATGAAACTTGCTCTTCCTCCGGCTATGGACAAATAGTAGAGCAGACTGGGCTCTTGGTTAAGCAACCGGTCTAGGAAAAGGAAAACTCTTAATTCAAACCTGTTAAACCCCGCTTAAGAAATTGACCTTGTGTCACATCCTGTTTGTGTGGAGGGGTTGGTAAATATATATATGTACAATTATCTTGTTACCCACTTGCATACACATGATATATATAATACGTGCGCACACGCATGTAGACATACATATATAGGCACGTGGCATAATGGTTAAATCCGTCGACCCGAGTTCAATCCTAGACAAAACTGTTTGCATTTCACATAGGCATCCTCTCTGCTCAACATCAGGTTGAAACTAAAATCTAAACTATATCGCGTGACGTGCGGGATTCCTGCCTCTGGGGTCAGGGAGCTATAGCTGGTAGTTTTCCATTCCCTGATCTGAAAACCAATGACCCTTCTCGCTACAGGGTCCGTCAACAACCCACAAATTATGTAACACCTCGTAGAAATCTCATTGCTGTTTTCTCAAGCATGTGCGAGTTGCCTCTTTCACCACATCGTTGTTGGGGAACTGCTCTTATTTGAGTATCATCATCATGTCTAAGGGTTCAAGGTCAGGACTGTAGGGTAGATGCCACAATGTAGTCCAGCCATGTATTGTGATAAATTTAAGCTGCGTTGGAGTATTGTATCATTTATCATCAAATGTAACTTTGTTCAATCGAAGTCTTGCTCTGCGTTTTCACACATCATATATATATATATATATATATATATATATATATATATATAATTGATAATTGAATTAAATTACCATGACCAGACAACTCGGCAAACACCATGTGCGACATCCGGAGCACTGGACAGCTGTTTAGACCTCCTTAGGTCTCATCAGCAGTGCATATCACAATCTCCGCCACTAGAGATTGAACCAGTGGACCTAAGAGTGAAGAGCGGAAACTCTACACCTGGGCCACCAGTCCACGCCCCAAACGGAGAATGCCAAATCATCTAGTTCAATGGTAATGGTAATATATATATATATATATATATATATATATATATATATATATATAATACTAATATTAATATTAGAGGAAAAATAAAGGGTCTACCATGATTTCAATCAAATTGAAATGATTTCATCAGGACCCTACCATACGTTTAACTAAGTTGATGTAATTCCTTAGTTAAATTAAAGATATTTTTCGGTTAATAACGGTTGAACGCCACGTTATTTTTCTTTCAATTTTGTGTTTTTGATATATTGAGCACTTTTGGATTATTTAGTGATGCCACTGCGACGGAAAAGTTAAAGCGGCAATTGGATACTATACATATATATATATATATATATATATATATATATATACTTTTAAGCAAAAACGATCTCCTTGGTCTAGCATTAGTGAAAAGGGGATAGACTCCCTCGCTGATTTGTTGATGCCGACGACTTTATTTCTAATCAAAATGTATCATTACTGACCTTTAAAAAATAAAGGGTGCTCTCTCTCTCTCTCTCTCTCTCTCTCTCTCTCTCTCTCTCTCTCTCTCTCTTTCTATCTCTCTCTCTCTATATATATATATATATATATATATATCACTGTCTTTCACTCACTCTCTCTCTCCTCTCTCTCACTCTCTCTCTTTGACTCTCTCCCTCTCTATTTTCTCTCTCTCCCTTTCCTTCTCTCTCTTCCTCTCTCTCTCTCTCTCTCTCTCTCTCTCTCTCTCTCTCTCTCTCACCTTCTCTCATTAACTCAACGACAGGAAAAGACTATTGATATTATATCCTGCTCAAAAATGAAACTTGTCATAAACTCGCCATCCATACTTTAGATATTTATCTCGATCACTATCTGAATATCATTCGTCTGTTGTATCTTTTTATTTCCTTTCGTCACTGTTCGACAATTACCACGTGGTCCAGCGCCCCCTACCGGTGCCCTTTCCCTCTACACAAGTGATTTTTGCATTCTACTTAACCCTTACTGTTATTTTTTCGCCCTCCCCCCGTTTATGTGAATCTTTCGAGCGTATAACTGGGTTCCGAGGTGAGAATAAAAAGAGCAGCGGGTTGCTCACGGCCCTAACCGGTCGTCTCGATAACACTCCATGGACACCTACTTATTAGGCGAGAGACTGGCAACACAGATGTGCAAATTAGTCGTTAGAAGATGCCAATCGATTTTTATTCCGCTTCTTCTTCTTGCGCCACACACCCCTTCCCCCCTCCATTCTGTCTCTTCTTGCCTTTTTACCCGCCAATCAAACACTGCCATTAATGTTCATACCGTCCATTTTTCTTTTTAGCTTTTTTTCTCTTCTTTCTTTCTTCCTCTCTTATTCTTTTACGCGTTGTGATCATTTTTTTTTCTTTTTTTTTTTCGTTCTTTCTCTTCAGATTCTTCGTTTTTACTTCTCTCTTTTTTCGCCAACGTTCCGCCATTCTTCCTCACTTTTACTTCTTCGTTGCCCCTTTTCCCGCCAACCAACCAACCTACTCTCCTCCTTCTTCTGTCAATTTTGCACACACATTGACACCAATCAACAAGAATAAAATAATGTTTGTTCCTAAATAGCTGCGTGGTCAGCTGGTTAAACAATTCATTTTCGCCGCGTTTAACTCCGATGGTGCATCAGTAAAAACTGCCTATTAGCGTTCTCTGACATATGTACATATTTGAGAGAGCGGCAATTGGAAGGAGAAGAAGAAGAATAAGGAGAAAGAAGAAAGTTATTCGGGTACTGGCGAAATTACTTGTCGAAAAAAGATTTCAGAAAGAAGGGGGGCTGGTAAGGTGTTGACTCTTGAATATATTAATATGCTTTTGCCTTCAAACCGTCCAGTCATTTGCATGTATGTGTGCGTGTGTGCGCACGCGCATGCGTAACATGCGCGCGTGTGTATATCTTATTATAATGGAAATAGTGTTTGTCTGTCTGTAACCGAAACTATATCGCTACTCAAGTCACAATTCCCTTTGTTATTTACGTTACATCCTCCATGATTTTATTTTTAAACCTCAATTATTAATAAAAATTGTTTTACATTATTAATACTGTTGGCCATATCTACATATATTAGCATGCAATTATATTTATATATACAACAAAATAGCGGTTTACAGTGTGAATGGAAAGGCTAATTTGCATATTGATATTAAAAATTTAATTTTAATAAATATGTGCTTGTTATTATTGATTTCTACTTGTTTGGTTTTATCTTAATAAATATGAGCAAAAATCTCGGGGATAAATCTTAAAAGAAATCCATTAACAAGAGGAAATAACTGTAAATTTGTTCTTTCCTTCCTATTTTAACTATATAGTTAAATTAGGAAATTTTAGCAATGAAACACGTGAGGGATGAAAGATTTAAAATCTTTTTATCTGCATTCTTATTTAGTTTCATTAGTCTTTCTAATTTAATATACTTTAAAACTTAAATACTTGCACTCGGAGTGTGCATATATTTTCTAGTTAGTATAATAATAATATGGGATCTTCATTCCTACTCACGGCAACCTTTATATTATCTCAGGGGAGATAACTGTTAAATCTTACTCATACACTACATCACTTTATTCATTATTTTACTTGCAATTATTTATAATTATAATATAAATTATAGGAAATAGAAGTGACACGACACCAAGTTTAATGGCTATCGAATACTTTATTACATTAAAACTTAAAAACTTGCATCTGGAGGGTGCATATATTTGCTAGTGTTGTTAAAGAAAATTATCATGATTACGAGTTGTCTTACATTCATTAATTTTTATTTTTATTTTAATAAGAAAATAACCAACAAAGACGAAATAAAAACTAAAGTGCTGAAATGCCACCTTTTTTCAGAATAATTCCGTACGCATGATCTTTTTTATTAGAACGAGCAAGACTATGCACCCTCCTGACACAAGTATTTAAGTTTTAATGTAATGAGATATATTAAATTAGAAAGACTAACGAAATTAAATAAGAGCGTATATATGGTGCTAATGTATCTGTTATGGTTATTTACCACGCACGCATGAACTCTTGCAACTATAAATAGCAGCAGGTTCTGCACTTAAGCGAGAGTTAATATTTCACCGGATAGCTGATAAGATAGCCTCACGAGTGACCTTTTCATTTGTATATGTTTTTTTGTATATGTTATGTATAACTGTGTTAATATATTTGTTTAACTCATTTCCGCTCTTGTGTCTTTATTCTGGCCCCTAAACAGGCAACAACAGTATCTAAATAACAATTATAATATGCCTAAATTACGTACTTCAAACGTCATCTGATCCCATAAAAGAAGTAGTCTTCAACCTGAAAAAAGACACGAAGTCGTTGATATCCCACAGACTATTACAGATGCGGACTACGCAGATGATCTAGCACTTTTCGCTAATGCCCATGCACAAGCCGAATCCCTGCTTCATAGTCTAGAGAAGGTGATAATAGGCATTGACTTTTATGTGAATTCCAATAAAACTGAGTTCATGTATTTTTAAAAAGATGGAGTCATCTCAACACTTGATGGCAAGCCTCTGAAATTAGTAAACCCGTTTAATACCTAAGTAGTAATATCTCATCTACAGAAAGCGATGTCAATAGTAAAGACATCGGTCGCAATAGATAGATTATCGATCATAAGGAAATCTGATTTCTCTGATTAGATAAAGTGAAAATTCTTCGAAACTGTAGCTGTATTAGTGCTACAAAAAAGCTACATGGGAGTTACACTTGAACACATCTTGGAAGCAAAATTCCACAAGAAAGCAGCTGTACAGCCACTTACATCTATCCCACAAATCATCCGAGTAAGACGAACAAGACATGCTGGACATTACTGGTGAGGCAAGGACAAACTCATGTGACGTTCTCCTCTGGAACCTACACGTGGATACACTCGTGTAGGCCTACATCAATTAGCTTTTTGGGTATTCTTGTTGCTGCGTAGAGGACCCCCGGACGCAATGGTTGATAAGGTCGGTTGGAAGATCTGTGCTAACGGCACGATCTGATAATTATATTATTTGATTTCACTCCTTGTAAGTATAAAGTACAGAAACGTGGTCAGCAGTTCAAACGTCGGTCGACGGATTGCAAATGGCCGCTTACCGGCTCTTTATTTATACCCATTCTCCCAAGGGCAGATCAGTCTATTCAGACTACACACAGGGGAAGATCACTGGATTCTAAGTAACAACAAGTCTTCTCAGGTTTCCATGATTCTTCTGAGTATTCTAGTTTATTTCAACAATGATGTTGTTTCAATTCTTCCTCTTATTTCTAGTTCCTCTAGTCTATTTACTAATTTTTTGGGATCACTCCAAACGCACCAACTACAATTAGTATCACTTTTCCAGATCGACAAGAATACTTAGAAGAGTCCTGGTAATTCGAGGAAACATGCTGTCACTTGGACTCCAGTAAAAAAAAACAGCTATTATTACTGTCGGGAAAACATCACAAAGATAATAATAATAATAATAATAATAATAATAATAATAATAATAATAATATGTTCTTTCAGATATACAAGGAAAAATGGTAGCTCAGCCGAGAGACGACCCAGTGACGGGCCATCCGAGAGACAAAGAAATGTGTGGACCAGAGAAAATAACAGACAAGTACTCCACTGTAATTTTAAGAGCAACCCAGCAATAACAAAGAGGTTATACGAAAAGAATGCTTCAGATTTGGAATGACAACAATAATTTCAACACAACCAGCCAAAGATTGGCAGACCAAGCAAGAATGATCTTGAATAGAAAGATTTTCCCTGGTCTCGAGATAATAGAGTTATGTGGAAAGGAAAATCAAGGTATACAAGTCCATCAGGAAACAACTAAACAAAATGAACAACACGCCGGCAATCAGAACCTTGTACAACCTAGCTTCATAGCACAGGAACTAACACAAGAACAAAGAAAGGATATAGAGCTGATACAACAAATCATAACTGATAAGAAGAGTACATTACCATCCATAAGAAACATAGAATGGAAAAAAGTTAAGAAAGAAACTGAAAAGATAAACAAGATATTAGTGAACATCCCAACAAACAACATCACTGAACTAAAGAACTTTATCTATGCAGTAGCAAAACTAGTATGCGATAGAATTGGTGCACCCCTACGAAACACAAACACGAACAGAGAAACAAACAGAAACACAAAAGCTGGGTGGGAGTTCAGATTGGAAGAACAAATAAAAAAACTACGACAACAAACA
Organism: Doryteuthis pealeii; assembly: GCA_023376005.1. Classification (NCBI taxonomy): domain Eukaryota; kingdom Metazoa; phylum Mollusca; class Cephalopoda; order Myopsida; family Loliginidae; genus Doryteuthis; species Doryteuthis pealeii. Next base: position 53,221,484 of record CM042167.1, read on the forward strand.
AAAACACAAATACACATTTAGCTAAAAAGGTGAAAAGACAACAGCAAATTAAGATGGAAGAAGTAAATCAAAATATATCGGCTATAGAAGGAAGACTCAAAAGATACCGAGATAAAACTAAACAGTACAAACAAAATAGGACCTTCCAAAACAATGAAAATAAATTTTATGAACAAATTAGTGGATAAAAAAACAAATACGGATGAACACCCAAATGCAACAGAAGCAAAAAAATTTTGGAGTGATATATGGGAGAGGAGAGAACATAATAAGAAATCAAAATGGATAAGTGATATGAAACTAGTCAAGAAGAAAAAATATTTAAACTTTTTTTCTCCTTGAATAGTTTCATATTGTCCTGAATAAGGTTTCTTCATGAACCGAAATGTTCGAACATCGACACCACCACTAATAAATTTCCATCCATTGTAACACCCCGTATTTGTTCTATGTTTCTCCACGCACGCACACACACACATATACACACTTACACACACATACATACAAACACACACACACACACACACAAATACACACACACACATATATATATATATATATATATATATATATATATATATATATATAAGTTAATAACTAATCTGATTTTTATACTCACAATAAGAAATGCAGTTTTTAATCTCATTCATTTGATGACTTTTTTCTTTGATTCAGTTTATTCGCTGACATATTTGTTCATAATCAGTTCATTTAAAACTTCCACGTGACTGACTATGCAATATCATACAAGGATTATTTGCAAGTATATTATTCCATCTTTCCTTTCAACAGGACCTCTTCAAAGTCTGTAATATATGAGGAGTAATAAGCCTGTAGCGCCGCCCATAGCATGTTGTTAGGGGAGTTCCCCTATACTGACTACCACTCTCCCCCTCTCTCTATATATACATATACATATATATATATATATATATATATAGAGAGAGAGAGAGAGAGAGAGAGAGGAGAGAGACGATTTAACTCAGTCGGTGGGATTGTTCGGTCCCTGGTTCGATACCGGCCTTCGCCAACCCAGCGTAAGAGTAGCACAGGGATCTGTGCGGTAAAGTAAGGAGCTGATGGTAGGTGTGGCCATCCGCCTTAGATGTCAAAACAATCTCCTTGGTCTAGCTAGTGAAAAGGTGTTAGGCTCCCAACGCTGTCTAGCTGATACCGGCTTTAGGCTACCCTGGCGACTTTACTTATTATTATTTCCTCCTTAACAAACTACAGACTACAACTCTCTCCCTCTGTCTATCTCTGTCTGTCTGTCTGTCCGTCTGTCTGTCTGTCTGTCTCTCTCTCTCTCTCTCTCTCTCTATATATATATATATAATATATATATATATATATATATAAAGTCATCCACAGACACCGTGTCTAGGCACACTGAAGAGACATGAAACGTAGAAACACGGTGTCTGTGGATGACTTTATATATATATATATATATATATATATATATATAAAGTCGTCGGGATGGTCTAAAGTCGGTATCAGACAATCAGCGAGGGAATCTATCCCCTTTTCATTAGTGCTAGACCAAGGAGATTGTTTTTGCGTCAGAGGTGTAGCGCCAAACCTACCATCAGCTCCTTACTTTACCGAACAGATCCATGGCTGAGTTGGCGAGGGCCGGTAACGAACTAGGAAATTTGTGGTGTCTAGCCGAACGCTCTATGTGTGTATGTATATCATTATTATTAGTATTATTATCATTATTATTATCCTAATATTTTACGCATTGGGATACGGATAAGATTTACTACCTTTCTCCGGGACATCAGTGGGAATTGAACACAAGTCGCCATTTTCTTTTCTTTGGCCTCAAATCCTCATCTTACGACAACTAATCAATTCAGTCACATTAATCTATTTTCATCAGTTTGAATTTAACAAAACTATATCTTCAATCATGTGAATGTTTTGCCCATTTCTTTGTCCATATGTCGATAATCGTTACGCTACCTAAACATTCACATGATTGAAGATATAGTTTTGTTAAATTCAAACTGGTGAAAATAGATTAATGTGACTGAATTGATTAGTTGTCGTGAGATGAGGATTTCAGCCTCCACCCCACAACCCACCCCCAAAAATGTGAGTTTTATTAGTGTGTGTTTCGAAAAAGAAATTGTCAGTAATGGCGGGAGTGAAAGTTGAAAGATTATTACAACTAATAACAGATTACATTGAAGCGTTACACAGTGACAAATGAGAGAGAAGATAATGCACAGACAAGTTTCTATTTGAATCAATTCAAACGAAAATATTATGTGAAAGAGAAACAACAGAAAATGGCGGGAAATGGGAGTCTGACAAATTAGAACGAAAAGTGTCAATGGGACAAAATATCGGAAAAAATGCGCGCCACTTTTCTGAGAAAAAGCACTCGTTAAAATAATTGTTGACGGGCCAGGTCCCCGCCCTTTATTCACCCTACATTGTCATTCTAATAGCTATAAAAAAAAAGAAAAAAAAAAAAGAATAAAAACAGAGAGGACTGGTGGTTTAATATGGCTTAACTCTGTCCCCGCCAGGAACCACACCCACAAGAACTTTTATGCCCTTTTCAGTCTTTGATTTATTTTTGTTGCTATTTTCCTCGTACCCAATGTTGTCATTAACTCTTTAACTCGCTCTAGAAGGAATCAGGAATCCGATGTAATTTTGTACACAGGATTTTTTTTCTGTTAAGCTCTTTAGTGTTGTCATCTATTTATTATCACAAAGGCGCATTTAAGCATGTCGTCCTAAAAATACTGAAAATTACAGAAATTACGTCTACAAAATTAGAAGCAATTATTTTACATCAATCGTCCATCTAAAATGTTTTAATTAGTATCTTCTAACGTTCAAAACTACAACGAAAGCTGCAAATCAAAAGCAAAATAAAATTGTTTATATAATATATATATATATATATATATATATATATATATATATATATATATAAGTTTTGTTGAACTGTACAAACAATTCTTGTCGGACAAGTTTTTGGTTGATCCTTTCTAATTTTCGGGACATCTTTTTGGTGTCGGGGTGTAACTGGTGTAACAGTCCACCAAAGGTTTCGATACGAGCGCTTTTGGCAATACAGAATATATATATATCGTCTGTTTACAGACCGGATCTCTCTGGTGATCGTAAAATATATAAACAAATGCATGTATTTAATAGTTTAACGAATCGGGCGGACGAAAAGTCCTGGTCAGAGATAGTTGCTGTGTCCATCCACACTGAAGAGACGTGAAACGTCGAAACACGGTGTTTGTGGATGACTTATAATATGCTCCCAAAACCCGGTAGAGCTTTCTGGGGGTGACTTAAATTAACTTTCACTGCTAGCATAAAGCAATGATCGTCTGTTTAAAGCCTGGATCTCTCTGGTGATCGTAAAATATATACACAAATGTATGTATCTAATATATATATATATATATATATATATATATATATATAAATAATGTGTGTGTATGTGTACTCCACACATTTATCTGTACATTCCAGTTTAAAATTTTCAGCTTTCATTCTCTTCAATCAAAATATCTCATTTAGACTTTTAAAAATATATTTTATCTTTGAAGATTCGATTTATATTTGGGAAGAAATCTAAAAATTCAAATTTGAAGAGTAACAGAATAGAAAGTTATTAGTGCGTTATTTTACTTATCTTCTTTTTTTTCTCTTTTTTTTTTTTTTTTTTTTCTTTTTTTTTTTTTTTTTTTGTCGCTTTGAAATATGATATTGATTGATTGAATTGATCGCCTCATTTAGAACTTTTTTTTAAATTTTAAATCTTTGAATGAAAATTCTCATATATTTACGTGGAGATTTTTATGGGGCAACCAGCGAGGATCTCACTCACGATAAATAATAATGGATCAGCGAGACTAACTTTTAAAAAATCCCGTTCTACCCAGGCGACGCCGGGTAGCCACTTCTAGTAACTAAATATAGCACGTTTGCCCAATCGCAAAATATGTATTCTTTACCAACTCAATGCACTGAATGGTCAGTGTAAAGTATACTCTAAGGCATGCGGAAATATGTCGATAGAATTTGGCAATTTTCGCCTGTAACCTGCATTCAAAATATGTGGGTCACCATGTTAAAAAAAAGTGACATTGTATTGCACATTATCTGCATAGAAGGACAAGTAAATATAATATTTTTCGGGTTACAATAGCAACATTTTCCTTGTATTTGCCGCCCTGTTGGCTGGGGCGTTAGAATACACCGACAGCACCACTGCTGACGGATAAGAACCCTCCCCCAATGGGGCCACTTGTTGGCCGTGGGTAGCGGCCGGTGATGCTTAAGGACGGAACCCAGGTGGCTGAGCAGTCCATGACATGCAACACTCCACTTTGGCCCTTACTTGGGCTTGATGGGCGGTCGGAGAGGCCTCCTCCGATCAATCGGCTGCTCACATCAAACCCTAGCTCCTATATG
>CM042167.1:53228438-53280938 GCA_023376005.1 Doryteuthis pealeii
TGCCTTCAAGTAAAATTTAATATACTTTATCCGCAACGTTTCTAAATAAACAAACATCCAAAATCTTATTCACTTCGCCGAAGGGCAAACGGTCTGTTTGTTGTTATTATTCTCTCAATAACGCCCCCCTTACCTATTATGGTAGAGGCGTGAGTATCACTTGACAAGCTTAATTTCGCTAGGATGGTCAGCTGTGTACTGTGGCCGAGGCGATAAGGTGTTTCACTAGTGTTTCACTGTGTCTGCTGAGGTCCCGGTTTCGATTTCTGTCGGAGGGAAATCGTTAGTATATACCGCTGATGAGACTTAATAAAGTCGAAACAGTCTGTACGGTATTCTACACATCGAACCATCCTTTGTTGGGATTACACTTGTCAAGTTCATTTTCTATAAGAAAAAGTATCGAATTTTATGCGATACATGCGTTGTAAGTGCCTTCAAGTAAAATTTAATATATATATATATATATATATACCCTTTGGCCATCAGAGATGCGTTTAATTTCCAATGATCACCGGGTCTAGCTTTACAGTTTCCTCGAACTCGAACCAGTAACGGCAACTGCAAACCAAAGAAACGTTGGAAAGTTCAGAGTCCAGATAAATTATTTCAACACAGAAGCCATCAAACGATTTGAACCGACCCATCAAATCATTTGTTTGTTTGTTGTTTGTTTATTGATTTTAACGTCCGGGGTTATGTCCTGCCTACCGGTTATGATGTAATACATATCGTGTATTTTATATATATATATATATACTTTTAGTAATTGGTTTTAACAATGTGTTTACATTATTGGGGATTATGTTGTATGGTATTGATTTGTTTCATGTCTATATTCTATGGTATAATTCTATTTCCCTCAAAAAGAAGAGAATATCCTCCATGTTGACATTTTCAAACAGATCCTTCATATTGTTTGCTTTAAAATAACGGTTTCTGATGTAAGCAAAAAACCTGCATTCCATGAATAAGTGTTTAACTGTCAAAGGTGTTTGACATGTTTCACACTGTGGTTGTTGTTCTTGCTTGAGTAAATCATTTGTATTAATCATTGTCTCTGATTCATACATATAAACATTATATTAAAATTACTTCCTTTAACTCAGAAAGTATAATGAATTATTGACTTTTACAGCATTATCTTAACGCTTTAAAAAGTCTCTCCAAAACAGTCTTTATAAATACTGTCACATTTGCTCGTCTAGGTAATTGAAGATTCTGATATGAAAACAAAGAAAACAGCGTTTGCCATTAATCTATCTATTCTAGACATATATAAAGGGCGGTTGTGTGTATGTGTATGTCCGGAGGAAACTTCGAAAATAAAACAATTAATGACAAAGTAATATATATACACATTAAATATCACCAGGGCTTGGTTTTTGAGCAAAAGAAATAGAGATTCGATTCATATTCGTGAAGATAATGAAAAAATAAAATTTAAATGATAACAGCATGGGAATTCTTTTTTTATTTAATATTTTAGATAGTAAACATTAACATTTCTTTTCAGAGTAGCTGGATCAATCCAAGGTCTATTTTTTTTACATAGGGATTTAAATGGGACATCCCACGAGGATTCAACTCACGATTAAGTAATAATGGATCTGCGGAACTAACTTAAAAACCCTCTACCCAGGCGACGCCGGGTAGCGCTACTAGTACTAATATAATTCAGTCCCTACTATTTACATATCGAGATTTTTTGTACATTTTGATACACCTTCTATTCTGAAAAAGATTAAAGTTCCATTCATTGTTCATTTCTATCTTAGTAAATACAGATTCTGACTCAGCATTTTTATGACACACTTTGTATTCTGAAAAGATAACGTTCCATTCATTGTTCATTTCTATTTTTGGTAAATATAGCTTCAATCTTGATACTTGTATTCTGAAAAAAATTAACGTTCCATCATAGTTCATTTCTATCTTGGTAAATATAGCTTCAATTTCGATACTTTATGACACAACTTGTATTCTGAAAAAAAATAACGTTCCATTCTTTGTTCATTTCTGTCTTGGTAAATATAGCTTCAATCTCGATACTTTTATTAACCTTCCGTTCATTGTTCATTTCTATCTTGGTAAACACATTTTCAGTCTCGATACATTTAGGACACACCTTGTACATAGTCACGTCAATGAATTTCGAAAAGCGACACATCCACCCACAAGGTCAGTATTGATATCCGCTCCGACTAAAGCCGCGCCCTGTTGTGAACACTTACAACACTCATGTTTATTGGGCGTCATGCAATGCGTACATATAAAATGCTGTCAACCCATCACTTCCTCGGGCCCGTCAACCCCATCACTTCCTCGGGTCTGAATTGCCAAATCTGTTGAGACGTGTGAAAAAGCTCACACTGCTTATTTTTTTGCCCGCTTTTCGCAAACACAACAGAAAGGAATTATTTTGTAATCCTAAAGATTTGCAGGTGAAACTGGCATATGCCTTTGTAAAGTTTTTGTCAATTTGGGCGAACATTCTTTTTTTTCTTATGTTCTCTGACTCGTATTATCTGCGTTATTCGGACTATTGTCCCCATCTTCATTGTTATTTGTACAACGTTTCGGTCGATATGCCCTCCGGCCTTCTTCAGGTATTTCTTGTCGACTCGGGAACCTTCTCGGACTCGGGAACCTTCTTCGAAATCGGGAACTTTCTTGACGTAATCGGGAGCCATCACGGAACTTTGAACCTAACCCTTTATTTAGTCCACGTTGGTATCCTGTTCTCATTTCGCTAACCATAGCTGGGGTAGGAGTTGTGTTAATTATTTTTCTAACTGCCTCTACTCAGGATTGAACTCGGGGTCCAGAGATAACTGTCACTTAGAACTGTCTTAACCTAACTCCTTATCCACTAGGCCATGTGTCCAGTTCCCGAGTTCGAAAAAGAAGGTTCCCGAGTCCGAGAAGGCTCCCACATATTTCTTCTTGTTGCATAGGGCCAAATTCGAGTTGTAGTCGTAGTCGTTAGTAGTAGTAGTCGTCAGTCGTTAGTTCAGAAACAACATACGCAAGTCGTATAGTCACAAAGGGGTTGTTTATTTATTTCTAGGCTCGTGGGTTCTTTTTCAGAGAGAAGAAGAGAGAGAGAGGGAGTGAGTTCAAATTATTCTATCATAAATCATGTTTGGTACTACTATGCAAAACACATCACGGGGGCTGGGGAGCCTCGTCTGCCCATTACGAAATCCCAACCGAAAAAGACCGATTTTTCTCTTCTTCCGTATTTGGTCCCGGAGTGGGGAAAGGTCATATCGCTTCCGGTCAAAACCCGGAACTTCCGTTTTTATTTTAAATCTAGTTCCGGGGTCATTCGTCCGTCAATTGCTGGCCCCTCGTTTACCCTTTCAAACTTTAACCTTTGTTCTTATTTCTTTTTCTTCTCTTTCCCCAGAAATCCGATTACGGTTTTCATTTCAATCCCCAAATTCTCCGTAGACCATTATAATTACGCCACACTTTATTGTCTTATATAATCTCAATTCCAACTCCTCTTCACCTTCACTTCCATTCATTCTCAAAAACTCTAAAAATCGTCTGTTAACAAACAACCGATTTTGACGGTGTAAATGAAAAACATGTCCTTATGAATCGAGATCGCAGATGGGGTGCCTAAAGGTTATATGGTCCATAATTTTCTACTATTTTATCTATTTTCATTAAACCAAACTACGACTTATTACCTGTAAATACTTGCAATAGCACTTTTATTCAAAATCCTTCAGTCTTCCGGATTCCTCGTGAAAAAGAATTTAACCTCTATCAATATCAGCAAATATTTGCAGTATTTTTACATCCGTGCTAATCGTCAAACTCCTGTTGCTTCTTTAGCTTCTCAATCCCATTTGTTTACGACTGCTTATTTATTCACTCGCCAACCTACAAGACTCACCTGTTGCCATGTGGCCGTCACTCATCGCTTGGGCCATTGTTTTGCTTACCAACTTCAGCCAAGTCTAAACCTTGATATTTCAAAAGCCTGTGTAACTGGTGTTATCTATTAATAATAGAGATTACGTCTCAATTTGTCTGTAACCAAAACTACGTCACTGCTTACATCACAATTACCAAAGTTGTCAATACATAGAATAAAGAACAATTATTACTAATAAAATAAATAAAAGCTATTCCTTATAATTCAAAGTTTGAATCCTTTACATTATAATAAACTAGAAGTGGCTACCCGGCATTGTCAGGGGGGGGGCAAAAGTTAGTTTTGCAGCTGCATTATTATTGAATCGTAAGTTGGATTCTCGCAGGATGCCCCATTAAAATCCCTATGTAAAAAAAGACCCGGCATTGATTCGGCCTGGTGGAGCGTCAGGAAAAAAAAACTGCACAGCCACTCTGAAAGGAAACATCAATGTCTCCTATTTAAAATATTAAATGCAAAAAAATCCATGCTGTTACTATTTATATTATATTTTTTAATTACCTTCACAAATATAAATCAAATTAGTGATATTTAATATGTATATATATTTACTTGCAATAGCATTTTTATTCAAAATGCTTCATTCTTCCGGATTCGTCATGAAAAAAATTAACCCTCTATCAATATCAGCAAGTTACGGTTTGTAGCGTAATTATTATGGCCTACGGGGAATTTGGGGATTGAAAAACAAACGGTAATCTGATTTCTGGAGAAAGAGAAGAAAAAGAGATAAGAACAATGAGAGGCTAAAGTTTGAAAAGGTAAACACTCAACGGGGGAGGGAGCATCCACTGACCGGACAATGACACCGGAACTAGATTTAAAAATAAAATCTGAAGTTCTAGTTTAGGAGCGGAATTTGGGTGACCCTCGCACCTCCGGGACGAGAAACAGAGAAGAGAAAAATCGGTATTTTTTCCGGTTGGGTCATCGCAGGAGGCAGATGGGGCTTCCCGGGTTCCACAGTGATGGGTTTCACATATTTGTACCGAACATGATTTACGATAGAGTAATTTGACTTTACCCTCTCTCCCTCTCTCCTTCTCTCTGAAAAAAAAAAACCCTTTGTGACTATACGATTCGCGTATGTTGTTTCTGAACTAACGACGACTACTACTACTACTACTAACGACTACAACTGCAACTCAAATTTGGCCCCATGCAACAGGTTATTGGCTACGTAGTTTTAGAAAAATGGACACTACACCATCGTTTCTCGTAGACGGAAGGGTACCAACAATATTTTGACTTTGATTAAAGAAAAATGGTGGATATTTGTTTAAGATTCAATATCACATGTTTTGCACTAAATAACTTTAAAATTATATATTCACATTCCTTTTGTTATATTCCTTTTTCTCCTTTATTTGATTATTGCACTTGGATATTTGAATATGCATAATCTATTTCATATTACTTTTTCTTATCTGCCGTTTCGTATTTCAACATAACCGTTACTAAAAATAAATAAATAAATAAATGATAACCTCCATATCGACGCTTTCTTTTGTTTACCTATATTTTCATTCTTAAATGTCTCTACAGTATAGAAGAGGCTTTCGCTTACATATTTTTAATCGTGGTAAATAAATATTAAAAACTGAAAGAGAGAGAAAAGTGCGCAAACCAATATTGTCTTGGTTTGAATTTCATTCAAGAGGTCTAGGTTGGGACACGAAGTGCCACTATTAGCATTCAATGGCGTCATCATGTCTGTACGAAAGACATTCTGAGAGTATTATCATCGTTGGGATTATTTGCTTTCTCCTAACCTGCGGCTTAAGCACCAAACAACCTCTTAAGTAGTCGATTCCGTTATATGTATATAAAACTATCGAATTGCTCGAACGAAAAAAAAAGACTTCTCCTGTGAATTGTTGTTCTTCGAATTCAATAATCAATCTTTAATGTATGCAACTGAAATAAAAGCCTGCAAATCCTGTCTGAAACACAAGGAAGCAGGAAGTGGTATACTGGTTAGAGTCGTAGGAAATGGAGTTCAATTCCTGGACGAAGCTACGGTTCATATAGTGCTAATACTCTTAGGAAAGGTAGGAATCCAACTATTCTCCTTCCAGCTATGGGTAAATAGTAGGGTAGACTGGGCTCTCTTTAACATCCTCGTGGCAATTTTTTTAAGTTAATTTTTTTAAAGAGAAAATAAGTGGCGAAACCTTGTAGTCATATATCAATAAGTTTGAAAATGAATTTGTAATGATGAAAGATCATTTATTTTACATAACAAATATTTATTCCTCAAAATAATGTATTTAATTTAGTGATGAATATTATCCCCTTCCCCATTATATAAAGAAAATTTCAGTGAAAATGGGAGGCGCATGGTGTAATGGTTAGAGTCGTAAGAAATAGATTCGTCGACCCGAGTTAAAATCCTGGACAAGACACAGTTCACATAGCGCTAATACCCTTGGGAAAGGTAGGAATCCAGCTATTCCCCCTCCAGCTATGGGTAAATAGTAGGGCATTCCGGGCTTTAGCCTCGGTTAGGCAACCAGTCCAGGAGAAGGAAAACTCTGAATTCAAACCTCTTAAATCTCCGCTTGGTGTGGTCACTACTAGAATAGGCTCAGGCCTACTTAATGATCTATTTCAATTTTAAATATTTTAAAGAAAAAAATACATGTCAAGATGTGGATTAATTGATACACTCTTAAATACACTTCAAACAAAACTATGGTAACTTCCGTTGCAGATATCCCACCACTTGGAACACCGACATTAGTAGGATTGGGGTACTTAATTCTCACATAAATCCCCATTCTAGGAGAAGAAAACTCTGAATTAAAACTTGGTCACTATTAGAATAGGCTCAGTGATCTTAGTGATCTTTTTCAATTTTTAAAAAAAGCTTGATAAACCAGAAATCAATATTATAGGTATTCGATTACGTACGATACAAAATGAAAGTCTCACAGAAGAAAACAGTATTGTTAACAAAACAATTGTCTAATATTTCCTATAAATTGAAGTGTGAACATTAATTTTCCAAAACATTTCGATTAAATAAGAATTTTAGTAATTATTTGGTTAAAATTGCAAATCGTCGTCAAAATTAAAACAGAAAAAGTTGGGGTAGGCATAGATTTTAATGAATTTAATTATTACTAAGGACACGATTTATGTTTTTGTTTTTTTGTTGTTTTTTTTTACTTAAATTGTAACCGTTAGTTGTGTTTTTAACCGTTTTTCATTGGACGTTATTTTCTACTGAGGGCCACAAGAGAACTAATTTTTAAGGGAGATACATATTTGCCGAGAATTTATTAACATAAAAACACGGATTATTACACTTTTGGTCATCCATACTTAAGAAAAGCACGCGTCGTCTGTAATATTGAAATAGAAAGTACGTGTTTTGTTTGTACATGTTTATTAATTCTGACTAGTTTTATCATTCATCTGTTTTATTTTATCTATTTTTTCCTTAAACACAACTAATAAAATTTAAGTTAAACATAACATAAATCATGTCCTTAATAATGATTAAATTCATTAAAATCCATGCCCATGCCAAATTTTCCGTTTTAATTTTGACGATGATTTGCAATTTTATTCAATTATTCTAACAAGATATTTAGAAGTCAAATCCTTAAAGTGATGCACTATCCGTATCTAAATGTAACTTATTAAATTGATCGGAAACAGTGGATCTTTAGACATATTCGCTAAACTATTTGGTCATCAAGGTGCCCTGTTATTTATTTCGTTCCTACTTGCGTATCTCCCTCTATTCCCCAAGTTACATGCAACAGTAAGCTAACCTGGTCGAAAGTCAAATCTTAAAAGCGACACGCTATTCGTATCTAAATACAACGGGAGGCACGTGGTGTAATGGTTAGAGTCGTAGGAAATGGACTCGTCGACCCGAGTTCAAATCCTGGATGAAACTGTGTGCATTTCACATAGCACTAATACCCTTGGAAAAGTATGAATCTAACTACTCTCCCTCCAGCTATAGGTAAATAGCAGGGCAGACTGGGTTCTTAACCTTGGCTAGGTAACCAGTCTAGTAGAAGGAAGCTTTGAATTCAAACCTATTAAACTCCGCGTAAGAAATTGACCTTGTGTCACATCCTGCTCGTGTGGAGGGGTTGGTAAATATATAAATGCAACTTATCAAATTGATCGGAAGCAGCGGATCTTTAAACAAATTCCCTAAACTATTTGGTCATCAAGGCACCCTGTTGTGTATTTCACGCTTACTCTATTCCCCAAGTTACATGCGACAGGATGTACTAGGTTACATGGTACCATTAGCAAGGAATGATTCCTGAACGTCCAAGAGGAATTGCTTTTACAAAGCTAGATTTTCAATTTTTCCCTTAGGGGTTTCATACCTTTCCCAATGTCCTTAGTGGTAAGTGAATGTAAACTTAGTTCATCCGTGCTGTAAGCCATTAATTGTTTACCCGTACCTACGATTTGAAATCAATTTCGTCAAGTAAATATACAAGAATAAAGTGTTCGAATCTCACTATCAAAGGAAGGCTTTTATGATTATTCTCAGCTAACAGTGTTGTTGTCAACCTTGACCTTTGTTTTACCCTTGACCTTCACATGAATTCTAAATTCACTTAAAAACGGTTGAACATTTGGGGTTTAGAATACATCGACTGCACCTCTGAAGAGGGGTAAGACTCCTCCCAATGGGGCCACCTGTTGGCCGTGGGTGACGACTCGTGATGCTTAAGGATGGAACTCTGGTGGATGAGCAGTCCATGACATGCAATAGTCCTTAGTTAGGCTAGACGGGCGGTCGGAGAGTCCCCCTAAGATCAATCGGTTGGTCATGTCAAGCAACAGCACTTATATATTGCCCTGGCCGGAGTGGTAGTACCTGTTAGGATCCATTTATGGGATAAATAGAAAAATGAGTTTTAAAAAATTTTGAATACACATCAAGAATTAATTAAACAAAATTAAATAGAAAAACATGAATTTATAAAAAAAAGATTATCCATTAAGAATGAATTGATTTCAAAACTTAGTATTAGGAAGACCTAACAAAAATAGACCTAACAAAAATAGAGTTGTTCCCCTTTGCTTTGTGAAAGCCGGAAGTGGTGTTTCCGCCATCTTACTTGTGGATTGGCGTTTGTTTATGTTTGGACGCAGCGTTTGAACTGGTTATGTCGCTTGAGGGTAGAAGCTTCCTCTACCCTGTGTTAAATAAAACTTGGTAGTTTTACAACAACCTGGTCTTGCATTATCATTCAGTGTTCCGTATTCCTATCTGTATGTTTAAAACATAACACCAGTCATTAAAGGCATTAAATGATCCACTGAGTTTGATGTGCCGTAAAACAAAAAACTAAACTATGAGGACAACTACTATGTAGATAATTCATGTCATGTATAAAATATTGGCTTGTGAGTTTTAAAACGACCCTTTCATATTTCATTTAAAATGCATCAACTCGCCGCTTATTATTCTGTCATAATTCCTTCCTTTGGGAAAATCTTCACAGAAAAAAAACTGACATCTGCTAGCTTTTTACCTTCAATATCCTTTTATCATTCTAGCTAAAGGATCGATTCTATAATGGTCAACCTCTTACAGAACACAATTATAACCATTTCCACAGAGAACGTCATCTTTATTTCTTCGGTTTCAATCTCAAATGCAGTGTGTGCAAATACTCATTATTTTCTCTACTTGCCATTGGAAGGCGTGAATAGAAAATGCTGAGTTTGCGTATCGCGGCATTTTTGCTTGGTGGCTGCATCGTACATTGCAACAATGACACCATATTGGATTACTAATACCTTCCCGGGTCTCACAGCTTATTAGTGCTTGCAGCGTAACTGTCAAATAGACGCGGCCAATAGTTAACTCTCCTTTGTAAGAGACGCGATTTCCCTTTCTGTGTGGAATGTGTCTTTGTGTCAGTCAAGTGACAGTTGAGTTTCAAGAGAATTCAAGAAACAAAGATTCTTTAATAATTGGTCATACGGCCATTCGAGAAAATAAGGAATACATGTTCGACTTTTACTTAATAAAAGTATTGAAACTAGGAAAAATAAAATTGTTAATTGGGTAGTTTCTTCCTAAACAAATCTCTTGTAGTTACAGGCATTGAGATTAACTGATTTTAGAGAAAAATTGACCTCAGAGATAAAACACCAAAAATAGAAATTTATGATCCCAATTCTAATTAGATGTGCACAATCTGAAATATCCGTCCAATTTATGGTAAAAGATCAATACTTGAATCACAGCTCGTTATTTTACAATATTTGTCGTTTGGTTTGGTTTGGTTTTGTCTTACGGCATATCAACCACGGTGGATTATTTAATGCCAATAAAGTTTTGAAATAAATTAATTCCTAATGTATCTGTCAGACAGCGAGGGAGTCTATCCCTTTTCACTAGCGCTAGACCAAGGAGATTGTTTTTGCATCTGATGTGGAGCGCCACACTTACTTTACAGCACAGATCCCTGTGCTACTCATACGTTTAGTTAGCGAGGACCGGTATCGAACCAGGAACCTTGTGGTTCCTAGGCGCATGCTCTACCGACTGAGCTAAACCAATATCATTAACAGTAAAGATATTCTAATTAGGTTTTTAATATTATTCTGTAAAATTCGTTTGTAATTCGTTTTTTAATTCTTTTTTATTTATAAGTTTAGAAATGTTAATACTGTTTGATTAATCTTTGTTGTATGGCGAAGTGGAAAGATACACAGAAGAATTGTGTGCTTAATACATTTAATAAGCACCCGCACCCGGTGCCAAATGGATACATACAAACACAGAATAAATAAGTACAAACAATTAACTAGACAAACCTTATACTAAATAGAGAAGGGTCGGTTTGGTTTAACCAACGCAGCAAAGTCAGTCTGAATATTATTCAGCTCATTGATCCATTTTAATTGTAAGCTATTTTATGGCAGAGTGCTGAATGGATACTGATGGAGTTCTACTCTACAACAGTCTTGAAGTAACATGGCCTCATACAGACTACTGTTTACTGTGAGAGACTGTCGCTTGATGAACTTACCTTTCATAATAAAGTACATTTTTTAATATTTTTTTAATATTTAGTTTTCCCTTGGGACCAACATACCAAATATGCATAACTCTACATCAGTCCTTTCGACCGTCTATATTATTAACACTAGCAAATATATGCACCCTCCGTAGGGTGTAAGTATTTAAGTTTTAATGTAATAAAATATTATATCAAATTAGAAAGTATAATGAAACTGAGTAAGAATGCAGATAAAATGATTTGAAACAGAAGGGGGTTATAATCGAAAAATAGAACAACTGAAACTTACACTTCCATTGCTAGAAAATTAATTGATAAATTTTCCTAATTTAACCATTTTAGTTAAAATAGGAAGTAAAGAATAAAATTACAGTTATTTCTTCTTGTTAACGGATTTCTTTTAAGATTTATCCCCGAAATTGTTTGCTCTTACGCATTAAGATAAAACCAAACAATTAGAAATAAATAATACCAAGCATATATTTATCAAAATCAAATTTTGTATATCAATATGCAAATTAGCCTTCCCGTTCACACTGTAAACCATTATTTTGTTGTATATATAAATACAATTGCATGTTATTAGTATGTAGATATGGTCGATAGTATACATAATGTAAATAATTTTTTATTAATAATTGAGGTTTAGATAAAAATAAAATAATGGAAAATATAACATTAATAACTCAGGGAATTATGACTTGAGTAGTAATATAGTTTCGGTTACAGAAAAAAAACACACAATCTCCATTATAATAAGATATTAGTAATTTTGTTTTAATGGAGTTCAGAAAAGTAACGCTCGACAGATTCTTATCTGACAAACATAAAGTTACCAAATAATTTCATTTAACACTTCCCGTTTTTTGTTGGGTGGGGGTCTGTTTTGCAATGATCTTAATATTTTGTAACAAAGGTGTTTTCTTTAACTTGGAATTATCATTGGATAAATACTCATTCATACCTAAAGATACATTATTTTCTCGTCTGTATTATGTCCCATCTATGGGTTAAATAGAAAAGAAATGTTCACAAAAATTGCTTAAAAAAACTTTCTACCAAACTATCGCTTATAACTAACTTGAACTTTACTCTTTAAACGTCTCCCTTAAACTGATTTCCAATCCATTTAGCAACAAACAACTGCAAACAAACTACTGTCAAAATCAATAAAAATCCATGAAAAAAAGACATAATAAATTTGACCATCTCTCACAACCTACTAGTTGGCATAAAATAACCCTGGATGAGTTGACATGCTGTTAATATCAATCAATCAATTAAGAAGTCGTCTTCACGACAATGGTTTATTTTCACACATTACACAATATAAACAATGTCACATAAAACAAAACAAAAAAAACGTAATGTGCTGGTTGTTGTAATGTGTGGAAGATGATCACTAATTAGGACTGAGCCTATTCTAGTAGTGACCACCTCAGTTGTTTTTTTTTTTTTTTTTGGTGGGGGGGTTACATAGTTTGAAAGTTGATTATAAGTTTACTTATACGCATTAAAAATTTATATTTTGATAAATAATTTGAGCTGATGAGCAAACAGTTGCTGAAATCAATGTTTGGATTTTTTTTTTGTTTTTTTTGTTAGTATATTCCAATTGTTGATGCAGGAACCTGTGATAGATTCAATCAATCGTCTGTATTATATACAAGCAATGGAGAAAAGTATCAAAATAAGATGCAGTTTCACGTCATACACAGGACAGAGAACTGGTTATATAAAGTAAAGTAAAGTCGTCGGGATGGCCCAAAGATGATATCAGCCAATCAGCGAGGGAGTCTATCCCCTTTTCACTAGCGCTAGAAAAAGGAGATTTTTTTGCGTCTGAGGAGGAGCGCCACACCTACCTTTAGCTCCTTACTAGCATAGATCCCTGTGCTACTCATACGCTGAGTTGGCGAGGGCCGGTATCGAACTAGGAACCTTGCGATTCCTAGTTAAGTGCTCTACCGTCGAGGGAGTCTATCTCCTTTTCATTAGCGCTAGAAAAAGGAGATTGTTCTTTTGCGTCTGAGATGGAGCGCCACACATACCGCCAGCTCCCTACTTTACCGCATAGATCCCTGTGCTACTCATACGGTGAATTGGCTAGGGCCGGTATCGAACTAGGAACATTGTAGTTCCTAGTCCAACGCTCTACCAACTGAGCTACCCCCCCCCTCCGCACGAGCGTTTGTCTCCCTTATCGGGTGTTTACTTTTCCTATTAAAATTCTATTCAAAACAAAATCTATGGTTACTATCATCTAATGACCTTTCAGTTGTGTTATTTGAAATTAGCGTCAAGTTTTTTTTAACTAAACTGAATAAACAATTCGCATAGAATTTCACTTAGTAAAATGTTAAAATCTCAAAACGAATGCTGACATTATCAGTAAGTACTAATTAAAGTAGAACATTTAAACCTACATATTTTTCCTAGAATATGTAAACAGCACCCCACAACGAAGCAACTGTACGGCCACCGATCTCACAAACCATCCAAGTGAGACGGTCAAGACATGCTGGACACTGCTGGAGGAGTGTTATGGTAATTTACCATGCACGCATGAACTCTTCCAACTATAAATAATAGCAGGTTCTGCACTTAAGCGAGAGTTAATATTTCAGCGGATAGCCGATAAGACAACTTCGCGTGTGACCGTCTACTTTGTATATGTTAGTACTACTGTTCTTTGTAAATATATTTGTTTAACTCATTTCCTATCCTGTGTTTTATATTCTGGTCCCTAACCAGGTCACAACAAGGAGCAAGGACGAACTGATAAGCGACGTTCTCTTGTGGAAGCCAGCACATGGATATGCTAATGTGGGCCGCCCAGCAAAGACCTATATTGACCAACTCTGCACGGATACTGGATGCTGTGCAGAGGATCTTCCTGAGACAATGAATGATAGAGAAGGTTGGCGAGAGATTGTCATAGATATCCGTGCTAATTGCACTACATGATGATGATGATGATGATGACGATGATGTGCAAAGTATTGTAAAGGTTAATAACTCGGAAAATGCAATTGACATATTGAGTTCAATTTCTGACTGCGGTTATTTGATTGGTTGGTTGGTTGATTGGTTTAAACGGCACATCAACCCGTCAGGGGTTATCTCATGCCAGCGGTTAGAAAGTAATATATGTTGTGTATCTATATTTACACTTTGTAGCAATTGGTTTTAACAGTGTATTAGCAGCATTATGGATCATGTTGTATGTATTAAGTTCATGTCTATATTCTCTGATATAATTTTTTACCTTCAAAAAGGACAGACAGTCTTCTATGTTGACTTTTTTCAAATAGATCTTTCATATGGTTTGCATTAAAATAACGGTTACTGATGTGAGCAAAAACCCTGCATTCTAAGTGTTTAACCGTCAAAGGTGTTTGACATGTTTCACACTGTGGTTGTGGTTCTTGTTTGAGTATATAGGAGTGCATTAGTCTTGTGTACCCAATGCGTAATCGGGACACAATGACTTTCTGGACTTCCTTAAGGCTACGGCTGTTTGAGTTGACTTCATATCACCACTCTTGGAAAAAGGTCAAATAATTGAGCAGCTATTCTAAGAGAAGAATTGAATTCAGATTAACACGTGATCGTCCAGGGTGACAGGACAGTTTAAAAAATGTATCGAGAATTTTTGTACTTTTTGACACACCTTGTATTCGGAAAAAAACCTTTCATTCATTTTTTTTTCGGAATACAAGGTGTGGCAAAAAAATACCAAGTTTAAAGCTGTATTTACCAAGATAGAAATGAAGAATGAATGGAACGTTATTTTTCTTCATAATACAAGGTGTGTCAAAAAGTACAAAAAATCTTGATACACCTTGTATATATATATATATATATATATATATATATATATATATATATATATTAAAAGCATTCCTATATATAATCTTATAAAGAAATCAATTAAAATAACATTAGAATAAGTGTAATATGTAATATTTTTATATTCATTCTTATTTATTTTTGTTGTCTTTTTTAATTTAATACAATATTTTATTAAAACATTCAGGCTAAAATATTTGCTCCCGGGGGTGCATACTTTTGCTAGTACAAATAATTTCCTGTTTGCATTCTTATCTTTCTAAATGCATAGAAACATGGAAGGGCGTGGTGTAATGGCTAAAGTCATGAGAAAATGGACTCGTCGCCCCGAGTTCAAATCCTGGATATAGTAATGACATTCCAGACTGGGCACTTTAACCTTGTTTAGGCAAACGGTGTAGGAGAAGGAAAACTCTGAATTCAAACCTGTTGAACTCCGCTTAAGGAATTGACCTTGTGTCACGTCCTGCTCGTGTGGAGGAGTTCGTATATATATATATATATATATATATATATATATATATATATATATATATATATACATAGAAACATGAAATTCTTATCATTTTGTGCAAATTACATTGTAATCTGATTTCTGTTATCTGATTGGTTATACAATAGAATGAGATTCATAGATTCTACAAGTTTCTCTCGCGTCAGTCAAAGTAGAAGGAACAAAGAATATAATGACATTGATAAAAACAAAAAAACATTGGTATTTCTTAATTTTTGAGATGAGGCTTGATAATTACTATTATTTGTATTATTCAGACTATTGTCCGCATCTTCATTGTTATCTGTACAACGTTTCGGCCGATGTGCCCTCCGATTACGACAAGAAGTTTCCCGAGTCCGAGAAGGTTCCCGAGTCCGACAAGGACAAGAAATACCTTAAGAAGACCGGAGGGTACATCGGCCGAAATGTTGTACAAATAACAATGAAGATGAGGACAATAGTCCGAAGTAATACAAATAATACTAAAAAATATTGCCCATCTTTATTTTTGTTTTATTTGACTTTTTACTTTCCATTTCTATCTATATTATCTCGCTCCATCTTTCGCCCTTCTTCATATTTCTTGTTGACATTTAACAGTCTGTATTCTATTTCATCCATTTGATCTTTTCTTCTTCTTTTCCTCTTCATGTTTCTTCTTTACAATTTCCGGTCTTCTTTCTTCTATTCATTCTCTCTTTTACCTTTCTTCTTTCCTCTGGTCTTTCTTTTCAACCCACCTTTTTAACCTCTACTCTGACATATCTTTCTGGCTTCCATCCGTCTTGATATTATTTTACTTTTCAGGTATCTTTCGATGACTGTCCAGCTTACACATCGTCTAAACATAGAAAGACCATCTCGTGATGGAAAGAAGTCCAGTATTTTTTTTTATTTTGTTTTGTTTATAGTGACGGTTCCAAGTGTCACTTAACCTTATTAATCAAATAACATTAATTCTATCAATCTATCTGTCTACCTACGGCAATTTATTCAATATCTATCTATCTATCATATATATATATATATATATATATATATATATATATATATATATATATATATTGTGTGTGTGTGTGTGCGTGTGTGTCACTACACAAAAGGAAAGTTAGATTAGCTAACAATAGAAACCTATATGTATCGAAGCATATTTTTTAATTTTAAGGTGATGCCAATATACCAAACTGATGACTTTACTTACTCCTAGTTAAAGAAAAAACATTTCATAGAGAAATATAAACCTGAACTTGACCACACACATACATACACACAACAACAACTTTACTACACAGACATATATGATCTACATAATAGAACACACAAACTATGTAATGTATGTGCATATATGCATGCATAAAAGAAAAAAACTCTCTCCAAAATACACCCAACACAACCATAAACAGAGACAGACGTACATAGGAACACACACACACACACACACACACCACACACACACTCACACAAACACCAGAACACATAAGTAAACTGAAATTAACCCCACACATACATGTACACACATACATACACATACAACAATAACAATAACTTTACTTCACAAAAATATGAACTACACAATAGATTATATATAAGAATGCCAATGTTTTGTGAGAATATATGAATCAATGTCGCAGTCTTTGTAGATGTGTCTAGTTCGATGAAATAATAACTTTAATTATCTATCAGGAAAATGTTAAGAGTCTATTTTCATTCACAAATAACGTGTCTCATTTCTGAAAGCAAAACAATGATCGATGATTTTTGTGGTGACAATCAGAGGTTTATCAAGACACTAGAATCGACAATCCGGCGTCACCTGGGTAGAGGAGAAACGAATGAAAATAAAAAATAACAAAAAAACAAAAAACAAAGTGGTAATGTTTATCAAGTTAGTCTTGCAGATTCGTTACTACTTATTGAAATCAGTCAGTATATTGTTGGTTTGGATAACAGCAACTGACTAAGCACAACTAAACTAGTGCCCAAGACAGCTCAAGAATTGAACTCAAGAATAGTCCATTCATGTATTTGGGTGATTCCATTCCTTGAGTTCTGATTGGCTGCTTGGTTTCTATCGTTTTATGAGGTTTCATAAATATCCTGGCATTCTGCAGTAGGATTGCAACAAGATTAGATCCGCATTCAGTTACGGCTACTTGTTGCCTTGTCTTACCAATTCGACGGTAATTAGAACTTAGTATGCTTATTCTACACTACTAAATAGCGAGTTTCATTCTCGCTGGATGCCTCATAAAAATCTCCTCATAAAAGAATTTTATGTTCATCCGGCCTCAAAAAAAAAAGTTTTGCACTTTCATATTGATGTGTTTAACTTTCAGATTTATTGATATTTTCAAGTAGAATTCTAATGCTATTTTAATTTTTAAATATCTTTGTGAATATAAATGGAATCTTTATAATTTTTTGCCCAAAAAGCTAGACTCAGTAACAATGAATATGTATATATATTTACTTTGTCGTTAACTGTTTTATCTTAGTAATTTCCTCCGGACATACATACATACACACAACTGCCATTTATATATTTACTAGAGCCGGCTACCCAGTGTTGCCTGGGTAAAAGGGGGATATAAAAAAATTAGTCTCGTAGATCCATTGATTGTTTTGGTCTTCCATAATTGATTTGTTTATGTTTTAATCACGAACGCCACCAATGAACTTCCCTTCTTTTACTATTCAAATCCTAAATGTTTAAGCGCCTTCAGGAATATAAATAAAATCTTCATTAATTTTGCACTAAAAGCAAGCTCAAGTGATATTGAATGTCTCTATATATTTACTTTGTTGTTATATATATATTTACTTTTCGTAGTTTCCTCCGGACATACATACACACAAACTGCCCTTTATATATGTATAGATACACAAAACTTTGTTTAGAAGTCAGTAACGGGAAATGACTGTAGCCTTCGTTTATATTTAATATGTAAATACTTATAATATATATATATATATAATATATATATATATATATATATGTGTGTGTGTGTGTGTGTGTGTGTGTGTGTGTGTGTTTTACGCTTTCAGTTATTAATCAATAAATAATGTTGAAAATAGGCGATAAAAAACATAAACAATGAGAAATGTCAACAACATAAATACACATGCAAATGAAGCGCGTGGTGTAATGGTTAAAATCATGGGAAATGGACTCGTTGCCCCGAGTTCAAACCCTGGATGTCGTAATTGCATTTCACTTAGCGCTAATACTCTTGGAAATGTATGAATCCTGCTCTCCCTCCAGCTATGGATAAATAGTAGGGCAGACCTCTTTAACCGTAGTTAGGCAACCGGTCTAGAAGAATGGAAAATCTGAATTCAAACCTGTTGAACTCCACTTAAGAAATTGTCTTAATGTCACATCCTGCTCGTGTGGAGGGGTTGGTAAATATATAAATACACATGTAAACAATATTATAATAACGATGTAAACATCGGAATCAAATTAAGTTTGGATATATTCCAGTAGATATTCGCAGGATATTATTCCCTGATGTATTCAAATTAATGTCCCCATCTTGGTTATTATCAGTCATACTGTTTTTGACCGTCTGCCCTACTATTTACTCAGAGCAAAACTCAAAACTTTGTGTCGCCGGATTGCTGTGTTGAGTAATTCTTTTTCATTGCATTTCCCAGGACAATTGGATGTTTACTTAGCAGTGCCTCTGTAATAACATGTAACAGGATGTACTGGGTTACATGGTACCAGTAACAAGAGACGATCTCTTGACTTGTAGAGTTCTGAATTAAGAATTCATAAAAGTAATTAAAAATCCGTATTAAAAAGTCGTTCAACAAATTCTATCAGTTATTTATTATTTCCTGGCAAGAAAATATTTACTTCGTTTTTATTTTCTTTGCCTTTGTCTTCGTCAACTTTCAGCTGTTTCTCTGAATTTCTCATTCATAACTCTACGCTGAACATCATCAACATCATCATCAACATCATCATCAACAACAATGTTTCTCCTGATTGCAAGACTGATTACTTGAAAGGCGTACATGCTCCAGCAGACTCATTACGACAAGAAGGTTCCGAGTTCGAAAAGGTTCCCAAGTTCGAAAAGAAGGTTCCCGAGTCCGAGAAGGTTCCCGAGTCCGACAAGAAATAACTGAAGAAAGCCGGAGGGCACATCGGCCAAAACGTTGTAAAGATAACAATAGAGATGAGGACAATAACCCGAATAGTACAAATAATACTAATTATCAAGCCCCATCTAAAAAATTTAGAGAAATAATCTTAATTATTATCATGTTAGATAATAATAATAATAATAATGATATACTCTGGTTTGAAGTGTTATAATTATTATGTTGAATAATTATAATAATCCATGCAATAATTCATATATATATTATATATATATATATATATAATATATAATATATATATATATATATATATATATATATATATGCTCCCAGATTTCATGGTTGAGCACTGTAGGAAAGACATTAGTTGACCTTTCACCGTTTAGCGTAAAAGCAAATACTCACCTGTTGTTTACTGACTGGATTGTAAAAATATACATCCTGTAAGTTTATCAATTAATTCTTCGACCCTGGACAGAATCTTTGCCCGTGGCGTTCCTTACCTTCTCGGCTATCGGGAACTTTTATAGTTCCCGATAGCCGAGAGGGTAAGGAACTCCACGGACAAAAATTCTGTCTGGTTTCGCACCTGGCTAGAGGTAGCTGTTAAAAAGTCGAGCCGCACTGATGAGAAGTAAACTTCGAAACATGCGTCTGTGGATGACTAATATATATATATATTATATATATATATATATATAATATATATATGAGAGAGAGCGTAGACACTTGGTGACTACCAGTTTCCCACCTCTGAGATCATCGGACCTTTAAATCTATTTATTATTATACTAAAACTGAGCGAATCAACTTTTGGTACCCTAAGGCTTTTTTTTATATTTGGTTAAATGACACAAAACACTTTCAGCTGTTTGTTCTTTCAAAATAACAAACGAGTACATAAAAGTTTCAAGAACTTCTGAGCAAAAACAAAATTAGTCCTTAAGAAAGACTGTATCTCCTCGCCCCCCCCCCCCCGAAAAAAAAAACAACCTTGGAATTGCTAAGAACTACAGAGGCGTAACGCGTACTGATATAGCTGCCATAATACATAATGCCCTTCTTCTCAATCGGATAGAGAAAATTCCCAGAAAAACCAAAACGGATTCCGCAGAAAATCGATCCACAGCTTCTCAGATCCTGACTATCTGTCGAATCATAAAAGGGGTTCGAGCAAAGAATCTCGAGGCAACGCTGCTTTTTGTAGATTTCTACAAGTCATTTGTTTCCATACACAAGGGGGAAATGGAGCAAATACTACTAGCATATGGCCTCGCATAATGATGCTCTACAAAGAAACTAAAGCAATGGTTTGCTCACCCAATGGCGACACACATTTCTTTGATATAGTCACTATGTATATAGATACATATATATATATATATATATATATATATATATATCAGTCAATCACAATTCAAAATACTGGCTTTTTACCGATTACTCTCTACAATAACTGTCGAGAACTATGCCATCATCTCTGCTGTGAGACACTTACTCAGTATTGTTATTTTCTAAATTTAATAAATCTTGGGACCATATGACCTATAAGCACCCCTTTTGCGATCTCGTTTCATAAGGACATTTTGTTAGCGTTAGGGGTTAGGGGTTATTTTTAGGTTTAGGGTTAGGGGTTAGTTTCATAATTAAAAAAAACCTCTAAAAATCATCTGTTAACAAGCAACCGGATTTTGACGGTGTAAATGAAAAAATATCCTTATGAAACGAGATTGCAGAAGGGGTACCTAAAAGTCTTATGGTCCAAATCTTGTACAAGGCCAAAAGAATGGTGTGTCCATTGAATACAGAATCTGAAGCTGATGCACGTAGTTGAAAGCGAGGCAGAGTCAGCTGGCGTTCGATACGTTCAATCTTTCACTCCATCAGCTGACTGAGAGGAAATGTATTCTATGGCCATCCTTCGACTTTCCCTCGCGTCTGTATATTGTGGATCCAAGCATTACTGGCCTGCACGTCATTCTGTTTACACGTGTATCATAACACTGCGTAGACGCCACGTTAACTTGTTCCAGAGATAGCGCTGCACTCGGCGTGGAAAAAGGACGTTGTGAGCATAAATATGCCGATACAAATTTCTCTTTTTGTTTTTATCAGCTTCGTTTGTCAGTTTGTCAGGGAAATAACACAAATGTCTAACACAACGCTCTAACAAATGTCAAGCAGAAATGAAAAAAAAAAACAAAGAAGGAAGATGATCCACTGGGTTAGGCATGAGATTTTAGAAGTACACAGATGCGTTCATTGAAAAAGCCACAAAATGCGCGAAGGGCCGGTTAAGCTCAGTCGGTAGAGCGTTCGGCTGGGAACTCCAAGGTTTCTGGTTCTACCAGCCCACGCCAACTCAGCGTATGAGTAGCACAGGGATCTGTGCGGTAAAGTGAGGAGCTGATGGTAGGTGTGGCGCTCCATCTCAGACGCTAAAGTAATCTCCCTTGTCTAGCGGTAGCGAAAAGGGGATAGACTCATTCGCTGATTGGCTGATACCAACTTTAGGCCACCCGACGAATTACTATCACATGAAGAATTGCAGGTAGAAAACACGAAATAGAAAAGATTGCGGAAGAAAACAAAGAAGATCCGACATATAGAATTATTTATGGAAAAATTATGATGGTAGTTGTAGCGCTCCAGCTCAAATGCTAAAAAACAGTCTCCTTACACAGAGAAACTAACATATATAACGAGGAGGTAATTAAGATATACTTAGAGAGGTTAAAATGACAGGCAGAATGGGAATTACAAGGCTCCTGGTTCGATAGCGGCCCTCTCGGCGTATGAGTAGCCCAGGGATCTGTGTAGGAGCTGATGGTAGATGTGGCGCTCCACCTCAGACCTCCACCTCAGACTCTAAAAAACAGTCCCCTTGGTCTAGCGCTTGTGAAAAGAGGATAGACTCCCTCGCTGACTGGCTGATACTGACATTAGGCCACCCCGACGACTTTACCTTTACCTTATTCATATAATGAAACATTTAATACTAATATTCGTCAGTGAATTCTATATTTGATTCAGTGGAAAACTGATTTCATCCCCCCCTCCCCCCTCTCTCTCTCTCTCTCTCTCTCTCTCTCTCTCTCTCTCTCTCTCTCCTCTCTCTCTCTCTCTCTTAGTTTTCTTATTTCTTACTCTTTCAAACTTCTTTCCTTTCATTATATTACCATTATCTCTCTGTCTGTCTGTCTGTCTGTCTCTGTCTCTCTGCCTCTCTCTGTCTCTCTCTGTCTCTCTCCTTTTTCCTGTCTGTCTGTCTCTCTTAGTTTTCTCTCTCTCTCTCTCTCTCTCTCTCTCTCTCTCTCTCTCTCTCTTAGTTTTCTTATTTCTCACTCTTTCTAACTTCTTTCCTTCATTATTTTACGATTATCTCTCTGTCTATCTGTCTGTCTGTCTCTCCCCCTCTCTCTGTCTGTCTTTGTCTCTCTCCCTTTCTCTGTCTGTCCGTCTGTCTGTCTCTCTCTCTCTCTTCTCTTCTCTAAGTTTTCTTATTTCTCACATTTTCTAACTTCTTTCCTTTCATTATTTTACCATTATCTGTCTGTCTCTGTCTGTCCCCCCTCTCTCTCTCTCTCTCTCTCTCTCTCTCTCTCTCTCTCTCTCTCTCTTAGTTTCTTTGTTTTCACTTTTTTAACATTTATTTTCATTATTTTAACCCCCCCCCTCTCTCTCTCTCTCTCTCTCTCTCTCTCTCTCTCTCTCTCTCTCTCTCTCTCTCTCTCTCATCATATCTTCTGGGTTCCACCTGGAGTCTGCAACAGATACCGGAAGTTATTTCCTCTACTTGTAGCACTACCTGTTGCTTTAGGATTAAGCTACTTTTCTTCTTTGCGCACTTTTGGGAAGAATGCCAAATATGCAAACTGTGTCTGACACTTGATAAAAATGGTTATCTTGAAATTATATTTAAGACATAAATTCCTCAGCCAACTTTCAAGATTTTCGCCTGATAGCAAATATTTACACCATTTGGACAGCATGATTTTACACCTGTAAAACTCACTGCTCGAAGAAATACGTTTTCTTTATGCTGTTTAGTAACGAACCTCACTTATCCAGCACATGAGATAGAAAATCACATCGTTCTCTTGTTTTGTTTTTTTTGTTTTTTTTAGAAATCACAGAAACGTTTATTGCTTATTGATAATGAGGTTTACGCCATTTTAATGGTCCATGAGAAAAGTATTGGCATGAAAAGGTGTTCAATGCTAATAAAGCAGAGCAGATTTATAATCAATGGTAATATTATGGTTTTACACTCAGTTTCATGGTAATGAGTTCAATGGTTGAGATCTTAAAAATCAGTCGTGAAATGGTTGATATTTTAAAAACCAGTAATTTTTTAGCGTTTATATATGAAGCGTTTTCACGCGATGGGAAATATAAAGCTAATTTTTTTTAAAACTGTGGCTTGTTTAACGTTTATGTGACGTGGATCGTATATATATATATATATATATATATTCGATTATTTCCTATAAGTCTAACATAAACAAAGGGGAACCACTCTTGACTGATAAATTATCTATTTATTTTCCCATTGAACCTAAACCCTAACCCTAAACCATAACCCGAACCTTAGACCTTAACCCAAACCCTAACCCTAACCCCGTCTTCTTTTTTCCTAGTAGATCAATAAATAAATAAATAAATAATTTATCAGTCAAGAGTGGTTCCCCTTTGTTTATGTTAGAATTATAGGAAATAACCATATATTCTATATAATCGCTTTAAAGACCTTACTTTTGGGATTACCATTAAAAGTTGTATTGATTTATGGAAAATCTTAAGACATTATTTGGAAATGTAGTTATATCATTATCATCATCATCAGATCTCCATACCCGTTCCTATTGGTCAATATTTCGAAGCAATACGTTTTCCTTATCTATAAACTGTGTAGTAACGAGTCTCACTTATACAGCACATGATACAGAAAGTCACATCGACCTCTTTTTTTTTCTCTTTTTGTTTTGTTGTTTGTTTGTTTTGTTTTTTTGTTTTTTTTTTTTTTTTTGTTCGAAGTATGAATATAACGAAGAGCTCAGTCGGTAGAGCGTTCGGCTAGAAATCACAAGGTTCCTAGTTCGATACCGGCTCTCGCCAATGATTAGCACAGGGATCTGTGCGGTAAAGTGATGACCTCATGGTAGGTGTGGCGCTCCACCTCAGACTCTAAAATAATCTCCTTGGTCTAGCGCTAGTGAAAAGGGGATAGACTCCCTCTTTGTCTAGCTCATACCGACATTAGGATGCCTCGACGACTTTTTTATATTTATCTATTAATAATTAATTGTGACATAACATGCTATGATACTTTGCCACTATTATTTATCTATAGAAAAATACATTTTTCACTTCAAAACAAGTGTAAAACAGTATAGTAAAGTCGTCGGAGTGACCTAATGTCGGTATCAGCCAATCAGCGAGGGAGTTTATCCCATTTTCACTAGCGCTATACCAAGGAGATTGTTTTAGTGTCTGAGGTGGAGCGCCACACCTACTATCAGCTCATCACTTTACCGCACAGATCCCTGTGCTAGTCATACGCTGAGTTGGCGAGGGCCTGATATATAAAGTCATTGAGGTGGCCTAAAGTCGGTATCATCCAATCAGTGAGGGAGTCTATCCCCTTTTCACTCGCGCTAGATGAGGGAGATTGTTTTTAGCGTCTGCGGTGAAGTGCCACACCTACCATCAGTTCCTTACTTTACCGCACAGATCTTTTTGCTACTCATACGCTGAGTTAGCGAGGGCCGGTATCGAACTTGGAACCTTGTTTTCTAGCCTAACTAGTGTAGGATTATTAAAATTAAGCGTAATTTATTCATGATTTACTCTACACTTTATGTTGCTGGTATACAAATATCTTGCTGAATACGCAATTATTAGCTAAATCTTTATTTGAATTTTTCACTGTATAATGCGCAGTGTTATTGATGGAAAATCATTGAATTAAGCACACTAATAAGTAAAGAAATAATGTTTAAAATATTTCGGTTATGTAAATCAAAATGCTTTTCTCCTCATTAAGCTGAAGAAATAGTGAAGTATCTACGTGTATAAATGTATTGGCATCCTTCCGTCTTTGAGAGATGATGGAGTAGTGTCCAAATTTGTTTTTTAAACTGCGTAGCCTAGGCGGGTTCGTATGGAGAATGAGCTGTTGCCCAAGCAGCAAATCCCTCCTCTCCACACTGCCACTGTGATTCAAAGGAAAGGTAAGGAATCGATGCAGTTTGGCAACGGTAGTGTCGCAGGAGTTGATGGGTAGCACTAGATTTCAGCATTACTCCACCTTAGGGACTCCGGCTGCTGATTTGTTTTCGGGGTTTACTCCCCTAGTCTTTCCTTTGGATAAGGTAAAGCCTCTAGGCAGCGGAAGTTTTTCAACGGACTTTCCTTGTTTTAGATTGGTTGCCGACCAAGGCTTTTGGGGAATTATGTGAGAATTAAGTACCCTAATCCTACTAATGTCGGTGTTACAAGTTGTGGGATATCTGCGACGGAAATTACCATAGTTTAAGTTATTAAAAGATCATTTACTATCAAAGTTTTGTTTGAAGTGTATATAAGAGTGTATCAATTAATCCACATCTTGACATGTAATAATTCCTTTAAAATCTTTAAAATTTAAATAGATCATTAAGTAGGCCTGAGCCTATTCTATATGACTACACCAAGCGGAGATTTGAGGTTTGAATTCAGAGTTTTCCTTCTCCTAGACTGGTTGCCTAACCGAGGTTAAAGAGCCCGGAATGCCCTACTATTTACCCATAGCTGGAGGGGAATAGCTGGATTCCTACCTTTCCCAAGGGTATTAGCGCTATGTGAACTGTGGGTTTGTCCAGGATTTGAACTCGGGTCGACGAATCTATTTCTTACGACTCTAACCATTACACCATGCGCCTCCCATTTTCACTGAAATTTTCTTTATATAATGGGGAAGGGGATAATATTCATCACTAAATTAAATACATTATTTTGAGGAATAAATATTTGTTATGTAAAATAAATGATCTTTCATCATTACAAATTCATTTTCAAACTTATTGATATATGACTACAAGGTTTCATCATTTATTTTCTCTTTAAAAAAATTAACTTAAAAAAAATGGCCATGAGGATGTTAAATCGCTGACATTAAAGGACAAAATAATCGATTTTATTTCTTTTCTTGATTTCTTGCGTTATTCTCGCGTCTCACTTTATATCTCACCTTCTTTTTTCTTTTTTCCTTCTCTCTCTCTCTCTCTCTCTCTCTCTCTCTCTCTCTCTCTCTCTCTCTCTCTCTCTCTCTCTCTCTCTCTTTATTCTCGCCTTATTTCTTTCTTTATTCCACTCTCTCTCTCTCTCTCTCTCTCTCTCTCTCTCTCTCTCTCTCTCTATCTATCTATCTATCTATCTCTCTTCTCTTCTCTAGTTTTCTTGTTTCTCACTTTTTCTAAAATCTTTCCTTTCATTATTTTGCCATTCTCTCTCTCTCTTTGAAAACAAAATGGCGACCGAAAACAAAAATGGTAAAGGAAGACAAAAGAAGCAATTTAAGAAAAGGAATTGAAAGTCAAGTGGAATAAAAAATGTTTTTATTAATCTCCATTGATAATGACGATTAGTAATGATCAAAATACTAAAACATAATACATAAGTCTTGTAAAACATCGCCGAGATGCATCAAAGGAGGACAATTGGTGATGTTATACCAGTATCCTTGCAGATTTCGGGTTTCGCAACATTGTATCTGTTCCGCCGGTAGACCTGGCATTTTATTAGGTCGCCTCCTTTCCAGATTCGCTCTGTGTAATTTTACGAATAGATCATTAATTCTTATATATTGGCCCAGGGATACGTAACAGCCATACAGAGACTTGCTAAGTACTTTTATACAATAGGAGACTTGAAGGAAATACTTAACTAAAAGTTTAGTCATTGAATATGTACACACTTTATTACGTTTTAGAGGGCGTCGTCAGTGATGTCAATGCTTGGTTCCTCGGGAGTTTCGGGTCTTACAACATCAGACTCCCCTCATCAGGCGGACCCTATCAGAGAAGATGAAACTCTGATCCGCCCGTAACTCTTAGTGTTTTATTAAAATGGACAAGAAAAGTATAAAAAAGAATGTGTGTATATTTTAATACAGATAATTTCAACGTCTTCCTCGAAGGAATGGCGTTTGCTGATAGTTTTCTCCTGGACACAATATTCACATTATTGATGTTAACATGTGGCGTAATGATTGGATATGTGCTTATACTTATGTTTTAGAGCATTTACCTCGCATCCCATGGGTATGACACAAGGTCGTTTAATGTGAGACCACCCACGAACTGAAGCTCATAGAATGGCAGGCACAAAAAATGCGTAGATCCTGTCGGCATTTCCCCTCAAGAGGGGCGCCTCAGCCACTGGACAATAAACTCAGGTCTGTCCCTTTAAATCAAGCGACACGCCCCTCTAACCATTACCCCATGCACCTCCAACTTAGCACAAAACCAACATTTTTATTGGCATTCGATAGAATTTACCATCAATGATTTGAAAATGCTGGTTGTATAGCAGAGATGCTGATAGGTAGGCGTCCTGCGTCACTGACACATAAAAAAAATTAAAGGACGCA
Organism: Doryteuthis pealeii; assembly: GCA_023376005.1. Taxonomy (NCBI): domain Eukaryota; kingdom Metazoa; phylum Mollusca; class Cephalopoda; order Myopsida; family Loliginidae; genus Doryteuthis; species Doryteuthis pealeii. Next base: position 53,256,503 of record CM042167.1, read on the forward strand.
GTAAAGTTGTATCCATGCATCCAAGTGTTTTTTTTCCCCCTACCATTTCCACTAATTGTAAATACATTTAAATATTTTCTTGGAAACGAATTATACTGTATGGAGTACAAGGCAAGGCTTTAGTTGTTCATAGATTAAAAACTCTACAATTTATTAAGAAACTTTAGTTAGGACCCATCAAATTTCACGAGGACTCATTCAAAACAAATCCATGCGTCCCAAGACGCACTAAATTAAAAAGCTCTCAGTATCACTTGCATAGCATGGTACTATAACTAGACGGAAAGAGAAAAAAGATTTATGAAAAACAGACAAAGGAAATACGGATATATTTTACCTATTTTGCACATATATTTCTTTTCAAAAAGAACCCATTTGTTACGCAGTAATTGTATAAATATAAACTGCTTTAATAGATGCAAAGATATAAATGTAAATAAATTGAAATGCAAACTTAAGCGTGAATATATGTAGATTTCATATTTAATGTCTCCCGACAAACGCGCAGAAATTAAATATCGTCAATGTCTATATTGCTAGACCTCACAGTATGGGCACAGGTGCTTAGGACCATTTGATTGATGAAGTCAAATAGTCGAGTGGACAGATATACGTATATTTACATATATATATAGAAACACATATACACATTATAAATAGACATATGCATTAGCCAACTACCACATGCTCTATTACAAGTTGTATATACGCATTTGGCTTCTGCATTAACATGTGCATACAAAAACATACGCAAATAAGAATAATTCATTAAGGAACGTTGGCAGGTGAGATTCCATAAATGGGGAGAGAAGACCAGTGAGTGAATCGGAGTCTTGCGCAGCGTCTTTAAAAACAAAATGGTGGTCAGACAGAAACGCTTTGAATTCATGTATTGGGGTGAAAGGCTATTGTTAATGGCAGGCAATTGAAATTATAATTATTTTTTTGTCAGCCCCTGACTCTAATGTATAACTTTCAGATACTGCTGCATTTCTTATGAAATAAATATGATAAATTTATTTGAATAGACTTATAAGAAAAATATGATATAATAGAAATGATAATAAAAATATGAAACAATTTTTTAAAAGTTTCTTAAAGATATTTAAACAAATTTTGATACCTCAGATTTTAGACCAGATTCTATGTACGAGGGTGAATAAAAAAGAAATGCTATTTTGTTTAGGAGATGTATAATTACCAACACAAAACGTATCATACATCAAAATGAAGCTGGTACTCTGTAGATCACATCCCTATTTCTCCACATAGGTGAATAAAAAATGAATGCCATTTTGTTTAGTACAGGTATAATTAGTAACATGTATCATACATCAAGATGAAGCAGGTCCTCTGTGGATCACATCCCTACTTCTCCACTCAGAAGTAATGCCATTAGGACATTCATGTATCATACATCAAATGAAGTCTACAATCCTTAATGATGAAGTTAGAGTCAAGTTGTTTTTACACCAGTCATATGTTTAAATCAGTTGTATCTGTTCCGATTGTGGTCACTATGTCTATCTTCACATCCCGGAGGGTGTCAAAAAGTATAATATCGATACTTTTTCACATCAATATATTATATATATATATATATATATATATATATATATATATATAAAACAGGATACAAATGTGTTGGCGTTTATTTAATAAACGTATATATAATAAGATTCCATTCATTTCTATCTTGGCAAACACAGCTTTAAACTTGCTACTTTTTTGACACACCTTTTATTCTGAAAAGAACTAACGAATGGAACTTTTTAGAATACTAGGTGTGTCAAAAAGTACAAAAAATTTGGTAACTCGACTTGATTGAAGAAGAAAAAAACACTCGCCCTGTTATACAGTTTCGTTACTAATTCTCTTAGAAAAAAACCTTTAGTATTTCAGTATCGGTATTAACAATAAATGTAACTAGCAGGACCTGTGGATATATCACAGTATGATATTTTAATTACATACAACGATTGATATGTTTACTTAAGAGCTGTTGCTAAATAGTAAAATATGTAAAAGAAATATGATAATCTTGATTTAACTCTCTCTCTCTCTCTCTCTCTCTCTCTCTCTCTCTCTCTCTCTCTCTCTCTCTCTCTCTCTCTCTCATTCTTTTTTCTTTCTTTCTTTATTTCATCTTTTCATTATGTTCAATTGAAATGGATTAGCGTTATTGTTTCGGCACGACCGCCCCTTATCTCTATCATTCCGTTACTCTCTCTTTCTTTCTTTCTTTTCTTTCTTTCTTTTCTTTCATCCATTCTTATTATATTTTCTCTCTATCGCATGTTCTTTTCTTCCCTTTCTTTATAATAAAAACGGTATTGTCCATTATTTAGCTATGGGATGAAACTCATTAGAAATAAGAATTCGACGGATAAGCAACACCAGATAACCACGTATCTTTGAGAATCTGTGTTATGCCTCAAATATACGTCGATCAAAGTTAACCGACCTGAAAAATGTAAAAGGTTTTAAATAAAATAACTGGTGCATTATATCTTTTGTTTTATATATGATAACACAATCACCAGTGGTTAATCTATATGGATCTGCATATGGTACATTTTATTCCTGGTCAGTAAAATGGCTACACCAAGTATTCCTGCTTTATTTTATAGAACAAAGGATTAGATGAAAAAATAATGTCTTCTGATATTGTATACTCTCTTTACTTCTATTATTCTTCTGCTCATCTTTGGTATCTTACGTTCTCCTTCTAGCGTCTGACTTCGTTTTGGGGACTTCGTGTCTGGTCTTCCATTGGGGATTTCTCTTTATCAGAAGCTCTGCGTCATTGGTAGTTTTTAGATAATAACCCAAGACTTCGATTTGCTTCAGATCATATTTTATTCCTAAATTCCCACCAGACTACCTGCGCAGATTGAGTCGGCCGTGCGCTTAACACGACTTAGCACCTTCGTGGTTTGGCCGGTACTGAACTAAAATTTCTTTCTAATCTAAACCGGAAGAGGATCTTCTCCACCGATTCTCATGGTATCCTCAGAAGGAGGATCAGACTGAGGTCAAGTCGAGTCACTCAATCCTTCAAAGCCGCCGGCTGCAAACTATAACAGCCATTTTGGTTTCTACACTACTGTAAATAAGTGTTAGGGTACTAACAATTATGTAACACTGAGAAAAAAACATGAAGGTGAGAGAAAATATGAATGTGTATTTCTACACAATGAAAACACATATGGATGAAAAACGGATGGCATATTTGGAATAAGCGATCAAAATATACTTGAAAACGTTTATGTCTGGCACCAAAATTTGCTTGAAAAAGGATCAAATACAATATGTTTATTAGCACTACATAGATTTCATAGGAGGGTCAACTGAAAAGTTTGTAGGCTGACCAAGATACTCTCATAGAATGTGACCAAATGAGTTTTTTTTCAACATAACCCCCCTGGCAGTCCACACACTTATATCAGTGTTGCAGTGCTTGTAACCCATAGGTTAAATATAAGTCATCAGCGGCAGATATGATGTTGTCATATGAACTTTTCAGCCTTTGAATTTTACAGTCGATTATGGTACAATGAAATCAAAAATACATTCTCTTAAACATTTGTATACTCTTTCATTCTTTTCTTTCTTTCTTTCTATATATATATATATATATATATATATATATATATATATATATATATATATAAACTGGAACATAAACACATCACCCCTGATGATGGCACTTCGAAGTGCCGAAAGTACGTGGGATAAGAACTTCAGTGGACTAATCTACGGATTCCATCCAAATGTAAAAAGTTGTTCAGAAAAGCTTGAAAAGATTGTTAATAAAATTGTTAAACAGGAGACGTGCCCTTTGTTTAATTCTACACGTATAAATGAAAGAATGCTGCCCAAACACACACACACAAACAAACACACACACACATATATATATATATATATATATATATATATATATATATATATATATATATATATATATATATATAACGGTTTGCACATTCTCTCCTAATGATCCCATGCATTTGTAAACATCTTTTGTTTTTTCAATATATCAAATTCACACTGTCGGATTAAGTTCCATTTTATTCCACTATATATATATATATATATATATATATATATATATATATATATATATATATATATATATATTTATATATATATATACCTATGTAATCTTTATATATAAATATATTCCTATGTAATCATATACAAAAATGTATGTATATTGTAAAAATACAAGAGTACAAGAGGCTTTTAACCACGCACTTATATTCATTTGTTTTGCAACTCTCTCTCTCTCTCTCTCTCTCTCTCTCTCTCTCTCTCTCTCTCTCTCTCTCTCTCTCCCCCCCCTCTGTGTGTGTGTGTATTTGCAAACATTGAAGTGAATAAATGTATATTTAGAATGAACATAAAGAATACATGTCATCATACATTCGAACACAAATTAATACTTATATACATATATGTCGAAATACGTTCATTATATTTACTTACACATTCATATATATATATATATATATATATATATATATATATATATACGCATATGCAAGAACGTGCATACAGATATTTTTTTAATAAATTCATATCTATATAAAATATACACACATTAATACATAGGTATGTGTACATATTTAAATGGACAGATACGCATATGTGTATGGATATTGCACAATATATGCACACATCCATAAATATAAGTATATATCTTTTGATTAAGGACGCACCAGCCGTCGAGATGTGTTTTGTAATACCTTTGACACTGCCGTCCACCATTACACTCGTTAACACCTGCTACTGAAGGCTAATGAACATATATTATAGTTATCGTCCACTTTCCCTGTCCAACTGTTCGACTTCGCTAAATCAACATTAATGAAGAAAATTATGTCACTTGGTCTAATATATGGGACACATCATAACTGGCCGTTTCTACAAATCAAAATCTTTCGTTTGTTTAACTAAAGATTCCAGCAGGAAAAGCAGCACATGACCATTTATCATTAGAGCTTTCTGGCCCGTGGTGGTTTGCTTCTTCCTGTGGAGCTATTAATGAGGTCTGCTCTCAACCTCCCGGGTCGGAGCCCCAGTGGCCAACATCTTGAGCCATAAAAGGCCGCAGCAAGCAACGAAATTTGTTAACAATTGCAAGTTTATCCAAATTGTTTTCGTCTTCTTCCGGGAAAAAAGAAGAAGATGAATTCGTATCAAATTAAACACTGGATTGTTTAACTACTTCATTCCCCCACCACAAACACAAAAAGACATTCGTTGAAACTGCTAATCGCTATTTACTAAACCTTCTTAGATTTTAAAAGAAAATCCTCTGCTTTATATATATATATATATATATATATAGTTTTTTTTCGTAGTTAGGGTCTTTCCATGTGTGGTTTAACCAAGCTGATGTAGGTAGACCATAAGGAGAGCTCAATGTGCCTAATACCAGTGAGTAACAGGACAGAGCAAGAAATTTAGTAAATGAAGAAAAACTCTAAACTTGCTTCATTACAATAATTTATTTCAACCGTATTAATACGGCATCTTCAGGTAATCACAAGAACAATCGTAAGAGTCATGTTCTTGTGATTACTTGAAGATGCCGTATTAATACGGTTGAAATAAATTATTGTAATGAAGCAAGTTTAGAGTTTTTCTTCATTTACTAAAATATATATATATATGTGTGTGTGTGTGTGTGTGTGTGTGTGTGTGTGTGTGTGTGTGTGTGTTGTTTATGTATATATATATATTGTATATATATATACATACACATACACCTCAGATGCTAAAATAATCTCCTTAGTCTAGCGCTAGTGAAAAGGGGATAGACTCCCTCACTATCTGACTGATACGGACATTAAGCTGCCCCGACGACTGCTGTATATATATAATATATATATGTGTGTGTATATATATATATATATGTGTATATGTGTGTATATATAGTATGTGTGTATATATATATATATATATATATATATATATATATATATATAAGAAGAAAGGATTGGGTAGATCTGACAAAATGTGGTTGAAAATAGAAGAAAGATGCGGATAAAACAACACAAGAACTAAATTCAAAAAATATTTCACTTTGGTTCTTGTCGAATTCATTCTAAATAAAAATTGGGCTCTACAGTCTACGTTTTATGCTGAAAAGGTAATTTTGGGGCGGGCAGAAGATGAGGGGTCGTACAGAGTGAAACGATGAGAGGCAGATAGAAAGTAAAGAGGAGAGGGTTGGATGTGTCAGTGAGGAAGTGAAGAAAAATGGGAATGTGTTTATTTGTGGGGTATGGTACTTTTTATGGGATCACTGCAAGCCCCCAAAATTACCTTTTCAGCATAAAAGTAGACTGTAGAACCCATTTTGTCTTCAGAATAAATTCGACAAAGCTTCGCAAAAGACAAAGGCGAAATATCATTTGAATTTAGTTGTGTATTGTTTTATCCGCATTTTTCCTCTATTTTCAACCACACACACATGCACACATGCACACACGCACGCACACACGCACGCACACACACACACACACACACATATATATATATATGTGTGTGTGTGTGTGTGTGTGTGTGTGTGTGTGTTAGGATAGCGTGAACACAAAGTCAACGACATTTGGTATGGTTTAAAAATCGCATAGGCAATAAACTGTTTGCAACTTCGTATCCATGCTACCCTAACTTGGATATATATACTCTATGATATTGAGCTCTATTTACTTATATTATATATTATATATATATATATATATATATATATATATATATATATATATATATATATATATATATAATATATATATATATATATATATATATATATATATATATATATTTATGAGAGATTGCAAACAGTTTGTTTTGATATGGCGATAGCCGACAATTTTGGGGGGCATATGTGCTTAATTGAAGTCATACATAATTTGAAAATTAATTAGTTGATAATTAATGAATTACGCGAATATATCTGTTCAAATGTAAGGCGTAAACAAATCGAGAAAAAGTCAATCTCTGTATGTACATTTCGGCCAATCTGCTGATGAGGCAGAGTTATAGATTGGAAGCCGCTTTGTGTGTGTGATTCGAACCCTAACCCTTTCTCCCAATATATATATATATATATATATATATATATATATATATATATATATATATATATATAGTGAGAAGAGTGGGGTTATAACCCAGCAAAAATGGCATATAATATTAAGGGTTGTTATTGTAGCAATACTTAAACTGCTCTAGTCATGTGAATCAAACATGCAACTGGATGATAATTTTCTGGATTCTGCGTTCGTGATAAACATCATTATTTTAATCTTCCAAATTCTCGGTATCACGGTGATAACTATGAAATGCTAATTAGAATTCTCAATTCCTTCCTAAATAGAAACATCAGTTGAGGATAGAGGACGGCTCTAAAACCAAAGGTGGGAGTTGGGTATCTTCTCATTTCTAGTAGAGAAAAAACGAGTGATGTTTATTTCGCCAACGCTGCAGTGTTTCGATCTGTTTCAATAGATTTTCATCAGGGCTTTTGTTTATTTGAGGAAAAATAAATTTATCACAAAGAACTAGACTGTGAGAGTCTTTTGTTTTGTCGATCAGTCTATTTAAAAATTGTTGAATGAAAAACGAGCGTTTTGGATGTTTGAAAATATTAGGAACGCTAAGACAACGGTTGTAAAGTAACATAGACGCTCCCTTACGTGTGTGTGTGTGTGTGTGTGTGTGTGTGTGTGTGTGTAAGCATGAATATGTATTGAAATAAAATATAATTAATGAAATATATATATATATATATATATATATATATATATATATATATATATATATATATATCCCGTTTAGTAAAAGAAACGGCATCTCCTGTATTGAGTAGAAAAAATGTGTATGGATTTTATTTGGTGTTTATTCTGTATTTTTTAATTAAAATTTTGTTTTATTAATATAATTTTTTTACAGTATTTTAAATACGTGACGAGTGTATGTGTGTATGTGTGCGTGTGTGTAAAATTTATTAGTTAATATTGCAATTATTATTATAATATTTATTAAATTTATTTTGTGATTCTAGATTTATATAAATATAAGTTGTTTTATCGTTCCTTATATTTTCAAACATCCAAGAACGCTAGTTTTTCATTCAACATTTTTTTTTAAATAGACTGACTGACAAAGCAAAAGACTTCTCACAGTTTTCCTATTCTCTGTGATAAATTTATTATTCCTCAAATTAACAAAAGCCCTGATGAAGATCTATTGAAACAGATCGAAACATTGCAGTGTTGGCGAAATAGACCTCACTCGTTTTATGAACTTGTGTTTTTTTTTTCAATTATTCACTATATTACATACTGTCGGATTCACTTCCATTTTCTCTTCCTATATATATATATATATATATATATATATGTGTGTGTGTGTGTGTGTGTGTGTGTGTGTGTGTGTGTGTGTGTGTAGTATAGTGAGAAATTTGAAAAAATACAGGTTTAAATAAAAGGAGCGGTAAGTTTATTAGCCGGCGCTGCAGTGTTTCGACCTGTTGAGTAGATCTTCTTCAGGGCTTTTGTTGATACAAGGAAGAGTAAAAAAAAATTTAATCACAGAATAATGAGGAGACTGTGATAGTCCTTGTTTATCAATTTGTTCAAAGATGTTTTGAAAGGGGGTTAACATTCTTAGAATAATTTGAAAATTGAGAAACGCTGGAAAGATAGACGGTTTGAAATATGACATTAAGTATTCTTCTTTTATGGCGCGCACGCGCGTTTGTGTGTGTGTGTGTGTGTGTGTGTGTGTGTGTGTGTGTGTGTGTGTGTGTGTGTGTGAGTGTGTGTGGGGGGGGGGTTGTCGAAAAATGACATTGAGCATTTTTCTAGGTATTGTGTGTGTGCATGTATTCGCGTGTGTGTGTATATGTTACGAAAGACATCGAAACAACCCCCAATGTTTATATATATATATATATATATATATATATATATATATTCACTTTGCAATTAATCTACTTATTACATATAAGTAGATTAATTGCAAATAAATACAATTACTCTTTAATTAGTATCTAAACCCATCTAAAACCATCTTCATTAAGAACATTTAATGAGAGCGAATGAAGGCACCACACTATTATTGAGTTGTAAATTGGGTTGGAAATTGCTTTATTCTTTAAACTAGCAAAATAAAAAACACCCTCCAGGCGGTGTAAAAATAGATTTTTTAAAACATATTGCCTGAGGGGTGGGAGTAAAAAATTCAATGTCAGCGAGTTTGTACCCTAAGTAAGTAAAATCATCAAATTTATTAAAGGATTAAAAAATAAAACAATTTGAAATGTAAACTTTAAATATGTATTAAAATAAAACAAATTATATATAGATATATATATCAGTCATGTATTTATTAAAACTTGTTTTAAAAAACAATGAGAACTGTCTAATGTTGCATGTTCTAATTTTAAGTGTATTTATTCTATGTTATGACGATTTGGGGTAATGTGACGTAAGCAGTGACGTAATTTTTGTTACAGACAAAAACCTGAAGCGAATCTCCATTATTAATAGATTAGACTATTCAATGTTATTGCAGAAATAGAACTTCTACTGGCGTGTACCATTTTTGTTGGCACCTTTCCTTCCACTAAGGACGATTGTGTAGTGTCCAAAAAATGAATAAAATAAATAAATGAATAAATAAATAAATTATCTGCATCTGTGCAAGTGACACTACCGGCCATCTCCCAAGTGAGAGTCCTTGGTACACGCAAACTGTGATGCTTTCTAGGGCTGCTGTCCCCCTGTTTTCTCCCTCCTTCTGGCTCTCCTTGCTGTCGAAGCTACTCTCTTCTCTGCCTCACCCCTTTCTGTGTCTTGCTTAACGTTGAGGTAAGATACACACAAAAAGTATGTCTATAATTCTCTTTTTCTCTAAGTGTTCTAATTGCTTCTCGATCCAGTAGTTCTATTCCCTTCACCATTTCATTTATTTCCTTTCTTCATCACAAGCATGAAACACTTGTCGATGCCGAACTCCATCCCTTTTATCTTGGCAGTAGATTCTTATGGTTTTGTTAGGGAGAGTTATTTGCCCCTAACGATTCAAACCGGATACTTTCGAATAAGGAGGGAGACAAAAAATACTGACAGTCAGGACACAAGGACACAAGGACCGGCCCCATATGTGACCACACGTATGATACATCGAGCTGAACTATTATCCAAAACCATCCCACTGTATTCCCTGCCAGTGAGAATAAATAAAACAAATATTATTGTAAACATATTCACTGTTTTTATCATCAATTTTGTATATCCTACATCTCGAGATCTAACAGATTTGTATAAGGGTTTCCAGTTCTTTGTGTTATTATTATTATTATTATTATTATTATTATTATTATTATTTTCTCTCTATGCGAGTTTTTTTTTTCACATCAATTTTAACTGGTGAGCTTTCACTAAAGTCTGGGTGACAGCAAATCTCTTCAGGTCTCCAGGACTCTTCTAAGTATTCTAGCTAATTCTAACAGTGCTATATTCTAGACTAGCAGCGGCTACCCGGAGTCGCCTTGGTAGAGGCGGATTTTTTAAGTAAGTCCTACTGATCCATTATTACTGAATCGTGAGTTGAATCCTCGTGGGATGCCACATTTAAATCCCTATGTAAAAAAAATAGACCTTACATTGATCCAGCTACTCTGAAAAGAAATGTTAATGTCTACTATTTAAAATATTAAATGAAAAAAAAAACATGGTGTTATCATTTAAATTACATTTTCTTATTATCCACGAATATAAATCAAACCTTCATTATTTTTGCTCAAAAACTAAGCCTTGGTGATATTTAATGTCTATATATATATATACTTTGTGGTTAATTGTTTTATTTTCGAAGTTTCTTCTGGACATACACATACACACAACTGCCCTTTATATATGTATAGATGGTCTTAACTTTTCCTCTGATCTTCAATTCCCCTATTATTATTATTATTATTATTATTATTATTATTATTATTTTAGATTTGTTATCTATATATACATATATAAAGGGCAGTTGTGTGTATGTGTATGTCCGGAGGAAACTTCGAAAATAAAACAATTAACGACAAAGTAAATATATATACACATTAAATATAACCAGGGCTTGGTTTTTGAGCAAAAATAATAGAGATTTGATTTATATTTCTGAAGATAAATCAAAAATAAAATTTAAATGATAACAGCATAGATTTGTTTCTATTTGATATTTTAGATAGTAGATATTAGCATTTCTTTTCAGAGTAGCTGGATCATTGCAAGGTCTATTTTTTTACATAAGGATTTAAATGGGGCATCCCACTAATTTTTTTAAAAATACCCCTCTACCCAGGAGACGCCGGGTAGCCGCTGCTAGTTGATTATAAGATACATGTAAGGGGGTTTTGTGTGTGTGTGTGTGTGTGTGTGTGTGTGTGTGTGTGTGTGTGTGTGTTGTTAAATCTTTTACTTCTATCCATACTTAGATTCATAGAGAATCTTTACTATATCGTTCGTCTGAGACAAACAGAAGTTCACGAATCTCTTTAATTTGAAACGGCATTCAAATATATTTGTTTTTTGTCCACATGCTCCTCCGTAGTTGATAGGACCACACACTGTCGAAACTACTTGGTGTAAAGTTTATAGTTCGCTTTGGGGGTGGTGTATGTTGAAGCGGGAGGGGGTGGGGAAACTACTGGAACACAGATGCCGGTAAACTTTTCTGTAACATCGTGTGTTGTGTTTATCCACCTACAGTTGGAAATTATATCAAAAGACCGGACAGAGATGCTACTTCTGTACACATCGGTCGGACATTTGATTAATGCCAAATAAGCTGGCTCCACAGTTGAGGGCATGGTTCCCATCACACACACACACACACACACACACACACACACACACACACACACACAAACAAAGACAGGCACACACACCTCATGATGAGGAGGAATCGCGCCACTCCCCCGGGACAGATTTGTTTATGCAACGCTAAAGTTTACTAAACAGGAGCCAACGTCTCTACGTCGTTAATATTACAGTTTTGTTTCGAATCTCACTTAAACAAATGTCTTAGTGTTTCCCAGGAGATGAAAATTAATCAAACAGTCATAACGATTCTGCGATCTTGTTGGTTGAAATAGCGAACTTAGAAATGTAAGCTTAGGCTCGTTGATGTGTGTTTGGAGGGAAGACGACATCGACAAGTATACGTGGGAGATGAAGAAAAGAAGTGTGAGAGAAAAGATTGTGTGTATTAAGCAGAATACAAATGTGTTTGCGTGTATTTAGTATACGTAGATATAAAACTGATTTTTTTGTTTTTGTAACAGAGCATTTAGATAAGGGAAGGAGAATTGATAAAAATAAAAATAAAAAAAACATGTGCGGAAGATACGTTGGTTTAATCTATACATGCAACAGTGAGATAATACTAGTGTGCGTTCTGAATGACATACAAATTCTATTTCAACTTGTGTCTCCGTATGGTTAAACATATAATGAATGAATATTTTTATCTATCAATTATAGAGAGATTGTGAGTCTGTAAGAAATTATGTTCATATTCATAAGAGTGAAAAAGCTAAGTGCTTCCGTAACTATCTTCAATATCTATCTTCAGATATATCTATATCTGTAAATATCTTCAATTTTGTACATTTCTATGTTTTCAGGATATTTCGTTTATTTCCGATCAGTTTTTCAACTAATTTCATATACAAATAAATTTGTCTTATTTTTTTTTCTGTTTTGTTTGATTTTTTCTGTGTTCTTTTTTTTTCTTTTTTTTTTCCTTTTTTTTTTTTGGAGGGGGCAGGTTCTGTTTGTATTTTTGTGTTTTCCTGTTGATTTTTGTTGATGTTTTCTGGGGGTTTTCTGTTTGTTTGCTATTTGTGTTTTGTCTGTCTTTTTTTTTTTGTTGTTGATGTTTTTTTCTGTTGTTGATGTTTTTTCTGTCTTTTTGTTGATTTTTTTTGGGTGTTTTTTGTTGATTTTTTCTGTCTTTTTTTTGATGTTATTTCTTTTTGTTTTTGTTTTTTTGTTGATGTTTTTTCGTCTTTTTTGTTGATGTTTTTTTCCTTTTTTGTTTTTTGTTGATGTTTTTTTTTTTTTTGTTTTTTTTTTTTGTGTTTGTGTTTTTGTGATGTTTTTTCTGTTTTTTGTTGATTTATTTTTCTGTTTTGTGTTTGTGTTTTTTGTTGATTTTTTTTTCTTTTTTGTTGATTTTTTTTTCTGTTTGTGTTTGTGTTTTTTGTTGATGTTTTTTCTGTCTTTTGTTGATGTTTTTTTTTCTGTTTTGTTTGTGTTTTTTGTTTTTCTGTCTTTTTTTATTGATTTTTTTTCTTTTTGTGTTTTTGTTGATGTTTTTCTGTCTTTATTATTGATGTTTTTTTTCTGTTTTGTTTTGTGTTTTTTTATGTTTTTCTGTCTTTTTGTTGATTTTTTTTCTGTTTTTTTTGTGTTTTTTATGTTTTTTCTGTCTTTTTGTTGATGTTTTTTTTATGTTTTGTTTTTGTGGGTTTTTAATGTTTTTCTGTCTTTTTGTTGATGTTTTTTTTTGTTTTGTTTTTGTGTTTTTGTTGATGTTTTTCTGTCTTTTTTGTTGATGTTTTTTTTCTGTTTTGTTTTGTGTTTTTGTTGATGTTTTTCTGTCTTATTTGTTGATTTTTTTTCTGTTTTGTTTGCTTTTTTCTGCTTTTCTTTTTTGTGTGTGTGTTTTTCTTTGGTGGGGGCTTTCTTTTTTGTTTTGTTTTTGTGGTGTTTTTTTTCAGTTCTTTCTTGTTGATTTTTTTCTGGATTTTTTTCTGTTTTGTTTGCTATTTTGTGGGGGGAGGGTCTTTTTATTGTTAATGTTTTTTCTGTTTTGTTAGTTTTTTTGTTTTTTTGTTTTGCTTATTTTGTTTTTCTTCCGTTTTCTAATTTTATTTATCTATTTATTTTTCATTTTATTATTTTATTTATTTATTTTTTTTTTTTGCTTATTACAGATTTTTCTCGAGTATATATGTCTGATTAAAATGAATTTTATATAACTTCTCTTGACATACGTCTATAAATGTGACGATATCTGTGAGAGTTTCAATACGCTATTTTTTTTAGGATTTCAAAGAAAGAGTTAATGGCAAATTTTTGCCATTAACAATATTTGGTGATCAAACAAATACAATAGGAAGAGAGCGAGAGAGAGAGAGAGAGAGAGAGAGAGAGAGACATTCACAGATACAGACACAGATAAACAGGCACACACACACACACACACGCACATACACACTCACACACACACACACACACAGATATATATATACAAGTGTGTCAAAGAAATATCGACATTTTTCGAACTTTTTGACACACCTTGTATTCTGAAAAAAATTAGCGTTCCATTCAATGTTCATTTCTATCTTGGTAAACACAGCTCAATCTGGATACTTTTAATACACACACACACACATATATATATATATATATATATATATATATATGTATATATATATATATGTGTGTGTTGTGTGTGCGTGTGTGTGTGTTGTGTGTGTGTTACAGGATTAAATAGGAAAGGAAAATAAAATGCAATATTAAAACTTTCTACTGCAGACCGATTTGAGAAATGCATTTCTTGAAATAAGAAAACAGAAAATATTTTATCGAGGCAAAAATAAACTTATTGCCAATATTTGAATTATTTAACCATTTATTTAAAAAAATAGTTACATTTGCTTAAGTTTCTTAAACATATGTGCCATAAAAAGATGGAAGAGCATGGTGTAATGGTTAACGTCATGGGAAATGGACTCGTCGCCCCGAGTTCAAATCCTGGATGTGGTAATTGCATTTCACTTAGCGCTAATACCATTCGGAAATGTATGAATCCTACTCTCCCTCCAGCTATGGGTAAGTAGTAGGGAAGATTGGGCTCTTTAACTTTGGTTAGGCAGCCGTTCTAGGAGAAGGAAAACTCTGAATTCAAACCTGTTAAACTCCGCTTAAGAAATTGGCCTTGTGTCACATCCTGCTCGTGCGGAGGAGTTGGTAAATATATATGTGCCATAAAAAGACGATTTTGAAATGGCCCTGTATTTATGTAATTATATTTTTTTACATCTGGACACCACGTGCATTAAGACCTAAGCATGTTTATGTTTTTAGATATAAGTCTTACGTTAAAACATTCCATTGCGTGAGCGCGCTTCACGTTATATAAACGCTAAACAAGCCGCCGTTTTAATATTTTAATATTTTTGACCGTCTGAAGATTGCATAATATGCTTGAAACTGCAGTTACGAAATACTAACAGCATAATATTTAACCTCTGATTTCATATATATATATATATGTTGTAAACACGGTTTGTTTTGAATGGCTTTTTGCCGATAATTTTTGGGAGAATAAGTGCTTAATTGGAGTCGTACCTAAATCATAAAATCTAAGAAGTCCGTTTAGTGTAGAGGTTATGGGATCGGCCTGTCAGCTTGGCAGTCCGGTTTCAAATCACGCACAGGGCGGTCTTCCGATCTATAGCTCTGCTGATGAGGCCTAATAGGCCGAAATGTACATACAGAGATTGATTTTTCTCGATTTGTTTAGCCATACATTTTAATAGGTATTCCCGCCTAATTCATTATTAATTAATTAATTTTCAAAATTAGGTACGACTCCAATTAAGCATATATATATATATATATATATATATATATATGAAATCAGAGATATATATATTATATATATATATCCCTAACTGAGAGCCGATGAAGGAAACTATCGATTTCTTTCACACAATCAATCGATGTTATCACTCAGGGGTTAAAGCATTACCATCAAGTTCCTTATTTTCACCAAATCCCTTCAGATTTTTAACACATCTGTAGAATAATCATACTAAGTTCCAATTAACGTCGAATTGGTAAGACAAGGCAACAAGTAGCCGTAACTTAATACGGATCTAATCTTGTTGCAATCCTACTG
Source organism: Doryteuthis pealeii (assembly GCA_023376005.1). NCBI lineage: Eukaryota > Metazoa > Mollusca > Cephalopoda > Myopsida > Loliginidae > Doryteuthis > Doryteuthis pealeii. The sequence continues at coordinate 53,272,490 of CM042167.1, forward strand.
CAGAATGCAAGAGTATTTATGAAGCCTCCATAATATCATAGAAACCAAGCAGCCAATCAGAAATCAAGGAATGGAATCACCAAAATACATGAATGGACTATTCTTGAGTTCCATAAGTAACAGCTGTCTTGGGCACTAGTTCAAGTGTGCTTAGCCAGTTGTTGTTGTCAAAACCAATAGTATACTGACTGACTGACCTCAAAAACATCTAAGGATTCAAATATAAAAAGTTTCATCCTTTTGCAATCGATTGATGCTAAAACAAGGGGACTCTCTCTCTCTCTCTCTCTCTCTCTCTCTCTCTCTCTCTCTCTCTCTCTCTCTCTCTCTCTCTCTCTCTCTCTCTCTCTCTCTCAAAGTTTAACTTCTTTGCCTGATGTTATTGTAAACTTCCTCGATATTCCAAAATGATCTCAAATGTTCTTGCTGAGTTGAGTAAAATTGCTGTATGAATTTTTTTTTTTTTGCTTGTTTCTTTATTTTTGTTTTAATTTCTGAATGATAAATCATGTGTTTCTCATTTTCTTTTTCTGTACATCAGATAGAAATTCTCATTTTTCGGGCAAGCTATATGTTTCTTTTATAAGTGTCATGCAAAATATTTATCATGGGCAGGCATGTTATAGTTCTGCGATTACCTGAAAGGATTTCCTTTCCTGAATCACTTAGAAATGTTTACCTCATTTGGTCATTTGTCTGTTTTGTCTTTCGAGAAGAGTTATGAATATCTTGATGCAGAACTCTTGGATTCCATTACGACCTGGCACCCTCCAGTTTGCAAGTTTCTTAAGAATTCTTTATTTATTTATATATATATATATATATATATATATAATGGAAAAGGTGACTTACCGGTGAATATGGTTACGATAGTTAGATGGTGCAAAATTCAGGAAGGTAAGTTAGCGATATAACAAATACAAAGTGCTCATTACGTTAGTAGAGCAAATTTATTATAATATAGGTACAAGTGATAACCTACTTGAGTTTCACCATAAGGATCTTCAGCTATATATATAATATATATATATATATATATATATATATATATATATATATATATATATATATCTTTGTGTGTATGTGTAATGAACAAAAACTGATAAGACAAACAGGAATATTCATTTTATGTTGTTTTTTCTTTCTCATCTAGTTTCGACCCTAGGTCATCGTCCGGAGAAAATTGTTTTTAGAAAGTCAAACAAATTGTTAAGTGTTTGACAATCCACTATAATCCAGGCAGAGAAGTGTGTTAGAAGTTGTGATTCCATCTGTTCAGTGAGAAAAAAAAACTTCTTTGATTTGAATTCGTTTGAAATGTTCTCATATTTGTATGTGAGGAAGGTTTATATTTTTTTCTTTATATATTTGTATATTTTGGAGGGGATTTCGCTGACGACCGCCAACTAAAGCGTAAGCGCAATGCTCTCCTATAAAAAGGATGGAACACTCTATGGCGGCCTTTACATACATACAGATGTGTGTATTAAAACATTTAAAATTCCCTTCCCATTCTCTAAGTGACGATAGCCGAGTGGTTAAGCTGTCCGATTTTCTATCCTGGCTGTAGATAGCTTACAAATGTCTAGCCATAATGAAGAGACGTGATACGTCGAAACACAGTGTCTGTGGATGATTATATATATATATAGATATATATATATGAGTCAAGAGTAAGGAAATGAATCCGACGGTATATGTAAAGATAAAAAGGGTATGAAAACAAACAATATTGTTCTAATGAATATATTTTTATATCCTTTTCATAGCTAATATTGAACATATTTTTATAAATCGAAATATTGTTCAATATTAGCTATGAAAATGATATAAAAATATAATCATTTTAACAATATTGTGTATTTTCATACCCTTTTTATCTCTCTCTCTCTCTCTCTCTCTCTCTCTATATATATATATATATATATATATATATATATATATATATATATATATATATATATATATATATGTGTGTGTGTGTGTGTGTTGTGTGTGTGTGTGTGTTTTATTTCATTCTTATGTCTGTCTTTGATTCCACATTATTCATTTTTCTAGTTAGTCAACCATTACGTCTTCCTATTCTATTCGTCCGTGTATGTGTCCATTTTTTCTTTTCTTTTCAGTCCCATTTAGCTTTTCTGATTTTTTTTGTTATTTTTTCTAATTGTTTCTCGATTTCCCTATTTGTCCATTTTGCCATCATTATTCTCAAACCTTCTATTTTGTCTGTACTGAAATGTATCGCTATCTCGGAGGCTTATTTCTTTTCATTTATTTCGTCTTTCTTGTTACAACTGTGGTGACATTTTTGGAGGGAATTCACGGCGGAATTATATCGTCCTACTTTTGTTCGCTTTTTTTAAAGTTTGCTTCTTTATACTATTATTACTTTCACTCTATGCGAGTTCTTTTTACACCAGTTCTATCTGGTGGTTTTTTTGTTTGTTTTTTTTTCTCCTGAAGTCTGAGTCACAGCAAGTATCTTCTGTTCTCCAGATATTCTGTTGTTTCTTTTTTCTAATTTCCAATGTCTTGGCTGAAGATTTGATTTGTATTACTAGGTACCACCAATTATTCCTGTGAAATTTACCCCCACCACTCCTATATTTAACACAATGAAACTTACATAAAGATTAATATTATCTTGAACATTTTTTGTCTATTCGAAAGAAGAAACATTTTAAAGAAACTCATGATGATTTTTTTTAAAATAATTTACATCTTACGGAAATAATGAAAATTATGAACAAAAAACAATGTTTACATTTTTGCACCGTTAAATCAATTGAAATTTAACGTAGCCAAAAACAAGAGTTTTTTAACTAGACTAGAGTTTTTTTTTAATTCTATGAAACATCAATTAATGGTCCGATTTTCACGAAAATTTTCCATAGTTACTTACCTTTTGATGAAAATATGTCTGAAATATTTGGGGAAATATTTTATTTTATGAAATATGAAAAAAATGAACCGGCAAAAAACGATTTTTCCTTTTTTTTTTTCTATACAGATAAGAGTCTGAATAATTATATCAGATGATTTTTTATAAATTTATTCAACTTACGGAAGTAATGAAAAATATGAACGAAAAACGATGTTTACATTTAAATCAATTGAAATTTAATGTAGCCAAAAACAAGTTATGACTAGAGGCTTTTTTTTTAATTCTATGAAAAATCAATTAATGGTCCGATTTTCACGAAAATTTCCAGAATTACTCAGCTTTTTTTGTAAAAAAATTAATGTGTGAAAATAAACAATTTTGATTTGATTTGATGATTTGATATGTGGTAGTTTTAAAAATCAAAGTTGTGTCGTCGACAATTCTAGCCATACTTAGATTCTACTTTTTGGATCGACAATTCTCCATAATTATCTTTTATCCTATTATTATTAATTCAGGTGAAAGTATTTAAGTTTTAATGAAATAAAATATTATATTAAATTAGAAAGGCTAATGAAACTAAATACGAATGCAAATAAAATGATTTGAAACAGAAGAGGAAGTATAATCGAAAAATAGAACAACTGAAACTTACTCTTCCATCCTTCCCATCTTTTATTGCTAAATTTTCCTAATTTAAGTATTTAGTTAGAATAGGAAGTAAAGAATAAGATTATTGTTATTTCTTCTTATTAGTGGATTTCTTTTAAGATTTATCCCCGAGACTTTTGCTCATATTCATTAAGATAAAACCAAACAATTAGAAATCAATAATACTAAGCACATATTTATTAAAATCAAATTTTAGTATCAATATGCAAATTAGCCTTCCTGTTCACTCTGTAAACTGCTATTTTGTTGTATATATAACGACAACTGCATGTTATTAGTATGTAAATATGGTCAATTGTATTAATAATATAAAAAAATTATTAATAATTGAGGTTTGAATAAAAAATAAAATCAAGGAGAATGTGACGTAGATGACTAAGGGAATTGTGACTTGAGTAGTGATATAATTTCGGTTACAGACAAACACACAATCGCCAGTATAATTAGATTATCAGCGTTAGCTGATGGTATTTCACTGGAGTCTGGGTGACAACGTCTCCTCAGGTCTCCAGGACTCTTCTGAGTATTCTAGCCAATTGCAGCAATGCAGTAGTCTGGATGGTCTCAATTCTTCCTCTGATTTCCAGATCCTCCAGTCTTTTTCCAAGTTTATTGGGACCGTTTTAAGTGCACCAACTGGTATCACTTTCACTCTCATATTTCACAGCTTTTTCAATTCTCTGGCAAGGTCCAGGTATTTATCCATCTTTTCATTTTCCTTCAGCTTCCCCTTGTGATTTGCTGGAACCGCAAAATCTACCTGTTGACAAGTTCTTCTTTTTTGTTAATGAATACTAGGTCTGGTGTCCTTGCTGGGATAGGGTGATCCGTCTTTATCTCGATGTCCCAAAAATTTTATGCGTTTCATTCTCAAGAACAGATTCCGGTTTATGCATATACCATATTGTTGTATGGTCAAAATTTTTTACATAATTCCCAGTGGATCACCTTTCCAACCCAGTCGGGCCTAGTTTTGTATTCCCGTTGTGCTAGTTTGTTACATTCACTTAATATATGGTTTACAATCTCATCTCTGTCACCACATAGCTGGTTTTTTTTTTACTGTTTTCTTTTTTTGTGTGTCTTATTAATTTTTGCTTTTATTATTATTATTATTATTATTATTATTATTATTGAGATGCCAGAAACGGAGATAGAAGGAAAGTTTGTTAAGTAGTTCGGATTTCCTTGATTGTTTGTTTACATTTGTATGTATTCTGTCAAATGGCTGACACCACACAAGAAAACAAGAGGAAACGGAAATCGCCCTCGCTAAAGTTGCCACTCTTCAGGCAAAATCTGACCAGGTGGAGAGCAGCTGATTATTTAAACCTCAGGCGCCAACAACACACATGCTCGTAGCCGTAAATACTCTACATGGTGTTCGAATAAATGTTGAAGGCTAAAACGTCTCAGGTTCAAAATGAAATCCAGCATACAATATTTCTTTCTTTCATATCAGTCTTGTACAAAAATACATAAAACTTAATATTTTAAGAATAACTATTGCAAACAAACATACAAACATAACGTTGGTATCAGCCAGACAGCGAGGGAGTCTATCCCCTTTTCACTAGCGTTAGACCAAGGAGATTGTTTTGTTAGCGTCTGAGACGGCGGAGCGCCACACCTACCATCAGCTCCTTACTTTACCGCACAGATCCCTGTGCTACTCATACACTGAGTTGGCGAGGGCCGGTATCGAACAAGGGACCTTGAGGTTCCCAGCCGGATGCTCTACTGACTGAGCTAAACCGACAAAAACAGAATTTACGAAAATAATCTGCAAATTCTAGTTTTCAACCTGTAAAGAAACTTTTCTTCAATTACATTCTCTCTCTCTCTCTCTCTCTCTCTCTCTCTCTCTCTCTCTCTCTCTCTCTCTATCTCTCAGATATTATTGTGAACTCGTCTCAAAATACATCCAACCAGCTTCAAACATTTAAGAACTCAGTCCATTTATTGCTAGATTCTGGTAAAAGACCCTGGCAAATCTGATCCCAAACCCGATTTTGAATATGACTACAGAAAGGTACATAAATATAAAAGCGAACTTTAATTCCACGTATTCAAATGAATTAGTATTTCTGAGGAAAAGTACACATTAAAAGACGGCCATATAACTACACAAGTATAGCAGAGTAAGTAATGGCATGCCTGTATATAAACAATAATAGATAGGCAGAGAAATGTCTACGGCCAACAAAGCTCATATCTCCATCCAGAAATGTGCACATGGACTTAAATGTAAACAAAAAACGATTTTGAATTTGCAATGTACTGAATATTCCATCTATAAAAAAAAACCAAAGTGCGCGTGCTCGGCCATACAATGACAACACATACACACAAAACCCCACACGAATACACACCAAATTCAATACACAAGATGAAAATACATATACATATATGTAAGTACGTCATAACACGTATATAAGCATATATCACTGTATACACGTGCTTAAATGAGCTTACGTTTTTTGTTTTTGCGTATTTCTTTCAACAAAAAGCGTACCCACATGTCTAAATGTGATTGTAGAGGTGAGCAGATTGTTTGCTATTAGACAAATTCACGCACACAAAACAATCAAAAACCGGGGTATACACAGCGTATAAACAGAAGTAATAAATTTATGACTGGCTTGGATCTAACCATAAGAGAATTTTACACTGATATGATATATTATCATTTCCTTTGCAGATAAGCATGAAAGTCATTATCAAATGTACTATACCAGGGGTCACCAAACTACGGCCCACAGACCGGATCCAGCCTGCGAAGGCACTTTATCAGGCCCGCCGACGGTTTGGGCACCACAACGAAAACTTGGAAAGGCAAGATTATCAAACACAATTTTGTTAGCTGTACCCACAGAAATTCCCAGTTGTTCAGAAATGTCTTCTATTCTAACTATTCTGTCAGTCAAAATCAGGGGTCACTAAACTTCGGCCGCGAAGGCATTTTTATCCGGCCCACTGACGGTACTCTAATTTGTTTGTTAAAATGTACGGACCGCGAGACGTTCTAATACCATTTAAATTTAAATATCATGTTAAGCTTACTAAATCCTCATGGTCTTGACTATGGAATCAACCCATCGAACGAAATTGACTGATAAACATTTGAAAGCAATTCTCTTGATTGGATGTAGCAATTCCAAACAAAACATTGACGATATCTTGAAAGGCAAACTTGAGTTTCATAAATCTCACTAAATCTTTCTGCTAATGTTGTGTTCTTTAATAATGTTTTGAAAATAAATATGTTGGTTAAATTTGTTTTTGTGCATCTTACGCCACTCATCCATGAATATAACTTGGAAAGATAAATTTTGTTTTACATCTTTTTCTCAGAGCTTTCGTTCTGACTTGCAAGTATTGAACACAATAATAATGTGGCCCGCGCTCGTTATTTTTTCAATTATCCTGCCCACAGTGAAAAGAGTTTGGTGATCCCTATCCTATACAAAGATGCTTATCGCAAAGATAATTTTTTTGTGAAAATCTATATCATTAATTGGAAAGAGTTTGTTTGTTCTCTATAAATGAACAAAGAATTTTATGTAGAGCTACCAAATTTAGTATACATACATATTAGATACAGGGTACGGTTTGTATTATTTGAATTATTCGAACTATTGTCCTTATCTTTATTGTTATCTACACAACGTTTAGGCCGATGTACCCCCCGGCCTTCTTCAAGTATATCTTGTCGGACTCTGGAGCCTTCTCGAAATCGGTAAACCTTCTTTTCGAACTCGGGAACCTTTTTGTCGTAATTGGAGCTATCACGGAACTTTGAACCCAATCCTTTATTCAATCCACGTGGGTATCCTGTTCTCATTCCGCTAACCATAGCTAGGGTACAGGTGTTAAGCTGTGTTAATTATCATTCTATGTTATTGCCACCCTTGGCCAGGATTGAACCTGCAGCCTAGAGATAACTGTTACTTAGAATTGTCTTAGCTCAACGCCTTTATCCACTATGCTATGTGTCCAATACAATAATTCAGAGAAATAGGGGACGGTTTTTTTGTGTAATTCTTTCTTCTGAAAAAGAATAAAATCACTCGTCGATAGAGGATTTTTAACAATAATTAACAAGCAGCAAATCTCCCAAAAAATGAATAACGAACATAAAGAGTTGTTACAAAGAAAAACAGTTTGTTCAAAGATCAAATTATCTGATTGGGGAAAAATGACTCACTGTTATCTTGAAAAATTAGTAAAACAGTCCTTTTTTTTCGACACGGTCAGTTTCTTCGTTGATATTTTTAGCTGAATTCTGTATTCATGGTTCTTTTACTAAAAAAAAACTCTCCCATTTAAACTTATAAAAATCTTCTGATATAATTATTCAGATCTTTATAGAAAAAAAGTAAAGATCGTTTTTGTCGGTTCTTTTTTCATATTTCATAAAATAAAATAGTTAGACCTCGTAAAATAATATTTCCCCAAATATATTTTAGGAAAAACTATTTCAGACATATTTTCATCAAACGGTATGTAATTATGGGAATTATCGTGAAAATCGAACCATTAATTTATTTTTCATATAATTTTTTTTTAAAGCCCCTAGTCATAACTTGTTTTTGGCTACGTTAAATTTCAATTGATTTAACGGTGCAAAAATGTGAACATTGTTTTTCGTTCATAATTTTCATTATTTCCGTAAGCTGAAAAAACTGTTAAAAATCATCAGGAGTTTGTTTAATATTTCTTCTTTCGAATGGAAAAAAAAATAAAAATAATATTAACCTTTATGCAAGTTTGTGTTAAATATAGGATGGGTAGATTTCACAGGGGAAATTGGTGGTACCTAATATACATACATATTCCACACTCTTCCACTCAAAAAATCTATCATTTCATTGATTTTATATTTGTGAA
>CM042167.1:53283438-53285938 GCA_023376005.1 Doryteuthis pealeii
ATTCTTCTTGTTAATGGATGGGTAATTCCATGTCAAATCATCCAGGCCATGTTACCCACCCCTTCAATTTTTCTGAAATTTTGTACAAGTATGGACTATGTTAGAATTAGACAATCCCCAAAATTTGACCTTCCAATTCCAAGAATTGGCAGAGTTATGTCGATTTTTAGCTCTCCAAATTTGGTGGGGTTCGCGAAAAATGGTGACTTTTTGTAATCTAGTAAAATGAGTTCTAAAGTTTCCCTACATTTGAAAATTGGTTTATAAAAGCCTTTTTGCCCGAGGAATCTTGTTTTTTTGTGTTTTTTTTTAAGTTTGAAAGTCAACCAATTTTAAGTTATCAATGATTTTGTTTTTAATTTTTTCATAGCAAGATCAATATCCCGATGTGGCACTGCATCTATGACAAATATTTTTTTCTATTATTATTATATATCTATTGAACATTATTTGTACCAAAATGATAATTTGGTGTTTGCCCAAGAGTAGAGATGATAGGATGTGGGCTTTGTTGGAATATTTTGATATATATAAGGTGTGCTACCATACACCACCTAAATTTATAGACTAGGCAAGGTCACGTGATTTAAACCTCAACCAATCAACAGCCCTAATGCGTGACTGGTTGACTATTTAATCACTGATACTGAGAGACGTCCATTTGCAATCATTGACGAAGGACTTGCAATAATGAGGAGCACCAAGGAACAACCAAAGGATTATTTACCCAGGATTTCCGCAGGCTAAGCGCTCTTGCTTGGAGCCTACAGGATGGCTCATAAAATCGTACCAACTTGTTACTCTCTGCTTACTGCTTCTAACACGACGGTCGCCATGTTCTTCAGGATTTATTTCTCGGTGAGTTAATCTAGTGGGCTTTATTCTCGGGGTTGATTCTTCTTTTCCGGGCTGTCATCTCTTGTTTTAAATTAACTTAACAAACAAGACTTGGTTGTTTTTCCTTTAAAGATTTATTTCAACAACATAGCCCATCCTCTTCCGCCGCAGAACGAGTGACTTTGGTGTCCGCTCGATCTGAAATCTCTGATCGTATTTGATCTAAAGTAATTCTCACGCGTCTAATCGCGAGTTTTTTTAAGGAGTCAAGCAAAAGGGGATATTACCCGTCAATAACCGGTGAGGTAACTTTCCACTGGAACTCGCTATTCTGAATCTAACGGACCTTGATTCAAATATTCTTACTACTGGTACGTACATAATTCATAAGCTGCCTATGAATTATGTAACAGTTAAACACACCGACTGTGCGACTAACTGTAAAAACATAAGAAAGTAAAAGGATTTAATATTGTTCAATTCAATGTAAATCGCAATAAAGCAGACATAAAATGTTTGGGGTTTTTTTTAAGAAAGAAAATCTAAAGGAAAAGGGGATTCCCCATGGCGTAGTGGTTAACGTACTGGACTGCGAACCTTAGTGAGTGAATTCAAACTCCAGTCCCGCTGTTACGCCCACTTTTGGAAATGAAGGAAACCCCTCATCCCTCCAACTAGTGTTAAATATTACCACTGCTGTACGAGGATGGGTTTGACATTAAATAACCCACGAAGTTAGATATGCCATTATCAAAAGAAAGCAAATCTAAAGTAAGGAAAAAGGAATAGACTATATGAACTCAGATAATGTGTTTTCAGATCATAAGTCTCTCAAATTAGTAGACCAGTTTATATACCTATGTAGTAATATCTCATCTACAGAAAGCAATGCCAATATATGCATAAGAAAGGCATGGACTGCTATAGACAGATTAGCGATCATATGGAAATCTGGCCAGAATTCTTTCAAGCTGTAGTCATATCAAGGTTACTATATGGCTACACCACTTGGACTCTAACGAAACAGAGAAAACCCTGGATAAGAACTACACACGGATACTGCATGCTGTCTTGAACAAATCCTGGAAAGAGCACACACAAATAAGAAGCCACTTATTTCCTATCACACAAACCATCCAAGTAAGATACAACTTGCTGGACAGTGCTAGAGAAGCAGTGGTGAACTTATAATTGATGCTGTAGGCTGACCACTGTAGAATAATCATACTAAGTTCCAATTACCGTCAAATTGGTAAGACAAGACAACAAGGAAGCCGTAACTTAATACGAGTCCTACAGCAGAATGCCAGAGTATTGATGAAGCATCATGACATCATAGAAACCAAGCAGCCAATCAGAACTCAAGGAATGGAATCACCCAAATACATGAATGGACTATTCTTGAGTTCCATAAGTACCAGCTGTTTTGGCCACTAATTCAGTTGTGCTTAGCCAGTTACTGTTGACCAAACTAACAGTATACTGACTGACTTCAACAACCACCAAAAACCTACATCAATCAGTGTTAGAATTAACTTTACTTAATTATATTTTATGAACAATGAATAAATAAATATAAATAAATAAATATAAACAAAACTAAAAAAACAAAAACAGTAAGATACTCTCTATAAAGCGAACAAATGAACAAAAACAAAAAACA
>CM042167.1:53295938-53298438 GCA_023376005.1 Doryteuthis pealeii
GTAAGTAGAGCGGAATTATTATTATAGTGTGTACAGAATAACCTACTCGAGTTTTCAACATAAGGATCTTCAGAGTTAAATCCACTGAATTAATCAAGATATTGATTAATCACAGCTAACTGCAGGAGTTCATTTTAGTGGATTTAACCCCGAAGATCCTTATGATGATACTCGTGTAGGATATTCTGTACACACACACAATATATATATATATATATATATATATATATATATATATATATATATTTGGCAATTTGCCTGTAAGATAATTATGCATATTGTGTACACAAAGAATATTAAATATGTTTTTGTGTATGCAAAGAAATGTATGAGTGGGTTTCACATGTGTGTTTGCTTCAGTGTGTAAATAAGTGAAACACATTGTGTTCGTGTGTAAAAATGACTATATAAATATCTATATGTTGTTAGCATATACACTGCATCCACCGCAGATTTCTTTGAATATCAAAGATTTTTTTTCTCTTTTATGTGTGTTCCAAATGTGTTCGTTCTTGTAATATTCTCACCGCAAAAACGCCAGTCATTGATCAACACACAACTTCTTAGATTCATTTTCATATTTATTTTTACTTTGCTTTTCATTTCTCTTTCATTTCATTTCATTTTGTCGCTCCAAAACGTTGACTTGTTCACACAGACCAATGCCCCCCACCAAGCGGACACTCGGATGTGTCGTTTCCAAACTTCGCAGGAATCCAGTCGAGATTCGAAATCCAATTTTAGTTGTTAAGAGAAATTTTCTTCGTGAAACGTTTGTTGCAATTATCTTATTAAATATAAATATTGATTCGTGTGTCTATCAGATTATTTTCGTGTGTCTCTCTTAAATAGGAAGTCACGTTAAAGTGTGATTATGATTATATATTAGTGGGGACCATAAAAATATCAATCGATCAGTCTATGAATTAACGTGTTCCTATGATTCTTATATAAACAGAATATATGGAGGTGCGTGGTGTAATGGTTAGAGTCTTAGGAAATGGACTCGTCGACCTGAGTTCAATTCCTGGAAGAAGCTGTTTGCATTTCACATGGCGCTAATACCCTTGGGAAAGATATGAATCCAATTCTACCTGCAGTAATGGGCAAATAGTATGGTAGACTGGGCTCTTTAACCATGGTTAGGTGACCAGTCTAGGAAAAGGAAAACTCTAAATTCAAACCTGTTAAACTCTACTTAAGAAATTGACCTCGTGTCGCATCCTGCTCGTGCGGAGGGGTTGTATATATATATATATATATATATATATATATATATATATATATATATATAGGTATTTGCCTCTCACCCCACTAATGAGGGCGTGACACAAGGACATTTTATGTGGGCCCACCCACAAGCCGAAGCTCATGGGTGGTAGGTGGGGAATATATATATATATATATATATATATATATACATATATATATATCCGGACTAATTTACCTTAATTTGATATATATATATAATATATATATATATATATATATATATATATATATATATCAAATTAAGTTTAGTAATTTATACAATTGTTTCCAAAAATGCTCTCTTAACTTCTCTTTCTTACCATTATTTCTAAGATCATCAAATTCATTTCTACAATTTTTACTCAATTTCTGCTTTTGATCTGATTAGGTTATTTTGCCAAAAATATATTACTCAATTAACAAAAACTAAATCCACTTGGTTAATAGACGTCATTTTTGTAATGTGTTTTAACAAAATATTCAGAGGAGAAATATTACAAAAATGCCTAACATGATTAGAATTCCCATTAATTGTTTTGAAAGTTTCAATTAGATCACAATTGGTTAGTGAGTTAAACTAGTAGACAATTATTAAATGATTTACCTCGCGCTCTATACTTCTGTCATTGGGCCAAAAGGGCAGGATGTTAATTCGGGATTAATTAGTTAATATTCATATATATATATATATATATATATATATATATATATATATATAAACAGAATATATGAATATTAACTAAGTTTACTTTAGGCTAATACAATATCATAATAATAGCATTATTCTTTAAACATCATTTTTTCATTGAATTTGATCTTAGAACTTTAAACCTAATGCTTGTTTACCTGGAATTTACACTTATAATTATAAGGTTCTAGAAGGGGCTACCCAGTGTTGCCTAGGTAAAAGGATTTTTTTTAAGTTAGTCTCGCAGATCCATTTATTGTTTTGGTCTTCCATAATTGATTTGTTTATGTTTTAATCATAAACGCACAAATGGCTTTCTTTCTCTCACTATTCAAATTGTAATTTCTAAATATCTTCATAAACATAAATAAATCTTCATCGGCTATAGTGCTGATTTATTTTTTAAAAAAGTAGTTAAGTAAAGTCGTCGGAGTAGTCTAATGTCGGGATCAGCCAGACGGTGAAGGAGTCTATCCCCTTCTCACTAGCACTAGACCAAGGTGATTGTTTAGTCTGATGTGGAGCGCTACACCTATCATCCGCTCCTTACTTTACCGCACA
>CM042167.1:53303438-53320938 GCA_023376005.1 Doryteuthis pealeii
ATATATACCAAATTCCTCCACACGAGCAGGATGCGACACAAGGTCAATTTCTTAAGAATTAATCAAGGTTTCTTAAATATTAAGAATTAATATTAATTTCTTAAATATTAAGAATTAATATAAATTATTCCTCCAATGTTAGCGAATCTTCTTTTACTTCTTCTTTTCTTGTTACATATAGTCTGTTTTGGTTACAAGGCCTTGTGCATCGTCATCAATTTCCTTGTTATATATATATATATATATATATTAGTAAAGACAAAAAGCTTAAAAATCAGGTATTAAGTGATTATGGTCCATTTCCACCCATGGGTATCTGAAAAGTTTCATCAGATTAGGTTCTTTATTGAAAATGGTATACAAATAAAATTCAGTTTACCTTTATACATTCTCTCCTGATCCCAGTGATGGTATCAGGTTTCAATTCATCTTATCTTTTTCGGGGTGGCAGTGCTTTTGATCTTGTGGCAGCTATTTATCTGGGGGGCTTGTAGCATTCATTTTTCCTGGGTGCTGTCGCCTGGACTGGTCAATTTCAGTTAAAATTTCCCCTTTTACTTATTTCTCTTCTCATATTTCTTATCAAATATCCTCAAGGACCAGCTTAGAATCATCCTAATACCAAATTACTTGGTACCCTACAAAAGATATATATATATATATATATATATATATATATATATATATATATATATATAAACAGACTGAATAACAATGACTACCACTCTCTTTTCTCGTTATTCTGTGATAAATAATTTCTTATCCATATACCAACAAATGTCCTGAAGATGATTTAATTAATAGATCGAAACACTGCAGCGTCAGCCAATAAACTCACCACTTAACCCATTTAAACCTTGTTTTTCATTTCTCTTAATATACTACACACACACACATACATATATATATATATATATATATATATATATATATATATATACTAACCCCTCGCATGAGCAGGATGCGTCACAAGGTCATTTTTTATGCAGAGTTTAGATGGTTTGAATTCAGATTTTCCTTCTCATAGACTGGTCGCCTAACTAAGGTTAAAGAGCTCAGTCTGCCCTACTATTTACCCATAGCTGGAGGGAGAATATATATAGTCTTCTTTTTAAAATATCAGCTAATTCCGTGTTTGACGTTTGCATTAAAAGAAATCTGTTTACATCTAAAATTTTAATTTTTTTTTCATTTCAGTTGATGAGTTGCCATGTGCGCTTAGGCATTTTCTAAAGATTTCAGACTTTTGGTTTAATAGTTCTTTGGTGTTATCATATGATATTTTTAAAAGAAACTATTCTGCACACTTGTTTTTTTTATGTGTGTTTTTTTTGTGTGTGTTTTTTCACGTCAACAATCACGGTCAGAATTTAACAGCACCTGTGTTTGATATTTCACGTTAACATTCACGTTCAGGATCCAACAACACCGTGTTTGACATTCAACTTTCGAAAGGTCGCAATCAATTACATACCGAAACTGTTTTCAACGGTCATAGTTGCAATATTCACTTCTGCAATTAGCTGTAATTTATCAATATCTTGATTAATTCATTGGAATTAACCCTGAAGATCCTTATGTGAAACTCGAGTAGGTTATTTCAATACACACTGTAATATATATATATATATATATATATATACATATATATATAGTTGTAGACAAAATTGTATGTATCTATCCCGGTTTCGGTACTTACGATACCTCTTCAGGATGTATGTTTATGAAATATATTGAGTACTTTTAAATGGATTACTAATTCTACTATAGTTGAAATGCTAGAGCTATATATATATATATATAATATATATATATATATATATATATATATGTGTGTGTGTGTGTGTGTGTGTGTATATATATATATATAATATATATATATATACAATTCACGTTATATATATAACAACTATACACGTATATATATTATATATATATATATATATATATATATAACGTATATATATATATATATACATATATATATATATAAAGTAAGGTACTGATGGTAGGTGTGGCGCTCCACCTCAGATGCAAACAATTTCTGGGTCTAGCACTATTGAAAAGGGGATAGACTTCCTCGCTGGTTGGCTGATACCGACTTTAGGCCACCCCGACGACTTACTTTTTATATATATGAGGAGTGAAGGATTTGAATAAATCCGATAAAATGAGGTTGAGAATAGAGGAAATGTGGATATAACAACACTCATTGTATGAAATTGTGTTGTTATATCCACATTTCCTCTATTCTCAACCACACACACACACACACACACACATATATATATATGTGTGTGTGTGTGTGTGTGTGTGTGTGTGTGTGCGTTGAATTTTATATATAAGCAGACTGATGTCGTTTGTGGTGCTTTGTTTTGTTTTTGTTTTTTACGCAAAGATCAAAATATATTAGGTTCTCGAAGTTTTAATTTTGTTCCGACGTTAAAAATTGCCTGGAGATTTATTAATTGTAAAATAAACTTATTTTAACATTCGTATCAAAACTATTTTGTCTTTTCATGAATACTATTTGAATCACTGAGATGTTTTATCAACAAAACACACATTACAAGAGTCACTTTTTCATGGTGTTATAACGAAAATTTCTATCATGATCACTTCCCCTAAACTGTTTATAATTTAAAGACAGCGAGTTGTTCATCCACATTCATGCTTAATATATAAGGTGTGTCAATAAATTATCAAGATTTTTGTACTTTTTAATACACCTTGTATTCAGAAAAAAAAATAACGTTTCATTTATTTTTCCTTTCTATTTTGATAGAACTTTTTTTTTCAGAATACAAGGTGTGTCAAAAAAGTATCGAGATTTTTATACTTTTTGACACACCTTGTATTCTGAAAAAATAACGTTTCATTTATTCTTCTTTTCTATCTTGATACATACAGCTTTAAACTTGGTACTTCTTTGACACACTTTGTGTTCTAAAAAAAATTAATGAACGGAACGTTTTTTTTTTCAGAATACAAGGTTTGTCAAAAATATAAAAAATCTCAATACTTTATCATCCCCTCTCTCTCTCTCTCTCTCTCTCTCTCTCTCTCTCTCTCTCTCTCTCTCTCTCTCTCTACAAGGTGTCTCAAAAAAGTATCGAGATTCTTTGTACTTTTTGACACACTTTGTATTCTGATAAAAAATAACGTTCCATTTATTCTTCATTTCTATCTTGGTAAGTACAGCTTTAAACTTGCTACTTTTTTGACACACCTTGTGTTCTGAAAAAAAAATTAATGAATGGAACGTTATTTTTTTTTCAGAATACAAGGTGTGTCAAAAAGTTTTTAAAAATCTCGATACTTTTTTGACACACCTTTTACGATCAATCATTTAATTTTTAAATGTCTAAAAATATACATATCACCAATTAAATTAACTCCATAATAATTTCATGGAACTTTTATTGCTTCTTTTCTTAAAAGTCACGTTTTTGTTCAAAAATAAATATTTTATGGGTAGGGGTGCTAAATCGTTTAATAATTGCCATTTAGATTTTTAACTACCTTATTTATGCCCTGCATTTTGAGTTCCCGCATTTCTGCTCAGTTTGTTCCCCTATCACTCTCGTAGTTTGAATCAGTGACACGAAAACACTTTAATGGGTACCGGCCTATGCAAACGCTATATACAAGCGATTCTGAGGTACGTCACTAAGTTCCCATGACGTCACTCACCAAGTGTGATTATATGACCTCACAAGGAGGAAACACATTAAATTCAGAGAAAAGAAAAGAAAGTGGAGGAAGAAAGAAAAATGGCTCACCTATCGCTTCAAACAATGACAGGAAAGGATCAAACAATCAGTGGTCGAATGACGAAAATTAGAGTAAAAAAAAGAAGAATGATACCCGCACCGGAAGAAAGGGAAATTTGAGATTATAAGATTGGGCTGGTGGCTGAAAAAAAAAAGGTTTATTTTCCAAAAGCAAAACAGTCATTACCAATAGTAGTAATATTTGCAATATAAACGGGGATAAATATATCTTTGTTGTCGTAGATATAGAAATAAGATCAATTATAATAATGTGTAAATGATACTTAGTTCTTTACAAATTAATAATAATAATAATAATAATAATAATAATAATAATAATTATTATTATTATTATTATTATTATTATTATTTACTCCTTTTGAGTTTTCACATCAGTGTTAGCTGATGGTCTTTCACTGGAGTCTGAGTGACAGCAAGTCTCCTCAGGTCTCCAGGACTCTTCTGGGTATTCTGGCAGATTGCAGCAGGGCAGTGTTCTGAATGGTATCAATCCTTCCTCTGATTTCAAAACTTTCCAGATTCTTTTCCAATTCTTTTTGGGACCGTTCAAAGTGCACCAACTACAATTGGTATCACTTTGACTTTCATATTCCATAACTTTTTCAGTTCTCTGGCAAGGTCCAGGTATTTTTTCATTTTTCTTCAGCTTCACCCTGTCATCTGTTTGAACTGCAAAATCCACAAGTTGACAAGTTCTTTCTTTTTTTGTTAATCAGCACTAAGTCTGGTCTTTTTGCTGGGATAAGGTGATCCGTTTTTATTTCAAAGTCCCAGAGAATTTTATGCGTTTCGTTCTCAAGAACAGATTCTGGTTTATGCATATACCATTTTGTTGCATGGTCGAAATTTAATTTTTTGCATAATTCCCAGTGGATCACTTAATGGAGATTGTGTATCTGTCTGTCTGTAACCGAAACTATATTACTACTCAAGTCACAATTCCCTTAGTTATTTACGTCACATTCTCCATGATTTTATTTTTATCTAAATTTTATCTTATTAATAAAATTGTTTTACATTATTAATACAGTTGACCATATCTACATACTAATAGCATGCAATTGAAATTTAACGTAGCCAAAAATACGTTATGACTAGAGGCTTGAAAATTCTATTAAACATCAATTAATGGTCTGATTTTCATGAAAATTTCCATAATTACTCACCTTTTGATGAAAATATGTGTGAAATAGTTTTTTTCCTAAATATATATTAGGGGAAATATGTTTGCGAAGTTTACCACACCACCTATTTTATTTTATGAAATATGAAAAAATTGAATCGACAAAAACGATTTTTACTTTTTTTCTATAAAATTAAGAGTCTGAATAATTATATCAGAAGATTTTTATACGTTTCTATAAGCGAGGTTTTAGTAAAAGAACCATGAATACAGAATTCTGCTAAAAATATCAATAACCAAACTGTGCCTGTTGTAAAAAAAAAACGACTGTTTTACTTATTTTTCAACATAACGGTGAGTAATTTTTCTTCAATCGGATAATTTGATCTTTGAATTAACTGTTTGTCTTTGTAACAACACTTTATATTCGTTTTTTTTTTTGGGGGGTAGCAAGATTTTTTTTAGAAATACAAAAATATTTACATTTCTTTCTTCAATATGGCCTAAACTGATCACGTGACGTATTTTGGTGGTACCTCGTGAATTGAGTGGAAGTGGGCATTTAGTGTACGAAAAATATGAAACCTGGCAGTTAAGAAGAAGTAAAAAAAGAAACCTGCGTGATAATCAACCCCTTTCGTATAACAAAAAAGGCAAGGGCAAAGAAGAAGAAAAGAAAGAAAGATTTTTTTCTTACTCTCTTTATTATTGAGATGTAAACAAACATTGTAGCTAAATTAATGGAACGGCACTTTTTTTTTTTTGTATGAGTCTGCCCGAGCGAGTGTGTGAAAACTCGAAACAGGCAAATAAAAACACGGAACGTAATGCAAAGAAAGAATTGAAAGCATCTTTTTTCAGTTTCTTTTTTTTTTTCTTCATCTCTCCTTTCGTCTCCTCCTATTACACGGTGCATTTCCCTCACCCACCTTTTTTTTTTAAGTCCGTGCGTAGATTTATATATTTATTTATTTTTTATTATTATTATTCACTTTGTTTTCGTTTCTCTTTCATTTGCAGCATTTACGGAGACTATCATTGAATGGACACAATACAAGACTCAGCATGTACGTGTATTAATGATGTTGTTGTTACTGGTGTTTCTTTCGGGCTAGCTCCTTCTCCATTAGTTGCCGCTAATGTTCGTCCATTTTTTTTTCTTTTATTTTTTTTTCTATAGTGATAAATTGGATAGGTGGGCAAGGAAAGAACAAGAGAGGAAGAAAGTAAGAGCAAAACAAAACTCTTATTGATATTAGCTTTTATGTTTATACAACAACAGCAGCAACAAAAGAAGTGGGTGGAAATTAGAAAGAGACTGTAAGACAAGCGGATTGGTGGCTCTGATTCTTACCCGCCCGTTTTCTCTCACAAAACCTGCACAAGCTTAAAATAGCAACCATTCAAGTAAAAAAAAGGGGTTGATCACCTAAACATGCATATGAACAGGGTGGCCCTAGATTTTATTACGCAAAATAGTTTTTTAAGTGTTCTTTACCTCCTCCTTCTCCTCCAAGTGGAAAATATAGATACTTTGTTTTTAATTAGGCACGATAAGGATTCAAAAACATTATGTTCAAAAACATGTTCTGAAACGTTTGTGTGCTTTCAAGCAATGTCAAGTTCTTATTGAGGTGAGGTGGTCACTACTAGAATAGGATCAATCCTAATTAGTGATCATCCTTCACACATTACTATAACAATCAACATTACGTTTTTTTTGTTTTGTGTGACATCGTTTATATTGTGTAATGTGTGAAAATAAACCATTGTTTTTTCTTCTTAATGAATTTCTGTCTCTAATATTATTGTTTTATTCTTATATTAAAATACACAATTTTGCCAAATACAAAGTTTTCTTTACAATTAATCTACTATCAATTAATATACAATTAATATACTATCACTATAATCAACTTTCAAAATATGTAAAAAAAACACCCCCCCCTCAAAAAAAAATCAACGAGGTGGTCACTACTAGAATAGCTCAGCCATAATTAGTGATCAACCTCCACACATTACTACAACAACCAGCATTACGTTTTTTATTTTGTGTGGCATTGTTTATATTGTGTAATTCAATTAATGAATCCTTCATTAAAGCTATAAAAAAATCATTTGAACGAGAATTGGTTAATTTATCAGATTGGAAGATGGTATCAATTTTTTCAAAATATCCTGTTTAATATTTTGTACATTACCGAAGAAATAAGGGACATTTACTTTGTTGTACTCTTCGGAACAAACATTAAATACAAGGTGTGTCAAAAAAGTACCGAGATTGAAGCTGTATTTACCAAGATAGTAATGAACAATGAATGGAACGTTAAATTTTTTTCAGAATACAAGGTGTGTCCTAAAAGTGCCGAGTTTGAAACTGTATTTACCAAGATAGAAATGAACAATGAATGGAACGTTAATTTTTTTCAGAATACAAGGTGTGTCATAAAAGTGACGAGATTGAAGTTGTATTTACCAAGATAAAAATGAACAATGAATGGAACGTTAATTTTTTTAGAATACAAGGTGTGTCATAAAAGTGACGAGATTGAAGCTGTATTTACCAAGTAGAAATGAACAATGAATGGAACGTTAATTTTTCAGAATACAAGGTGTGTCATAAAGCGCGAGATTGAATTGTATTTACAAGATAGAAATGAACAATGAATGGAACGTTATTTTTTTTTTCAGAATACAAGGTGTGTCATAAAAGTACCGAGATTGAAGCTGTAATTTACCGAGATAGAAATGAACAATGAATGGAACGTTAATTTTTTTCAGAATACAAGGTGTGTCATAAAAGTGACGAGATTGAAGCTGTATTTACCGAGATAGAAATGAACAATGAATGGAACGTTATTTTTTTTTTCAGAATACAAGTTGTGTCATAAAAGTACCGAGATTGAAGCTGTATTTACCAAGATATAAATGAACAATGAATGGAACTTAATTTTTTCGGAATACAAGGTGTGCCATAAAAGTGACGAAGATTGAAGCTGTATTTACAAGATAGAAATGAACAATGAATGGAAGATAATTTTTTTCAGAATACAAGCGTCATAAAAGTGACGAGATTGAAGCTGTATTTACCGAGATAGAAATGAACAATGAATGGAACGTTTTTTTTTTTCAGAATACAAGTTGTGTCATTACCGAGATTGAAGCTGTATTTACCAAGTATAAATGAACAATGAATGGAAACGTTAATTTTTTCGGAATACAAGGTGTGCATAAAATGACGAGATTGAAGCTGTATTTACCAAGATAGAAATGAACAATGAATGGAACGATAATTTTTTTTCAGAATACAAGCTGTGTCATAAAAGTGACGAGATTGAAGCTGTATTTACCAAGATAGAAATGACATGAATGGAACGATAATTTTTTCAGAATACAGCTGTGTCATAAAAGTGACGAGTTGAAGCTGTTTTTACCAAGATAGAAATGAACAATGAATGGAACGATAATTTTTTCAGAATACAAGCTGTGTCATAAAAGTGACGAGATGAAGCTGTATTTACCAAGATAGAAATGAACAATGAATGGAAGATAATTTTTTCAGATACAAGCTGTGTCATAAAAGTGACGAGATTGAAGCTGTATTACCAAGATAGAAATGAACAATGAATGGAACGATAATTTTTTTCAGAATACAAGCTGTGTCATAAAAGTGACGAGATTGAAGCTGTATTTACCAAGATAGAAATGAACAATAAAAGAAACGATGGATAAATAATCAACTGGGGTGGTCACTACTAGAATAGGCTCAATCCTAATTAGTGATCATCCTCCACACATTACTACAACAATCAGCAATACGTTATTTTGTTTTTGTGTGACTTTGTTTATATTGTGTAATGTGTGAAATTAAACCATTGTCTTCTTCTTATCATTCTTTTTCTTCTATGTCAGCGTCACATTCTTCTTCTTCTTCTTCTTCTTCTTCTTCTTTGTCCACGTCGCATTCCTTCTTCTTCTCTCTTCTCTTTCTCTTCTTCTCTTCATTCTTCTTCTTCTTCTCTTCTTCTTCTTCTTCTTCTCTCTTCCTCTTTTGTCCACGTCGCATTCTTCTTCTTCTTCTTCTTTCTTCTTCTTCTTCTTCTTCTTCTTCTTCTTCTTCTTCGTCATCATCATCATCATCATCTTCTTCTTCTTCTTCTCTTCTTCTTTGTCCCTGTCGCATTCTCTTCTTCTTCTTCTTCTTCTTCTTCTCTTCTTCTTCTTCTTTGCCTGTCGCATTTTCTTCTTCTCTTGTCCCCGTCGCATTCTTCTTCTTCTTCTTCTTCTTTTCTCTTTCTTCTTCTTCTTCTTCGTCCCCGTCGCATTCTTCTTCTTCTTCTTCTTCTTCTTCTTCAATCATCATCATCTCATCATCATCTCTTCTTCTTCTTCTTCTTCTCTTCTTCTTCTTCTTGTCCCGTCATTCTTCTTCTTCTTCTCTTCTTCTTCTTCTTCTTCTTCTTCTTCTTCTTCTTCTTCTCTTCTTCTTCTCTTCTTCTTCTTCTTCTTCTTCTTCTTCTTCTTTTTCTCTTCTTTTTTATTTTGACATTTTGGTAAGAAAGGGAAACAACAATGTAATTTTACTATTCGATCCAGTCTATCCTCGAAAGGTACCCTTCAGAAAGCGAACCTCCCGCGGAACGGTTTTAGAAATTGCTTACTTCCGGCAGTCTCCTTCATTGGCGTCTCAGGTCACTGAACGATAGATCTAACTCTTACCTCTTTTAGGCGAGGACGCAGTAACAACTTAGTTTAGGTGTAGCACAAGGTCAAAAAATATGGGACACCCAGTGAAAATCGAACTCATGAATTCTAAAGAGTGTTTAGGCAAAAGATTGACGTCTACTAATGCATTAGTGATAATTTTCTCGTGTTGAAATGGAAAGGACAAGGAGTTACCCTTAGCTTTAAAATTAATAAAAATCAAGTGTTGGCGTGCCCATAAATTAAGTATCGACTATACGAATATGTGGGAAACGCGTGGTGTAATGGTTAAAGTCATGGGGAATGGACTCGTCGCCCCGAGTTCAAATCCTGGATGTGGTAATTGCATTTCACTTAGCGCTATTACCCTTGGAAAGGTATGAACCCTACTCTCCCTCCAGCTATGGATAAATAGCAGGGCAGACTGGGCTCTTTAACCTTGGTTGGGCAACCGGTCTAGGAGAAGGAAAACTCTGAATTCAAACCTGTTTAACTCCGCTTAAAAAATTGACCTTGTGTCACATCCTGCTCGTACGGAGGGGTTGGTATATATATATATATACCAACCCCTATATATATATATATATATACCAACCAATATATATCATCATTGATAAATTAATTAAAGAAGATATAAATGATATTCAAAATGAAAATTAATGAGCACACCTGAAATGGTGGTTTCAGTTAATGTGTTTCATTTTGACCAGGGATCACCAAACTTTTTTCACGGTGGGCCGGATGATGTTGTCCTTGTACACATTGTATTCTATTTATTATTTTAAATACAAAATAATAATAATAATAATATTAATAATAATAATAATAATAATAATAATAATAATGACAAACTATATCAAAGCAAAAATTGATAAGACCCAACAAAATAGTAAATGTAGACTATGCAGTAATAGAGATGTGACCGTAAACCATGTACTATGTGAATGTAGCAAACTAGCACAACGGGAGTACAAAACTAGACACGACTGTGTTGGGAAGGTGATCCACTGGGAATTATGCAAAAAATTAAATTTTGACCATATAACAAAATGATATATGCATAAACCAGAATCTGTTCTTGAGAACGAAACGCATAAAATTCTCTGGGACTTTGAAATAAAAACGGATCACCTTATCCCAGCAAGAAGACCAGACCTAGTGTTGATTAACAAAAAAGAAAGAACTTGTAAACTGGTGGATTTTTGCAGTTCCAGCAGATCACAGATTTTGCAGTTCCAGCTAAAGGAAAACGAAAAAATGGACAAATACTTGGACCTTGCTAGAGAACTGAAAAAGTTATGGAATATGAAAGTGAAAGTGATAACAATTGTAGTTGGTGCACTTGGAACGGTCGGTCCAAAAGGATTGGAAAAGGGTTTGGAAAATCTGGAAATCAGAAGAAGGATTGATACCATCCAGAACACTGCACTGCTGTAATCTGCCAGAATACTCAGAAGTGTCCTGGAGACCTGAGGAGATTTGCTGTCACTCAGACTCCAGTGAAAGACCATCAGCTAACGCTGATGTGAAAACTCAAAATAATAATAATAATAATAATAATAATAATAATAATAATAATAATAATAATAATGTTTAAGTATACAGAGATATTTGATATATTTGATATTTGAAATATTAAATATCTTGCCCTGATGACAGCCGTTTCTCTGTATACTTAAAAATGTTAATATTGTTTTCTATTATTATTATTTCATTTTGTATTTAAAATAATAATAAATAGAATACAATGTGTACAAGGATAATCTCTCGGTTGAAACACGTGTCAGCACTCCAATAAACAATTTTTATCCATTCAACATTTTCTTTTCTTTATTTATTTATCCTTTCAACAGGCACGGTTATGTATACATGGGATTTAAAACAATGCCCTATCGGAACCCGTACAGATATTCATTTACACAAAAATAATTTAATCTCATGATCTCAAGTCAAAATTAACTGTGGGGCAATTTTTTGCTGCTACCCCCTTGACAAGTAAGGTATTTATGGGAGAGTGATTTTCCCGAGTGAACACTCTTCCATCCTCTTCTTGATTAACAACTGTGACATACTAGTGATGGGACTTCTTTTAGAGATTTATAGCGAATAGATAGGGCTAGATAAATAATCCAATTTAATAAGAAGAATATACATTGATTGGGAACATGCATTCATACATAGCAATAGCACACTCTTTACAGTCCACTACCGTCCCTCACAATCCTATAACTCCACCACCAGAACCTTTTCTCTCTTGAGCCTTCAAATGACTCATCAAACCCGCTGCAGATCCACAAAGTTTGATGCAAATATGACATAGGAAGGACGTCCTTTCCGTTGAATCAGATGAATCAGATTATAAAATGTGATGCTTATGCACCACCATATGGATAGAGCTAGATAGATAATCAAATGAATAAGAAGAATATACATTGATTGGGGACATTCATTCATACATACATACATACATATAAGGAAAGAGGGGCAAGATATATAATATGCACGTATATTTTTTAAATTGGTAAAAAAAAGGTTGGGTTTTTCAAATGATGGTAAAAAATTGGCATCTCCTATATCTTAATTCAAATAATTGAGGCAAAAAGAGGGCAAAAAACAATTCAGTCGCAATTAAAAAGCCTCCCGACATTTATTCATTGTTTACATTCATCTCGTCTCTTGTTAAGGTCAGAAATACCGCCATCATCTCAGACTAAAAGAGGAAGTGCGTAGACTTTCCTTTCTATCAGTTAGTTTAGTCTAGCTAACATAAATATTTGTGTTAAGTGTCAAAAATAACTGCGATACATCAGAAACAGTTTTAGTGGCTTACCCTTTGTCCGTTTTGGCCGAGCAAAAAGCTTCCGCATAATTGGATCCTAGTTTTCGCCGAGTTTTTATCTTTTTAATGTAGGTAAATAGCACAGCAGTTAAATGAGAAATTTATGCTGCATGATATGCTGACTTATATGACATATTATGCTGTGAACGTGTTATGCTTAGAATTCTTATATTACTTTTTTTTTTAAATATAACTTTCATTGATGATTTGTCACGCCTAAGAACGTAAACACATACACACATACATATATAAATGTCTGTAGAGGAGTGTTTGTACATATTTACCAACCACGAGCAGGATGTGACACAAGGTCAATTTTGTAGGCGGAGTTTAACAGGTTTGAATTCAGACTTTTCCTTATTCTAGACTGGTTAACTAACCAAGGTTAAATAGCCCAGTCAGCCCTGCTATTTACCCATATCTGGAGGGAGATCAGGTGGATACATACCTTTCCCATGGGTATTAACGGTATGTGAAATGTAGACAGCCTCGTCTAGGATTTTAACTCGGGTCGACGAGTCCATCTCTTACGTCTCTAGCCATTACACCACGCACCTCCATAGATGAGCGTTTGTATGTGTGTGAGTTTATGTGTGAGAATTTTTAGTAAAGGGATGTTTAGAAAAATAAATCTATCTATCTATACATATATAGTTGTGTGTATATGTGTGCCCGGAGGAAACTTTGAAAATAAAACAATTAACGACAAAGTAAATATATATACACATTAAATATCACCAGGGCTTGGTTTTTGGGCAAAAATAATAGAGATTTGATTTATATTCGTGACGATAATTAGAAAATAATATTTAAATGATAATAGCATGGATTTTTTTTTCATTTAATATTTTAGATAGTAGGCATTAACATTTATTTTCAGAGTAGCTGGATGAATGCAAGGTCTATTTTTTTATTTTTTTACATCGGGATTTAAATGGGGCATCCCACGAGTATTTCTTGTCAGACTCGGTAACCTTCTTGTCATAATCGGGAACCTTCTTGTCGTAATCGGGAGCCATCACGGAACTTTTAACCTAACCCTTTATTCAATTCACGGGATATCCTGTTCTTATTCTGCTAACCATAGCTGAGGTACAGGTGTTAAGCTGTGTTAATTATTATTCTATGTTACTGCTGCCCCTGACCAGGATTGAACCTGCAGTCTAGATATAACTGTCACTTAGAACTGTCTTAACCTAACTCCTTTATCCACTAGGCTATGTTCCCGAGTCCGAGAAGGTTACCAAGTCCGACAAGAAATACCTGAAGAAGGCACATCGGCTGAAACGTTCTACAGATAACAATGAAGATGAGGACAACAGTCCGAATAATCTAAATAATACTAATTATTTGCATTTAGATTCTCACACGGCTAATTTGTCTCATGATATATATGTATATGTTTACGTTGTGTGTTTCATGTATCGTTTCCTGTGAGCGTCCAAGGGTGGTCATGTCCATGGGATTAGCTTCACGCTATTAGGCATGGCCTCCCTTCAATAGTAGTTTAAACCAATAAAGTTTTTCTTTTACTTATATTTTTTTTAATAATTTGTACTACTATTGATTAATAAATTTCTTATTTCTTATATATTATCAAGCCTCATCTCAAAAATTCAGAGAAATAAAAATTAGGACTTCAAAATTCGACCTACACAGTATCTATTATACAAATAAATTCCTTTCCACTTTTAGTTATTTCACTTTTTGTATAAATGTCACACAAACAGGAAATAAGGGGAAGTAATTCAATACTTTTATAATGCTTGTTTCCGTTATCCTCTTCCTATCACTGTACTTACATATAAATATACTCGCGTCAGTATGCGCATGTTCGTATATGTTTGTGTTCAGATACATGCATAGTCAGAATTGATAATTCGACTTGGTGCTTCGCATAGCCCTGAAAATGTAACATTTTTTCTTTCACCTTCGATACCAACAGCCAACACATCCTCCTAAACTACAACAGTCTTAGACAAACCCGCACCAAATATTATCAGACAAAAAGCTTAAAAGACCTCTTTAAAAATACAAACCCAGAAGACATTTTAATTGTTTTTAAAAGGGCAACCTTTTCAACAAGATCTAACTAAACATAACCAAATACCACCATAAAACTGCTACTCTAACGATTGAAATCCGTATGTACAAACATTCTGTATAACCTTTTCTGTCATTAAATGATCCACAGAGGTTGATATGCCGTTGAACAAAACTCAAACTCAAACTTAATAGCATAAGTCATAAACTGATTCTTACATAGATAAGATTTGATGACACTGAGAACATATTTATCAACATTACAATCAAAGATATTAAATTCTAAAACTAGGGAGAATGGGGACATAGAAAAAAGCGTTAATATATAGAGTAATTTTTTTTCATTTGTTTTTTTTTGGGGGAGGGGGGTGCATTTAAAATTAAAACGGAAGGAAGATACAGTTTTAAAAGAATTGCATATTTGTTACAGTAAAATTAATATTTCTCTGAATTTTTAGATGAGGCTTGATAATTAGTATTATTTAAATTATTCGGACTATAGCCCTCATCTTCATTGTTATCTGTACAATGTTTTGGTTGATGTGATCTCCGACCTTCTTCAGAAAAGAAGTTTCCCGAATCCGAGATGGTTCCCGAGTCCGACAAGAAATACCTGAAGAAGGCTGGAGAGCACATCGGCCAAAACGTTGTACGTTGTACAGTTAACAATGAAGATGAGGACAATAGTCCGAATAATCCAAATAATACTAGTAAAATTAATGTTACAAGTTTGTGGCGCTTTTATCGATAATTGTCAAAAGTGTATGAAAGTGGCTAAATTGTTCATATCAGTAACAGTGTCATCATGTATGAAACTTACGTAGCCTTGTGCCAGACTAAGCTAAGCTTAGTAAGTACTTAAAAGCTGCAGTTCATAAGTATCATGTTCTATTTGGAAAACTGAAAATTTTAGTTTAGACAAATTTCAGGGAAGATGCCTTCAGTATATGAATACATTTAACTTTTATTAATATATACATATATATATATATATATATATATATGTGTGTGTGTGTGTGTGTGTGTGTGTGTGTGTGTGTGTGTGATATTAAACTTTTATAAATAGCTATATATATATATATATATATATATATATATGCTATTAAACCTTTACAAATATATATATATACATATATATATAAATATATATATATACAAATATATATATAATATATATATATATATATATATATATATATATATATATATATATATATATATATATATATATATATATCCACCCCTTGCATCCACATATATATGTCTGTGTGTGTGTGTGTGTGTACACACGCACTCACACAAACGCACACACTTATATACACACAAACACAAAAAACAAACACACACACATTCACACACACATACACACACACGCACACACAAATATATATATATATATATATATATATATATATATATATATATATATATATATATATATAAGTAATAAGTATTGTGCCATAATTAGATTATTTCGACTTGATATATTGCTATTGGTTTTGATTGTTCGCGAAAATCTAATAATCATTTTTCGGTTATATTCATATCGATTGAGTAATAGAATTTCTCCTGAAAGTATATAAATCTAGCGTCAGTTTTTCTTCTTTTTTTTTTTTTTTTTTAGATTTTAAATAAAATGATTAACGCTACTAGCTCAGAAATGACCGTTGTATTAAAGAAAGTTTATCCCAATCATTTTAACGTCTGTACACATGTTCAGGCATGCATATGTCATCGGTTTTTGTATCAGTGTGTATTTATATATTTGAATGAAAGTAAATTAAACTCTATTTTCTTCGGAACTTCGCTTTCTTTCCGTATCTTAGCTCAGTCGGCAGAGCGTTAGGCTAGAAACCACAAGGTTCCTAGTTGGACACCGGCCCTCGCCAACTCAGCGTATGAGTTGCACAGGAATCTGAGTCTATCCATCTATCTCTCTCTCTCTTCTCTCTCTCTCTCTCTCTCTCTCTCTATAATATATATATATATATATATATATATATATATATAGATAGATAGATAATGAAGAGAAAAATGGAAGTGAATCCGACAGTATGTAATATAGTGAAAAATTTGAAAAAAACAGGTTCAAATAAAATGAGTGATATTTATTCAGCCAATGCTGCAGTGTTTCAATCTGTTTAGTAGATCTTCTTCGGGGCTTTTATTGATATAAGGAAAGGTAAAATTTTTGAACCTGTGGGTTTTTTCAAATTGTTCACTATATATATATATATATCAGTCAGTAGAGTGTTAGATTAAAAACTACAAGGTTCCTGGTTCGATACCGGCCCTCGCCGACTCAGTGTATGAGTAGCACAGGAATCTGTATGGTAAAGTAAGGAGCTGATTGTAGGTGTGGCGCTCCATCCCAAACGCCAAAAACAATCTCCTTGGTCTAGCGCTAGTGAAAAGGGGATAGACTCACTCGCTGTCTGGCTGATACCGACTTTAGTCCACCCCGACGACTTTACGTTACTTACAACTGAAGTATGTGCATCTTTCATATATTTGCTTTGGTATGGGGGAGGATGTGGTCGCAAATATTTGTGCATTTCTACTTATTTTTGCTCTATACGTGTAACACCAGTTTTCACAGAAAACTTACACGTATAGAGCAGAAATAACTTTATGTGTACATTTAAATATTAGATTAATGTAAAAAAATATTAATATTAAAAATTAGGGAATACCGTTATTTTATTAAATAGGATATCAAACAAGAACAACAACCACAATGTGGAACATGTCAAACACCTTTGACAGTTAAACACTTATTCATGGAATACAGGTTTTTTGCTCACATCAAAAACCGTTATTTTAAAGCAAACAATATGAAAGATCTATTTGAAAATGTCAACATGGAGGATATTCTCTCTTTTTTGAGGGAAATAAAATTATACCATAGAATATAGACGTAAAACAAATCAATACCATACAACATAATCCCCAATGATGATAACACATTGTTAAAACCAATTACTAAAAAGTATAAAT
>CM042167.1:53323438-53333438 GCA_023376005.1 Doryteuthis pealeii
ATTCGTTTGGTGTCAGCGGTCAATAGATATCCTTTGCCGTCTTCTAGCTAAACATAACAGCTACTTCTAGCCGGGAGCGAAACCCGACTAAATTTTCGTCAGTCCAGCTCCTTACCGTCTCGGCCGTTGTTAACTGTCAGTAAGAGGTGAATAATTAACTGATACATACTTCCGTAGATGTATGTTTACAATCACCGAAGAACTCAAGTTTGTAAACAACAGATATATATATATATATATATATATATATATATATATATATATGTATATATATATATTCTTTTCGAACACTTCAAACTTCTCTGTATTTTGACCGTTTTAACTTCAAATATCAAACATTTTACCCAGAAGAAGGCCGTTTTTCTTTGTATACTTAAATATTTTATAATTTTCTATTATTATTATTTTATTTTATATTTAAAATAATAATAAATATGATACATGTGTACATGAACAAACTCCTGGACGAAACACGTGTTGGTAATTCGTTAAATCAATTTTATTCATTCAATATTTTCTTTCCTTTATTTATTTATCCTTTCAACATATTGTCGGATTCATTACCATTTTTCAACTTAAATCCGACAAAATGTGGTTGGGAATAGAGGAAAGTGTGGATATAACAACACAGACAGTTGAATTCAGTTGATATTTGGCCTCATTGTATGAAGCTTTTTTGAAAGTTTTTTGACATAAGTATTGACATAATCATTTTGTTGGTATTCTAAGAAAAGAAATGTTTGACCTCAGTTGCTGGTTGTGAATTTTAACATAGAAATACATTTCAAATTTTCTCTCTCTCTCTCTCTCTCTCTCTCTCTCTCTCTCTCTCTCTCTCTCTCTCTCTCTCTCTTTACTCTACTCTCCAGACAAACTAACATTATATTACGAAGACGTAGTCTAGAGATACATAGAAGGGAAGAAAGAGATAGACACAGAGTAAAGTAAGAGCTTAGTCGGTTTTTGACTTAATTACAAATTACGACTAATTAGAACCAATTAAAACAGAATTTTTTTCCAACATAATTCAATCTTAAAAGTAAGGAATGATTTAGTATAATTTTCGAGTCATTAAACTAAACAGTAAAAAAAAACCTTCAGGGAGCAAAAGTTTATTGACTCAGCTTTAGTATAATAATAGATATATGGAGTGTAATTATTTACTTATATCTCATTGAAGAGGTGAGCTACTAATAAAATAGTTAGTGCTTCTTTATCTCTAAATTAAAGATAACAGCTATCAAGTGACTTTTCAGGAAGATCTTATTTGGTTGCAAACAAAATCACGTTTGCATTTTTGTTCGCCTTCCCCTGCACAAACGGAAGTGGCTGTTTGTCGTTACTTGTGCTTTGCGCTTTTCACTGAATGTTGTAGAACGGATTCAACAACACGGGAAATCTTCATAAAAATTAATGTTCTTTTCAAACTGGTTATGAGCATGCGCCGTGACAAAAAAAAAGCTACTTCCGTTTACTGTCGATATCTATTCTGTTTTTAAATGCAAACACCCGCGATGTTTTTATTATAAAGAATGGAGGTGAGTGATCAAAAATGAGTCGAGACAGGAAAAGAAAAGAACTAGAAAAGAAAGGGAAGTGTGGAGGGGGGGAGATAGGGGGGGGCAATCTTGAAGCACCTCCCACTGTGGGGAAAAGGGAGAAATCAGTGTCATTTAGATCGAGTGAACATGAAACTTAATATCCGAGAGTGAGCAATGAAAATTTCAGAGATGTAAACGTCGGACAGAATTGTCACACGACAACATTGTAACTCGTTAACAAAACAAACGTTCTTCTTCTTCTTCTTCTTCTTCTTCTTCTTCTTCTTCTTCTTCTTCTTCTTCTTCTTCTTCTTCTTCTTTCTTCTTCTTCTTCTTCTTCTTTTCTTCTTCTTCTTCTTCTTCTTCTTCTTCTTCTTCTTCTTCTTCTTCTTCTTCTTCTTCTTCTTCTTCTTCTTCTTCTTCTTCTTCTTCTTCTTCTTCTTCTTCTTCTTCTTCTTCTTCTTCTTTTCTTCTTCTTCTTCTTCTTCTTCTTCTTCTTCTTCTTCTTCTTCTTCTTCTTCTTCTCCTTCTTCTTTTCTCCTTCTTCTTCTTCTTCTTCTTCTTCTCTTCGCATTTACCTTCTTTTTTTCTTCTTCTTGTCTTCTTCTTCTTCTCCTTCTTCTTTTCTCCGTCTTCTTCTTCTTCTTCTTCTTCTTCTTCTTCTTCTTTTCTTCTTCTTCTTCTTCTTCTTCTTCTCTCTATCATTTCTCCTTTCTCTCTATAATTCTTTTTCTTCTCAATCATTCTCCTTCTTTTTCTTCTTCCTCCTCCTCCACCTTCTTCTTTTTCTTCTTCTTCTTCTTCGTTGTCGTCGTTTACGCATTTACCTTCTTCTTCTTCTCTCTATCATTCTCTTCTTTCTATTACACCACCACCTTCTTCCTCTTCTTTTTTCTTTTTCTTCTTCTTTCTTCTTCTTCTTTTTCTTCTTCTTGACTTTGGTCACATCATTTCTCGCTTTTTATTTTTATTTTTCTCAATGGCATGCGGGTTTGAAATGAAGGTCTTTCAACTCATAAAACACTCTTTTTTTGTGAGACGCCACCTACTTCCGGCTTTTTGGGTGATGGAACCCTCAGGAGAGTAAGCACCCTGAGGCGTTTACGGGCCATTATTGTTTAAAGGGTCCCCCTTGCGAAAGGTGAACATTAAAGAGATATAAAAAGAAAGATTGTAATTAGAGTTTCTGTTTTATTTGTTTCAATTTGTTTTCGTTTGTTTTTGTATTTTTTAAATGAGAGTAAAAAAAAAATGAGAAAAAAGATGATAAGACGGAATTTTTAAAAATATATGTAAAAGAACGAAAAACTGTGAATCTATAATATATATATATATATATATATATATATATATATATATACCAATCTCTCCACACGATCAGAATATGACACAATGTCAATTTCTTAGGCGGAGTTTAGCAGGTTTAAATTCAGAGTTTTTCTTCTCCTAGACTGGTTACCTATCCAAGGTTAAAGAACCCAGTCTGTCCTACTATTTACACATAGCTGGAGGAAGATTATATGGATTCATACCTTTCCCAAGGGTATTAGCGCTATGTGAAATGCAAACAGATTCGTCCAGGATTTGAACTCGGGTCGACGAGTCCATTTTCTACGACTCTAACCATTACACCACACACCTGAATCTATAGTAATATAGAATAAAGATAAGTGAAAGGAAAGAAAGAAAGAATAAGAGGAAAAGAGAAAAGCCTGATAAATGAAAGAAAAGAAAGAGTGAGAGGGAGAGGGAGAGAGAAGCTATGAAAACAGAGATGTTAAAAAATGGAAAAGAGAAAAGCCAGTGAACGAAGAGAAAGAGAGAGAGAGAGAGAGAGAGAGAGAGAGAGAGAGAAGATATGAAAGCAAAGATGTTAAAAAGAAGGGATGTGAACAGAAAGGGATTTCGAAACATTTGTGGTATGTTATTGTTTCACCTTCTGTTTTTCTCATCCTTATAGTGGATGAGCAGTTCATGACATGCAATACTCCACTTTGCCCCTATCCTGGGCTAGACGGGCGGTTGGAGAGGCCACCTCCGATCAATCGGCTGGTGACCAGCCGATTGATCGGAGCACCCAACCCTATTGCCCTAATGGCAAGACCCAACCACTTTTTATCATATGGGTGCTAGAAGGCGGTGACTGAGGGTCTACATGTCCTGGGAATGACGTTAAACTCTATATGATGGTGAGGTTCCAGTTTTAGAGGTTTGGGGAATGTGGAGCACCCCTTCATCACCATTGCTCCCTGGTCCACTCTGACCCGGAGTGGTAGTACCCGTTAGGGTCCCATCTATGGGTTAAATAGAAAAATGTATTTATAAAAAAATTGTATTATCCATTAAGAATTGATTTATTTCAAAACTTTATCGGCATTAAATGACCCACTGAGGTTAATATGCCGTAAAACAAAGCAAAATCAAACCAAACATCCTTATATCCGCACATTTA
This sequence comes from Doryteuthis pealeii, assembly GCA_023376005.1. Lineage (NCBI taxonomy): Eukaryota > Metazoa > Mollusca > Cephalopoda > Myopsida > Loliginidae > Doryteuthis > Doryteuthis pealeii. Next base: position 53,327,432 of record CM042167.1, read on the forward strand.
GATTCGTTTTGGTTAAAGTGACAATTTCGTTACAGTTGATGAAAATAGGAATCACTGAAATACGCAACAAATATTTTTTTAATTATAGCAGAAACTTTGCCGCGTTTTTAGCAAACATTTTCAAACTGAAGCGAACGCAACATGATGGTGATAAGTTGTATTAGGTTATTTCCTATAAGTCTAACATGATCAAAGGGGAACCACCTTGACTGATGAATTATTAATTTATTTATTGATCTACTAGGAAAAAGAAGACGGGTTTAGGGTTAGGGTTACGGTTACAGTTTAGGCTTAGGGTTAGGCTTAGGCTTAGGGTTTAGGGTTTGGGCTAGGGTTAGTTTAATGGGAAAATAAATAAATAATTTATCAGTCACGAGTGGTTCCCCTTTGATCATGTTAGACTTATAGGAAATAACCGTTTTATTATCTGTTTGCCTTTAACATTATTACAGTAGAGTATTTGAAAAATTTGTAACAGAAATTACATTTTCATTTTAAACACTAAAGAAATCCTTTCATAAAACAGCAGCAGCACAGATATCCATGACAGTCTCTCGCCAACCTTCCCTATCACTCATTTCCCCTTGGAGCTCTTCTGCGCATCTCACATAGTTGGTCAATGTAGGTGCTTGCTGGGCGGCCCACACTAGCATGCCCATGTTTTGGCTTCCACAGGAGAACGTCGCTTATAAACTCGTCTTTGCTCCTCCAGCAGTGCCCCGCATAAAACATTTATACGATATTTGTTGGAAATGATGTGAGGAAAGAAGAATAAGCTTCAGTAATTATGGGCTTAAAAATTATTATCAAGACGAGCAAGTAATTTATTCTTGATAATGAAGTCGACGTTAAAACGTTTCGGTCTTTTAATAAACCATAATCAGGACATTAGAGGGAAAGATTGTTGTCTGAACAGTGATAGGTGTTTTTTTTAAATAATGAGTGTCATAATTTTGACCGTTTTGGGGCGTCTTCTCTTATACCAATCACATTCTTAATTTTCAAAAATGATCGCTGTTCAAAATTTGGTAATGAGTTTTTCTACATATACAATTTCCCAACTTCCGGTAAAAGAAAAACATTCATAACTGTTCAGATAACAATCTTTCCATTTTAAAGGTGTATTAAAAAACCGAAACGTTTTAACGGCGACTTCACCATCCGGAATAAATTCATCATTTTGGAATACTTTGTTTTTATATTTTCTAAACACACACACACGCGAGCATGCACACACTCACACACACACACACACACACACACACATATATATATATAATATATATATATATATGTGTGTTGTGTGTGTGTGTGTGTGTGTGTGTGTGTGTAGTATTTAAGTTTTAATGTAATTAAATATATTAATTAGAAAGAACGTATATGAAAAGATTACATGTATTTTTTTTATTTTAATTGATTTCTATATAAAATAATACATAGGATTGCTTTTAATTTCCTTTCTGACCGGATAAGTATTATTGCCCGTTCATTGTTTATTGCCATAATGATTTCTTTTTGAAATGTCGATATTAGAATAATTTCAATTGACAGATTGTATTTTTCTTCGCTAATTGTTTAAAATACATGGGTAGTCAAAAAGTAATGCCATTTCGTTCAGGACTGGTATAATTAGCGACACAGGAACATGTATCATACATTAAAATGAAGCTGGTCATCTGTGGGTCACACCCCTACTTCTGCACATAGTCATTGTTTCTCTCAATAGCAATGTATACCTGTCCCGTAAAATTCTGTTGACTGTTCTTTGAGCCACTTCTTCACAACAGATTTCACTTCCTCGTCACTGGAATAATGTTTGCCTCTCAAACCCTCTTTCATGGGGCCCATGAAACTATGTGGAGAAGTAGGAATGTGATCCACAGAGGACCAGCTTCATTTTGAAGCAAATGTCTAGCCGCACTGAAGAGACATGATGTGTCTGTGGATGACTATAAGCATATGAACTAATCAGGTTATAGTAGCTTCGTTGTAAAGTGTAAGATTTTAAGTATCTTAATCTTTTCTTTCTTTCTTTCTTTTTTCTTTCTCACTATTTCTTTCTTCTTTCTTTCTCTTTCTTTCTCATTATTTTCTTTCTTTTTCTTTCTCATTATTTTTTTTTCTTTTTTTCTTTTCCGGCTTTATTCTTACCTCTTTCCTTCTTTCTTTTTCCCCACCCAGGGTTTTCTTTCTTTCTTTCTTTCTTTCTTTCTTAATAATCCATCTTCCTTCCTCTCTTCCTTTTTGCTTCCCACTCCCGCCTTCAAAACTTTCCTAGAACTTTCTTACGTTTTTTAAAGCAGATTATTTGGTCCTTTTTTAATAGTTTCTTTTTTAACGCCGTGTCTTTCTTTCTTTCCTTCTTTCTTTCTTTCCTTCTTTCTTTCTTTTTTATTTTTTTCCTTCTTTCTTTCTACTTAATTGTCTCTCTTCCTTTATTCCTCCCTTTCTTCCTTTACCTTTCTTCCTTTATTCCTCCCTTTCTTCCTTCCTCCCTTCATTCCTGAAGGAATTGACTTTCTTTCGTGTTTTAAGGCAGATTATTTGCTTTCTTAAAATCTAGTTTCTTTTTTTAACGTCTGTCTTTCTTCTTTCTTTCTTTCTTTCTTTCTTTCTTTCTACTTAATCTTCCCTCTTCCTTTATCCCTTCCTTTCTTTCTTCCTTCTTTTCTCCCTGAGAAACTTTCAGACACCTACTCAGTTATCTTCGGCGCGAGCAATGTAAACCGATCATGGATCATGGATTATAGCCTGTTTTTATCCCGTTCGTGGGGATACTTTGGAAAAGTTTGAAGTTCGTTCATCTTAGACAAGAAAAGTTTGGATTTCAGAGCATTCAATGAAATTTTCTTATAAATGTTTTATATTTAGTCATAGTAAAATTAATGGCGTCTTCTTAGTGAATGTATCACGGAATCAAATCATCTACGCCTTACCAGATAAATCAAGATGTCCTCTATTTGAATCGTCGGGGTGGCCTAAAATCGGTATCAGCTAATCGGCGATAGATTCTATCCCCTTTTCACTAGCACTAGACCAAGGAGATTGTTTTGCGTCTGGGGTGGAGCACCACACCTACCATCAGTTCCTTACTTTACCGCACAGATCCCTGTGCTACTCATACGCTGAGTTGACGAGGGGCGTTATCGAACCGGGAACCTTGAGATTCCCAGCCGAACACTCTACCGACTGAGCTAAACCTGTGCTAAAAAGTAAGTCTACGGGATGGCCTGAAGTCGGTATTAGTCAGACAGCGAGAAAGTCTATCCCCTTTTCACTAGCGCTAGACCAAGGAGATTTTTTTTGCATCTGAGGTGGAGCCTCACAACCCACCATCAGCTCCTTACTTTACCGCACAGATCCCAGTGTTACTCATACGTTGGATTTGACGAGGGCCGGTATCGAACTAGGAACCTTGTGGTTTCTAGCCGAAGTTTTAGATATGATTCATGTTTTTCTCTTTTTTGGGGAGGGTCTTTTTTTTTTTTTTTTTTTGTTCTTGTATAACTTTTACCCCAAATATTCTGTACTGCTATAGTTTATGATTTACTTGTGTCTTTCATAGACCATTAAAGGTTTTGTATACAAGGTCTTTTATAAGAAGACCACCAAAGCACTAACAGTCAATATACTGATGACGACTGTTGATACAAGAAACCTGATGTTCACATGTGTGTTGATTGCTGGAAACTGAGCGCGAGGAGGGGGGATTGGTCAGTGCCACAAGCGATAAGTTGTAAGAATGAGACGATGGAGCAAGAGATAATGACAGTGTTGATTATTTTGTTTGTGCGAGGATGAAAACTTTTGAAGTGAAGATGAAGAAGATATAGAAGCTGCTGTATTTGAAAGGCTAGACAAAGTTCTATACACACCGATTATTATCGGAATGTATTTACATTTCAATAACACGTGGGATAAAACTATAAACGTCGATCCGTCCAATGGAATTGAAAAACATAAACGTTACACACGCGAAAAAAGAGAAGATCCAATGGGACGCCAAAAACAATCCGGGGATATGGATTTGACACAGGACTCGTACCTATCATCATCTCTGGGACTGGTTCATTTACAATTGTTTTTAATATATATATATATATATATATATATATATATATATATATATATATATATATGTGTGTGTGTGTGTGTGTGTGTGTGAAAAAATATATATATATAATAGCATCGGCGCTATTTTAAATCACTGCTGATTAGCCAGCAGTAAGCGATTTTTTTATTAACAGCACAATCTATGCCACAATTATCGTAAATTGTTTGGTTTTGTTTAATTAATTAATCATATCCCTTAATCAGTAAAAATCAATAACCAAATTTTGTGTGTTTCTTAGTTATATGGGTGTCAAGGTGTATGCAAGATTTCGAATCTGAATAACTTTTCTTTTCTGTGTTATAAGTCGACATGTACATACCAAACTTTCTTATCTAAACATATGAGTAAGTTTTTGGTATGTACGTGTCGATCTATAACACAGAACAGAGAAGTCACTCACATCTGAAAGCTTGCATATAGATTAATATCCTTCTAACTAAGAAACACGTCAAATTTGGTTATTGATTTTTTACTAATTAAGGGATATAATCAATTAAGCCAAAATCACCCAATTTGCGGAACTGTCCATATACCAGAACCTGCTGATAATAAGATATTGTCCGCTGGCTGACTTTTTGTTACAGCGATTTATAGCGATTCACAACAGAAATGTATATTTTTTGCGAATAAATTTCGCAGTCTAAGCCGTTCTGCTAGGAATTTATCACCTATTCTTGGTCCAATCTTTAAAATATTTATATCGTTGGAAAGAAAATAATATAATCTTTCTGAATATGCAATTTTTATGCGTTTTTATTAATTGAATCATTTTTTTACAGCGAGTTAAAAAAATATATTTTGCTTCAGTCAGCCTGGAATTCGTAGTATCATTTCTTTTTCATACTTAAATTTTAACATATAATCAAATCTTATTTATCGCATATTTCTGTTTCTATCTTAAAAATATTTATTTTGTTAGAAAAAAGATCTTTCTAAATATGTAATTAGTATGTCTTTTCATACATTGAATTATGTTTTTAAAGTGAATTAAATAATAAATCAAACGAAAACATTTAACGACAATTCAACTTTTTTTATAAATTCCCGTCGTTCGTCAATTGTAAACAAAACGTTTTTTTTTTTGTTTTTTGTTTTTTTTCATAATCGCGTTAATTCATTTATTTTAATATTAGAAATACAAATAAAATCATGATCCTAATGTAGAATAGTGCGCAAGAGATAATACAATTAGATTACCTAATACATTTCACGGAAATACCTGAAAACTCAAATTGTTATCAAATTTATGATATAGTATACTTAATTTGACATTCGATCGACTAATTTTTGAATTAATAATATTATTTTTTAAAGATTATTTATCGTTTTACATAAATTTGATTACTTTATTTAATTCTTTTTTCTTTTTCAAATATTAATTTAAAATTTAGCAAATCGCGTCATTTATATTTTATTTAAAAAATATAGTTAATCATTGAATTAAAATTTCTTACTATAACATTATGTGATGTGCTAAACTTGCAAATCGGTCGGAAAATTTAGGGTGACCCAGAAAAAAACAAACGCATAATTTTGTAATACAACTGTTAATTTTAACTTGGGGAGGGGATAGGGTTAGGGTTTAGGGTTAGGGTTGGAGTTGGGGTTTAGGGTTAGTCTAATGAGAAAATAAATAAATAATTTGTTTTCTGTTTTTCTGGGTCACCCTGTATGCAGGGTGACCCAGAAAAAAAAAGAACCCATAAATTTTGTAATAAAACTGTTAATTTTAACTAGAGGGTTTTAGGGTTAATGGTTAGGGTTAAAGGTGGGGTTTAGGGTTAGTTTAATAGGAAAATAAATAATTTGGGTTCTGTTTTTTCTAGGTCACCTGTAATTTTAATTTTTCGACCGATTTGCAAGTTTAGCCATATGATGTCATTCCCTCAAATC
>CM042167.1:53335938-53400395 GCA_023376005.1 Doryteuthis pealeii
GTCAGCACTTTGGCAAATATGTGTTTGCTCGAAGAGGCTAGTAATTAGCGACGGTGCGGAAGTGTTATTGAATCTGGTAGCGGTACACAGGCAACCTGACACGGTGTTCAATTAGTAATAGAATCGACACTTCCGGCTAGGCCTGCTTGTGTTGTACAGATGCAGGAGTCGACAGAAAAAAAAGCACTTTGAAGCACCCCTAACCCAATGAACATGCACAGGCGACGGCACAGTCTTGTCGCCGATAGGTGGCACTTCATTAAAAAAAAGAATTGGACAACATCGGATGTGGCGAAAATATTCATTGACAATAAAAAGGCGGGAAGATGTAGCGCTTTTTTGATATTTCAAGACAGTTTTTTTTTTAAATAAAATAAGTTTTGTTTTGTTAATCATATTCATGTTGGTATTCTTCAGTCTGCTAAAGACGATGGTATAATGTCCACATTTTTAAATCTGCGTCTGTGTGATTGGCTGAACAGGCCAGTTTTTGAATGACAATCTCTGATGCAGTGACTGCAAACAAACAGTGATGCTTGCTGGAGCTGCTGCTGTCTCTCTCTTCTTCTGGCTCTCTTTTCTGTGGCGGCTTCTTTCCTCTCTTTTTCAGTGCTTTTCATATTTCTAATGTTATTTTTGGTTTATTCAAAATATTGATTCATTTATATTTATTCTGCATTCTTTATTTCGTCTTTATCCTTTGAAACATCAAAATTTCGAATCAAAATTAAAGTGCAGCCAATGTTAGAGTAATTATCTAATTTGGGAAAGTTTAGTCCGAATTTCAATTAGGAATTAACATTACTAGCAAATATATGCATCCTCCAGGTGCAAGTATTTAAGTTTTAATGTAATAGAATATTATATTAAATTAGAAAGGTTAATGAAACTAAATAAGAAGCCACTTTTAAGATTTATCCCCGAGATTTTTTTAAATTCTTAGATTCTTAAAATTTCATACCCTCTTAAAATTACGGTCAGTCTAAAACTATTGATAAAGGAATAATAACACTTTACCTCTTATAGTCTAAATATTTTATTTTTTTTATTTTATTTCATCTATTTATATTTAAAAAACTATCAAATATAGTTTCTCTAATCATTCATTTTTTTCATTTTTTTCATTAATTCTTAAATAAATAATACTGTGCAGTAAAGTGGAGAAGTTATGGTAGGTTTAGCGCTCCACCTCAGACGCAAAAACAATCTTCCTGGTCAAGCGCTAATGAAAGGGGGATATATACATATGGATGGAATTCGTGGATTAGTTCATGTCCCGAGTACTTTCGGCACTTCGAAATTGCCATCATCAGGGGAGATGTGTTCCAGTTTTTTCAAATTATATTAATGGATGTGGAGGCTGGAAGGAGGAGAATTGATGGGAAAAGTGCTATAGGCATTTTAAAATGTGTGTACTGCATTGGAAATTAATTTTGTTTAGGATGGTTTGTATTGTTTTATGTATAAAGCTTCTAGTATTTGGAGTTTTTGTTTATTTTTTTCTTTGTGTAGAATGTGTGTGTTTTCCGTTAGGATATGTCGGTAGCATTCCATCATTTATGCATGAACTTTGGTGGACTAATCCACGAATTCCACCCAAATATTAAAAAGTTGACCAGAAACCTTGAAAAAATCATAAATAAATAATATATATATATATATATATATATATATATATATATATATATATATATTGATTGATTGATTTATTGATTGAATGATTGATTGATTGAGAAAAACGTTGTCTTTTATGGTCATTAATTTCATTGTCAAATTAAAATTTTACATGACGACTTGACTTACTTTTACTTACAGTAACAAAACTCGTAATTTTAAACCGAGATATAAAAGAAAATCGTATTTAGTAATCTTGAATTTTATATTTTACTGAATTGAAATCGTTTTATTGTTTATTTCAAAGATTTTCCATTTTTAATAGAAACCATGAAATATCATTTTAGATTTAAGAGTTTTATAATTTGCTTGAAGCATTGTGTTCATATTGGTTTGGTGGTTGGTTTTTAGGCTAGTACAATGCAAGTGTAAAGAAAAATAAGGTAACAATGGTGTTGTTTGTTAACCTGTGATTTATTCTTAATATTTCGAGATAAAAATCTCTTCTACAGGGATTTCCGGAACTGAAGGTGCTGTCTTGTTATGGTATTCGTCAGGTAAACGAAATTATTTTTTTAAATGATACAAATTGTATTTTTTAACAGTATTCTCGCGTTGCATGTTTACATGAATGCGCCATTTTGTTTGTACGTGTGTGTATGTTGTCATGCGCGTGCGCAGGAAAATGTGCGAGGACTGTGACGTTATGATCGTATCCACGCGCGTGTGTGCGTATGAATGTGCGTATTTGTGTTTGGTGTCCTTGGTGATGTATAATATTTTGTGTTGGACGTAATATAACTTTTTTTAATGTATTATTTGCCATGCCCATATGTTTGTGTGTGTGTGTGTGTATGTGTGTGTGTGTGTGGTGTGTGTGTGTGTTGGGTTTAAAAAGGTTAAAAATAATCAACTTCATCAATATCCAGAGTAAATCCTATTTGTTAACAACTAGTGTGAATTGACATTATTATTCGTTATTTTAGATTTATTTTTTATGAACGTTAATATTATATTGCATTATGTTAAACTCAATCAAACAGAGTAATGGTTGACGAGTAAGTATCACAAATAATGTTTCTACTGTAGTGAGAGCTTCACTTTGCGATCCAAGCTTTGCTACACTAAAAATCAACCCGCCCTGTCGGCTGGGGCAGAAAAATAAGATCGACAAATACAGGCTCTTGTTCCAAAGCCGACAATAATGATTCGGCAATAGTAGTGACGATGTAGATAATGGGGTTTTGGTTAGTTTGGTTTCTTTGTTTAATGGCATGAAAACGTTCATGGGTTATTCAATGCCAAAGCCATCCTTGTAGAATAACAGTATTGGTACATTTTAACTGTTGGGTAATTCCACGTCAAATAATCAGGCTATGTCACCCACCCCATTCAATTTTTCTGAAATTTTGTACAGGTGTGGACTATGTTAAAGTTAGACAAAGTTAGAAGCTTTAGAACTCATTTTACAGACAAAAATAGATTACAAAATGTCGCCATTTTTCGCTACCCCCATCAAATTTGGAGAGCTAAATATCGACATAACCCTGCCAATTTTTTGAATTGGAAGCTCAAATTTTGGGGAATGTCTTATTTTAACACAGTCCACACCTGTAGAAAATTTCAGAAAAATTGAAGTGGGTGGGTGACAATTTTACTTGTTTCTGGTTGATTTGACATGGAATTGCCCTATTATATTATAATAGAGTAGACATTAAGAAATAACGGTAATTTTGAATTTACAGGTCTTTGAATTGTTGCTGAGCGAAATATTATATTATTAATAAAATGAAATATTATATTATTCATATAAATGAGACTATGAAATATTATTTTAAAAACTATTTTTATGAACGTTAATATTTTATTCTTAGAAAATTGCATTATGTTAAACTGAATTACTAATCAGAAGAGTTAATGATTTGTAAAGAATTCAATCCGTTGATTCAACAAAATTGTTGATGTATACTCAGGTTTGTACGTTCATTTTTCCATCTGTTCAGGATGTCTAAGAATGAATTTTAAAAAAAGCGAGTGTCAACACATTATTTTTGTAGATTCAGTTTTAAACACTGTATTTCTCTATAAATGAGACTGTGAAATAACAATTGATCATTTGCTTTTGAAGCATTGTTAAGTAAAGTATATTATTATATTATCATTTATATTCTTGAAGGCAATTACAATGCCTATATCGTATAAAATTCGATAATTATTGAAAAATAATCATGACAAGCAAACTCAGCGAATAATGCGTGTGATGTGTGGAACACCGTACAGCTGTTTCAACCTTATTAGGTCTCATCGGCGTGTTCCATACGTTGCACGCGTTATTCGCCGAGTTTGCTTGTCATGATTATTTTTCAATAATTATCGTATTCTATACGATATACGCATTGTAATTGCCTTCAAAAATATAAATAATAATATACTGTGAAATATTATTTTATTGAAATGAAATATTATATTATTAATGAAATGAAATATTATATTATTTATATAAATGAGACTATGAAATATTATTTTAAAACTATTTTTATGAACGTTAATATTTTATTCTTAGAAAATTGTATTATGTTAAACTGAATTACTAACAGAGCCGGTAGAGCGTTCGGCTAGGAATCACAAGGCTCCTGGTTCCATACCGGCCAACTCAGCGTATGAGTAGCACAGGGATCTATGCAGTAAAGTGATACTGACTTTAGGCCACTCCAACGACTTATATATATATATATCATCGTAGGTCGCTGTTAAAGCAGGATATCAAAGATTTCACGGGTCATCTAATATGATATTTATTCTACAGATGTGTTTTATGATATCTACCTATTCAATACTCTTTTGTGTTTATATGTAATGTCACATATTCATTTATTTCAATTTTCACGAAACGATAATAAAGTAATCTAAACTAAATATAATAAAGATAGACTCCTTCGCTATTTGGCTGATGCCGACATTAGGCCGCCTCGATGACTTTACTTTACTTACTAATTAGAAGAGTTATTGATATGTAAAGAATACAATCCGCTGACTCAACAAAATTGTTGATGTCTTCTCAGGTTTTTACGTTTTTCCTTCTGTTCAAGTTGTCCAAGAATGAATTTAAAAAGCGACTGTCAATACAGTATTTTTTGTAGATTCACTTTTAGACAGTGTATTTCTCTATAAATGAGACTGTTTGTTTTATTTAGCTGAAACTGCTTTTACTCTTAACATATGTTTGTTTTGGAAGAACCCACTGAGCTTCATTAGCCTCTTTGTTTAATTTTTTGTTTCTTTTTCTTCTTGTGGTATGTGTGATTAAATAGCTATGGCGGCTGGCCGACAGAGATGGAGCAGTCCAGGCAACATTATTACCGTGTTGCAATTCGATCCGGCGATGCCATGTTCAGACCCAACGCTTCTTTTCATCGTTCCCTGATCAACCAGAGTTTCGCGTGACAGTAGCTTGATTGACAACAACGCCGGCGTGGTGAACGCCAAGTAAAGACGTCGTGTTTACCAGACATCCAAGATGTTTGTTTAAATTTCCAATGATTACTATCCTGTTCGTAAACGACTCCTTAACACCAAGGAAGCGGCCAGTACTGGCCATTCTCCACCTCTCTCCCCCCCCTACACTGTCAACTCCACCTAGTCAGATGACGAAGCGGCCATGTTGGAACGCTAACATGATGATAGAGCGATATATTGGATGTCTCCTACAAGGCGAAGAACAACTGGCCAACCGAGAAGCAAACTAAACGAGAGTCTTCGCCATTTTCCCCGGATTATTTACCTAATGCCGTTCGCATGTGGGGAAGTATCGTATCTTTTGCTTTCGATGCAGAAAAACAACTTAATATATCCAATTTCTTTGTAACATACTTGTGTCTCTTCTATATTATTGCTTTTGCTTGAGAGACACCAACATTCAGTTTCGTAGACTTGATCAAGCTGATTTATGTCGCTTCATTCAACTTATTCACTATCAGTTCACAGCTTTATCATATTTCGTAATATACACCAGAGACACGCGTACTTTTAAAAAGATTTCTTTTTCATATAAGAATATTGCATTTGACCTAAGGAAACCTTTCGATCAGTCGAAAGCTTCTTCTTTTTTTAATATTTGAAATTGTATACAACAAAACTGCATCAGAATTTTAAAAAGAAAACATTAAATGAATAAATCAGAAATTATAAATGTAGCATTGCAAAATTCTAAGTAAAAACAAAGTGCAAATAATTGTTGTATATCTTCTATCTAAACATATATAAAGAGCAGTTGTGTGTATGTGTATGTGTATGTGTATTTCCGGAGGAAACTTCGAATTTTCAGTGTTGATATATCTATCTATACATATATCAAGGGTAGTTGTGTATATATGTATGTCCAGGGGAAACTTCGAAAATAAAACAATTAACGACAAAGTAAATATATACACACATTAAATATCACCAGGGCTTGGTTTTTTTAGAATAAATAATAGGGATTTGATTTATATTCGTGAAGATAATTAAAAAATAAAATCTAAATGATAACAGCATGGATTTTTTCTAGTCTTATTATAATGGAGATTGTGTGTTTGTCTGTCTATAACCGAAACTATATCACGACTCAAGTCACAATTCCCTTTAGTTATTTACGTCACATTCTCTGTGAATTTAATCTAAATTTAAACCTCAATTATTGATAAAACTGATTACATTATTAATACTGTTGGCCTTATCTACATATTAAACATGCAATTGTATTTATATATACAACAAAATAGTGGTTTACTGTGTGAACGGGAAGACTAATTTGCATATCAATATAAAAAATTTGATTTTAATAAATATGTGCTTGGTATTATTTATTTCTAATTGTTTGGTTTTATCTTAATGCGTAAGAGCAAAAATTTCGGGTATAAATCTTAAAAGAAATCCATTAACAAGAAGAAATAACTGTTTTTTTTTTTTTTTACTTCCTATTTTAACTAAATAGTTAAATTAGGAATAAGTAAGTTTCAGTTGTTATAATTTTCGATGATTCCCCAACTCTGTTTAAATTTTTTTTATCCGCATTCTTATTTAGTTTCATTAGCCTTTCTTATTTAATATAATATCTTATTTTATATTACATTAAAACATAAATACTTGCACACGGAGGGTGCTTATATCTGCTACTATGTTACAATAGAAATAAAGTTAAAAGAATCCATTGTAGCGAGATTTTGTTAAAATAGTGTTAGAGACTCTAAAAAAGTCAAGTCGTCGGGGTGGCATAACGTCGGTATCAGCTAGACAGCGAGGGATTCTATCCCCTTTACACTAGCGCTAGACCAAGGAGATTGTTTTTGCGTCTGAGGTGGAGCGCCACACCTATCATCAGCGCCTCACTTTACCGCACAGATCTCTGTGCTATTCATACGCTGAGTTGGCGAGGGCCGGTATCGAACCGGGAACCTTGAGGTTCCCAGCCGAACACTCAACCGACTGAGCTAAACCGGCCCTTAAAAAATAATATCCTATAATAATAATAATAATAATAATGATAACTTCAAACGACAAATCGGAGAGGTTGCACATAAAGAGACTTGGACATGGTTAAGAAGAGGAAACCTCAAGAATGAAACTAATTCACTAATAGTTGCCTTAGGAACAAATTATATCAAAGCAAAAATTGATAAGACGCAACAAAACAGTATCTGTAGACTGTGCGGTGACAGAGATGAGACTGTAATCCATGTATTAAGTGAATATAGCAAACTAGCACAACGGGGATACAAAGCCAGGAACGACTGGGTTGGGAAGGTGATCCACTGGTAATTATGAAAAAAATTAAATTTTGACCATACAAAATGATATATGCATAAACCAGAATCTATTCTTGAGAATGAAAAGCACAAAATTCTCTGGGACTTTGAGATAAAGACGGATCACTCTATCCCAGCCAGGAGACCAGACCTAGTGTTGATTAACAAAAAAGAAAGAACTTGTCAACTGGTGGATTTTGCAGTTCCAGCAGATCACAGGGTGAAGCTAAAGGAAATTAAAAAGATGGATAAATACCTGGACCTTGCCAGAAAACTGAAAAAGCTGTGGAATATGAGAGTGAAAGTGACACCAATTGTAGTTGGTGCACTTGGAAAAAAAGACTGCAAGATCTAGAAATCAGAGGAAGAATTGAGACCACCCAGACTACTGCACTGCTGCAATCAGCTAGAATACTCTGAAGAGTCCTGGAGACCTGAGGAGAATTGTTGTCACTAAGCCTCTAGGGAAATACCATCAGTATTGATGTGAAAAACTCAAAAGGGGTGAAAATAGAATATTCTACAAACAATGTCCGACGACTTAAGTCGATAAGAGAATAAAATAAAATTGAGTGTGAATGAAACTTGAAAGTATCTGCTATATCCCAAGATGTAGGAATAACAAATGATAACAAAAACAGTGAAATATGTTTAACATATAACAATATTTGTTTTATTTATTCTCACCGACCGGGAATACATAGAGATAAGTTTGGATATAGTTCAACTATGTATCATGTGATGTGTTCATCACAGCAGCTACGTTCTTGTGATCTTGCTGTCTCTCTGCTTGTCAGTGAGTATATCCGGTGTCCAGAATCGTTAGGGGAGATAACTCTCCTTAACAAAAAGGAATAACAAAAAAGGGATGAAAAAATGATTCGTTCAATATAAGAAATTACTTCTAATACTTTGTTGGTTGGTGGGTTTTTTTCTGCATATCAACCACTGTCGGGTTATTTTATGCCGAAGACGTTTTGTTTTATTCATTGTTAATGGGTATTCAAATATTTTAAAACTCACCTTTTTAAAAATCATTTTTTCTATCTAACAAAACATTTGGAATCCTAACATTTACTACCACTCCGGGTCAGAGTTGATCTGGGAATAATGGTGATTAAGGAATACTCCACACTCCACACTGCTCCAGAATTGGAACCTCACCATTTGATGCAGTTTAACACCATACACGGGACACTTAATAAAAGTGTTCTTGTCGCCAAAAAAGATGTAGGAATAACAAAAGATAACAAAAACAGTGAAATATGTTTAACATATAACAATATTTGTTTTATTTATTCTCACCGACCGGGAATATAGAGGGATGAGTTTAGATAGAATTCAACTATGTATCATGTGTGTTCATCACAGCAGCCACGTCTTTGTGTTCTGATGTCTCACTACTTGTCACTTGAGTATTTCCGATGTAGAATCGTTAAGGGAGATAACTCTCCCTAACAGTATCAAAAAGAATTGCATTGAAAAATCACATTTATTGGAAACATACAAAAAGATTTTCTATTTCTCGACATTTTTTAGATGAGGCTTGATATTTAGTATTATTAGGATTATTATCCAATTGGACACATAGCCTAATGGATAAAGGAGTTAGGTTAAGACAGTTCTAAGGGACAGTTATCTCTAAACTGCAGATTCAATTCTGGTCAGGGGCAGCATTAAAAAGAATAATAATTAACACAGCTTAACGCCTCTACCCCAGCTATGGTTAGCAGAATGAGAACAGGATACCCCCGTGGACTGAATAAAGGGTTAGGTTCAAAGTTCCGTGATGGCTCCTGATTACAAGAAGGTTCCTGAGTCCGAGATGGTTCCCGAGTCGGAGAAGGTTCCCGAGTCTGACAAGAAATACATGAAGAAGGCCGAAGGGCACATCGGCCGAAACGTTGTACAGATAACAATGAAGATGAGGACAATAGTCCGAATAATCCAAGTAATACTAAAAAGATTTTCGTTTTATTAGGAACTCAAATAATAGATATAAAATTTAAAATAATGTACATTTGAATTTCAAATAGAAACAATTAAACGTTCCCATTCGATTATTCAAATGATTAAAACTCATCAATATTTACCCAAATACTTTTTGGGTATTATCGCATAAATGCGTCCAAAAAAACGCTTAGCGGTGCCTGATGAAAATCCAACCCGCGCTACTATTTAACTACCTAGCTGTTTGAATGCCTTTATCACAAAAAGTTAGTGTGATATGAAAGCGATATTTCTTCCCAAGTCTTTTCTCGACAAATTAATGTAAATATTTTAAACACTCCCCCCCCCCCCCTTTTAAAATATTTTTAATGTATTGATAATTTTTTGTTTTGAAACTCGGTCGTATTTATTTTAAAAAATCGTGACAGTTGTTTTGAATTAAAATAAAATGAAAAATACCGGAAAAATATTTTAAAGGTTGGGGGTGGGGAAATTTTTACATGTACTTGTCTATAAAAAAAAAAAAGCCTGGGTGGTTGCTTACTTTTAACACCTTCAAACCAATAAAAATAGTTATTTGTCGATAAAAACGTCTTCAAACCGTTTGGGAGTTCAATGATAGCATGGGTTGGATTTTCAGCAGGCACCGCTTAGCGTTTTTTAGAGCAGTGGGCCTGGACGCATTTATACGATATACACCTACTTTTGTATGAAGTTCTGTACCTCTCAAAATATCATATCAAAGCTGGCTGCCTTTTATTGCTTTTTAACAATGAGCAATTTTTTTTTCAGTATTCGGCACATTAAAAAATCACCCATTTAATATCTAGATAGTTATAACATTGCTTAACTAAAATCTAATGATTGAGCAAAAAATTGATTTTTTTAAATATTCATTTACCCTAACCCTAAACCCTCCGCACAAGCAGGATGTGACACAAGGTCAATTTCTTAAGCGGTATTTAACAGGTTTGAATTCAGAGTTTTCTTTCTCCTAGACTGGTTACCTAACCAAGGTTAAAGAGCCCAGCCTGCCCTACTATTTACCCATAGCTGGAGGGAGAGTAGTCGGATACATACATTTCTCAAGGGTATTAGCGCTATGTGAAATGTCAACAGCTTCGTCCAGGAATTGAACTCGGGTCGACGAGTCCATTTCCTATGACTCTAACCATTACACCGGGGCGCTTCCAACTATCAAGTGACCCATTTTATATTTTGACAGTTCTAACGTTGCTTAACTAATGTTTTTTATTTATTTATTTACCCTAACCCTAAACCCTCCACACAAGTAGGATGTGACACAAGGTCAATTTCTTTAGCGGAGTTTAACAGGTTTGAATTCAAAGTTTTCTTTCTCCTAGACTGGTTACCTAGCCAAGTTGAAGAGCACAGCCTGCCCTACTATCTACCCATAGCTGGAGGGAGAGTAATTGGAGACATACCTTTCCCAAGGGTATTAGCCCTATGTGAAAAGCAAACGGCTTCGTCCAGGATTTGAACTCGGGTCGACGAGTATATTTCCTATGACTCTCACCCTTACACCGGGTGCCTCCAACTCCCAAGTCACCCATTTTATATTTTGACAGTTCTAATGTTGCTTAACTAAAACCTAATGATTAAGCAAAGATTCATTTTCCGCATCGTTTTAAACCCGGAAGCTCATTTACCACATGGGACCAATCCGAATAAGCGAAACATCCACCTGCCCACAATAAAAATTATTATAATTTCTTTTCTTTTTTTTGAGCTCAATAATTGATATTTTAGGGCTTATTTAATGGCACCTGTGTTTTGTTAGTCTTATTCATCTGCCTACATCTATTTAGCAGCGTGTAATTAGCAGTTGCAAACGGTCTTAACTGGAAAAATCACCATAGAGAACCGACCAACACTTTTTTCGATATGTACAGCTGGGCGCCATATTTAATTCAATGGCACAAGACAGCCGCAAGCGAAGAAATCTATTTAAAACATAATCATAAATTCATTTCTCTTAATGGGAGATGAGCGCAGTTTGTGGTTCAAAGACTTCAGGGAATGAACGTGCATCAAACTTTTCACCATTTCAACTATACAAACATACATAAATGGGAACACATACAGTCACACACGTGTATGGTGGATAGGTGTTCAAATAAAGCATTTAAAGAGCGGCACAAAGTTTTATAGGATGTACTATTATTTGGGGATATCTAAACGAAATTTTGAAATAATTCAAAGCTGCAGCTCTGTCGGTAGAGCGTCGGACTAGTAACCCCAAGGTTCCGTGTTCGATACCGGCCCTTTGCCAACTCAGCGTATTTGAAATTATTAATTATAATGCTTATTATTGTTATTATTATTATAGGATATTATTGTTTTTAGGGCCGGTTTAGCTAAGTCGGTAGAGCGTCGGACTAATAAACCCAAGGTTCCGTGTTCGATACTGGCCCTTTGCCAACTCAGCGTATTTGAAGTTGTTATTATTAATAATAATTATTATTATTATTATAATTGTATTGCTTATTATTATTATTATAATGCTTATTATTATTATTATAGGATATTACTGTTTTTAGGGCCGGTTTAGCTCAGTCGGTAGAGTGTTGGCAAGGAACATCTAGGTTCCGGGTGCGATACAGGCCCTTCGCCAACTCAGCGTATAAGTAGCAAGGGATCTGTGCGGTAGAGTAAGGAGCTGATGGTAGGTATGGCGCTCCACCTCAGACGTCCAAATAATCTCCTTGGTCTAGCGCTAGTGAAAATGGGACAGACTCCCTCGCTCTCTGGCTGATAACGACTTTAGGCCACCTGGACGACTTTACTTACTTATTAGTGGAAAGGTTCGGTTTAACTCAGTCGGTAGAGCGTTTGACTTGGAACCACAAGGTTCATGGTTCGATACCGGCCCTCACCAACTCAGCGTATAAGTAGCACAGGGATATGTGTGGTAAAGTGAGGAGCTGATGGTAGGTGTAGCGCTTCGCCTCAGATGCCAAAACAATCATCTTGGTCTAGCGCCAGTGAAAAGGGGATAGACTTTCTCGCTGTATGGCAGATACCGACTTTAGACCACCCCGAAGACTTTAAGTAAAAATACACAAATACCCACGGCTAAGAGTGAAGTGCACCGACGTACTCTCACACACAGACAAAAACATGAACGGACAAATATTCATGCACGTATGTATGTATGTATGTATTTGATAATTTTCTTGAAGCATTGTTAAGTATATTATTATTTATTTATATTAAGAAGGCAATGACAATGCGTATAAAAATAAATAGATAAAATAATGTCCAGTGTCTAATCAATTTCGAAGAAACTTCATCTTCAGAGACTGTTTTTTTTTTTGGGGGGGGGGGTCCAAAAACAGTCTCTAAATATGAAGTTTCTTCGAAATTCTTTTTTTTTTTTTGTTTGTTTGTTGTTTTTTTTTTTCAAAAACAGCCTCTGAAGTTTCTTCGAAAACAGTCTCTGAAGATGAAATTTCTTCGAAATTGATTAGACACTGGACATTATTTTTTTTATACGCATTGTAATTGCATTCTTAATATAAAAAAATAATAGTATGTATGTATGTATGATCAGGGAAAATAACATACTTCTAAGCTAAATATATACGGTTATATAATTGCACCGGATTCATATCCATATAAATACAAATTTAAAAAATGTAAAACTCAGACTCCAGTGAAAGACCATCAGCTAATGCTGATGTGAAAACTCAAAAGGAGTAAACAATAATAATCTGGAGACCTGAGGAGACTTGCTGTCACTCAGCCTCCAGTGAACCACCAGCTACGGCGGGTGTGAACTAAATGATAATAATAACAACAATAATAATAATGATAACAATAATGAAAATAATAATGACAACAACAATAATAATAATGATAATAATAATAATAATAATAATGATAATACTACTACTACTACTAATAATAATAATAATAATAATAATAATAATAGTAATAAATTCGAAGAGACTTGCTGTCACTTAGACTCCAGTGAAAGACCACCAGCCGACAATGGTGTGGAAAGCTCGCGAGGAATGAAATAATAATAATAATAATAATAATAATAATAATAATAACAACAACAACAACAATAATAATAATAATAATAATAATAATAATAATAATAATATCATTAATGATTATCATGTAATAATGACAATAGATAAATAGATAATTACAGCCACATTTGCCTTTCTATTGTCGCACTCCCTTTTAAAACATACGACCCTCCCAATATTTCTTACTTCGTGCCTTATATCACAGCAGGGGTTGTGTCCTTCGTCGTCTCGAACGATTCAGTTGAAAGCCCTCGGCAAGTCTTACACGTGCACGTCTCATTTAAAAAGAAAAGAAAAGGAACAGAATGAGAGAGAAATCACTGGATCGCAATTGGAAAAGTTACTGTTTTCAAAATGGCTAACAGCGACCATTCGCGTTTTTTCTTTCTCGCTTTTATGTGTTTTCCTTCTTCTTATTTTCGTTTGTCGCTAATACATACAACCAGAAAATGCTCTACAGGCGGTGTCAGGGCTGGTTTAAGCAAAAAAGAGAAATGGGCCCCGCCTTAAAATGTGTAAAACAAATAAATAAATAAAAGTAGAATTATAAACGACTCGAAACTGCACCCAGGACTCTGGGGGCAATCGTTTCATTGTCCGTTTCATTGAATGATAAACGCAGTTGAGATTTGTTGTACATTATTTGCAAACGCTTATTGTTTAAAACACATTTATTTGTAATATGTTGTGTGACTAAAAGTAACTTAAGTATGAAATATTGAAATATTTTGGAAGAACTGAATCAGACTGGACTCACTTTTAAAAGCCTTTTGACGGAGGAAACAATCAGTGTATTCTAAGCCTCGCCGACAGAGCGAAGAGATTTTTTTTAATCCAATTTCCAAAAAAGGTAAAAATTTTAATTGATAGATAGATAGATCGACTAACATCGGCAATGTATTAATTACATGTATTCTCACACTACTTATAATCTATCTCTCTATATATAAAGGATAGTTGTGTGTATCTGTATGTCCGGAGGAAACTTCGAAAATAAAACAATTAACGACAAAGTAAATATATATACACATTAAATATCACCAGGGCTTGTTTTTTTAGCAAAAATAATGAAGGATAGATTTATATTTGTGAAGATAATTAAAAAGTAAAATTTAAATGATAGCAGCATAGAATTTCTTTTGCATTTAATATTTTAAATTGTAGATATTAATTGTTCTTTTCAGAGTTGCTGGATCAACGCAAGGTCTTCTTTTTACATAAGGATCTTAATGGGGCATACTGCAGGATCTAATTTTTGATTTAGTAATAATGGATCTTCGAGACTAAATTTTTGCTACCCCTACCCAGGCGATACTGGGCAGCCACTTCTAGTACATATATAAAGGGCAGTTGGTGTGTATGTATGTCCGGATGAAACTAGAAAAATAAAACAATTAACGACTAAGTGAATGTATATACACAATAAATATCACATGTTCTTGCTTTTTGTGCAAAATTATGAAGATTTGATTTTAGATTCGAAGATATTTAAAAATTAAAGTATACATAGAAATAGCATTGAAATTCCACTTAAAAATGTCCAGTATTTGTAACTCTCAAAAGTAAATGAATCAATATACCAGGGGTTGTTTTTAACACATCCCTCGGCCCAGGCGATGCGGGGTAGCCACTTCTAATATTGTTTAATTTCATTTTATATTTCTTAATGCACGCATATTTATAGGGTAGGAAGAGGTTTGGGTGTTTTATGGTTTAAAGGTGGCTGGATATTCTGGTTGCGTGTTCTTGGGGTATTTGCTTTTAATCCCATCTCATTTGGGGGTCACGCTGAGAAGTAGGAATTTAAGGAACGAAAAAGGAAAGCGACAAAGGCAGGAGGTAGTTTTATGGCTTAGGCTTTATTGACCGGGCTCATAGTCAACCATGGCAAGGGGATATTTCCCCCTTGCCGAGAAAGCGACTACACTCAGTTAGGACCTGAACTCGAATGGCCGAGAGATTCTTTTGGGGTTAGAAGGCGGTCCTTTTTGTCGCACATGCGCGGAGGTTTCTTCCGGTGAAGGCACATGTGAGTTTGTTGTTTTTCTTATTTTAATTTAATTTTATTTTTATTTCAACAGGGTTGTTTGCTTTTTTTTTTTTCTTTTTTTGTTCATATGTAAATAAGTTTTTCGAGTATATTTCAAGTATTATAAAAATAGTCTTAAAATATCATCATCAATGGAAAATTGATGGAATAATGCCAATTCTAATTCCGTTCTGAATTCAGTGTTGCTTGTGTAGGAGATGTAAATATCGTTGAAGAAATGAAGTTCGAAAACAAAATGAAGTCGCGAGAAAAACACAGAAAAAAAAAGATTTTTAAAATATGAATATCTTCATGTATTTGATGTTGAAAAATTTATTTTCAGAGATTTCTATTACGGAACAATGGTACTTGGAAACATAACTCCATCATTAGAGTCGAGAAATAAATATAAGAATCTCTAATTTCATAGATTACCTTGATCAATGGATTTCGTTATTATCTGCCCAGATAGGTTTTGTTTGGTTTGGTTTGGTTTGTTTTACGGCAAATCAACCTCAGTGGGTCATTTGATGCCGATAAAGTTTTGAAATAAAGTCATTCTTAATGGATACACAATTTTTTTCCTAAATACATTTTTCTATTTAACCCATTGATGGGACCCTAACAGGTAACTCCGGTCAGAGTGGACCAGGGAGCAATGGTGATGAAGGGGTGCTCCACATTCCCCAAGCTTCCAAAACTGGAACCGCATCATCAGATATAGTTTAACATTATTCCCAGGACATGTAGACCATCAGCCACCGCCTTCTAGCACATATATGATAAAAAGGGTTGGGGCTTGCCCTAAGAGCAATAGGGTTGGGACAATCATATAGGTGCTAGGCTTGACGTGACCAGCCGATTTATCGCAGGGGTCCTCTCCGACCGTCGTCTAGCCTAAGTAAGGGTCTAAGTGGAGTGTTGCAGGTCATGGACTGCAAGACTCCGTCCTTAAGCACCACGGGTCGCCACCCACGGGCAACAGGTGGCCCTATTTGGGGGAGTCTTACCCCTCTGCTGAGGTGCAATCGGTGCATTCTAACGCCCCAGCCGACAGTGCGGGACCAGATAAGAGAAGCCATATTTTTTCTATTGTTTATTTCTATATTTGTAAATCTACAGTGTTTTTAATTGTCAATGAAATGACAAATTAAAAACAAAATGGCAGTCATTTGGCTTTATAAATTCAAAACCTATTATTTGACCCTATAAAGTCAAACCTTATTATTTGACCCTATAATGCTGGGCCCTATTATTTGACAATTTTCCATTTTTTGTAGTGACTCCTCGTCAAACAAGAAATGAAAAGGTGTGAAAAAGAGAGGAAAGAAGCCACCACAGAAAAGAGAGCCAAAAGGAAGGAGAGACAGCAGCAACACCAGCAAACATCACTGTTTGTTTGCAGTCACTGCACCAGAGATTGCCATTCAAAAATTGGTCTGTTCAGCCACTCACGCAGTTGCAGATAAAAAGATTTTTAAAAATGGACACTACGCCATCGTCTTTAGTAGACGGAAGGATGCCAACAACCATTATTTGATAAATAAGATTTTGTTTTTGTGGCGGAGATTCATAGCACCGATAGTGTTAGGGATTAAGTATGTTGTTTCATAATTTATGAGCAGCTTATAAATTGTGTGCGTACCTGTAGTTAGAATATTCTAATAAGGTCTGTTAAATTAAAAAAGGCAAGGTGCGTGGAAAGTTACTGGGGCCGATGAGTGACAACGGTGACATTCCAGCTTGACCTTCCGGTAGACGGTTTAGACACGTGAGAATAAGTTTAAGTTAGTCAGATGCGAGCCGGCACCCTATCAGAGAGGATGTCTCTTAGGGTTCGCAACTCACCCGCGGCGGAATCAAATGGGTAGGGTTGAAAATAAAAGCTTGACCAAGAAACAACCAAGTTTTGTAGTCTTAATTAAATGTTAAAACGAGCAATGTCTAACCCTGCACCAAGAAGAATGAACCCTTAACATGGCGGCCGAGGTAGAAACAACAAATAGAAGTGTAAGTAAAGTAAAGTCGTCGGGTAGGCCTAAAATCGGTATCAGCCAGACAGCGAGGGAGTCTATTCCATTTTCACTAGCACTAGACCAAGGAGATTGTTTTTGGCGTCTGCTCCTCACTTTACCGCACAGATCCCTGTGCTATTCATTTGGCGATCGAACCCTGACCTTGTGGTTCCTAGTCCGACGCTCTACTGACTGAGCTGAATCGAATCTCTCTCTCTCTCTCTCTCTCTCTCTCTCTCTCTCTCTCTCTCTCTCTCTCTCTCTCTCTTTCTTTCTTTCTTATACACAGACACTCATTCACTACTTTTAATCCTTCTTTCAATATCTCTCTCTCTCTCTCTCTCTCTCTCTCTCTCTCTCTCTCTCTCTCTCTCTCTCTCTCTCTCTCGCCCCACCGATTATATACACCCAAGTAAAAGGATATATAACAATATGTTGACATTGCATAAAACTTTCTCAATTGATTTCTAGAGAATTTAATTTGAAATTATGCGCGATTCGTAAAGACTAAAAGCAACATGGTTTCCATTATTTATCGTTAAGAGTCCATGTTAATAAATTTCCCCTTTTCCTCGTGAGGAGAAAAATCGAAATATTTATTTCATTATTCCTACTAGAAATACAAAAATAGAAGAGAACATGTGCTGATCCGCCTTCACATAGGCCACACCTACATCACACACCATCATTTACTAGAGGATACAGAATCCCCAATATGCACTACATAGAGAGATTTACAGTGAAGCATATACTGCTAGAGAGTGTAGACGTTGATCTAGTGCAAACAAAATGCTACCAAGCAAATAATTTGAAAACATTTTTCACGAAAATAAGACCATCCAGGATTTTACATTTTCTAAAAGAAGTTGGATTTTACTAAAAAATATTAACAAAATCTCGCTACAATGGGTTCTTTTAACTTTATTTCTATTGTAACATACTAGCAAATATATGCACCCGCCGGGTTCAAGTATTTATGTTTTAATGTAATAAAATATTATATTAAATAGGAAAGGCTAATGAAACTAAATAAGAATGCAGATAAAAAATGCAGTAAAAGTAGATGAATATAATTATGGAAAGGGAGTCTTTGGTTCATTCGTCTTGTATCCTATCCCCCAAATAAAAGTATTACTTATTTCGTGTGGGCCGGTGAGCTGAAATAGAATTTAATGAAAAGAAGGAAAGAACAGAGACTTTAGAGTTAGACATTTATTATCGGGTTCACACTATTTCGTTGAGCGGGATATATCTCCCGACCAATTCACTAGGTGTTACCTCTCCAAAGTCTCTAAGTCTCTCTAGCATCTTCGAGACCTTTTCGACGCCAAGAACTTGGGGTTTTTCCTGCACATGCCCAGAGGGCTCTTCCTCTCCTAAGCCCTCTGGGAGATTGTTATTTTTGTGTCTTTTTATTTATTTATTTATTTAATTTGATTTTGTTTTACTTTTGTTTTATTTATTTTTACTTTTATTAATCGCCACAAAACTAACTGTTACTTGGGAGGAAAAAGTCATCTTGAAAAAAACCTGCCCGTGAAACTTCCTGTGTGTTTCGGCTGTGTGGCACAACCAAAACTTTGTGAGATGTTGACAAAACCACGATCTCTTCATCTGTATACTGATCTATCGTTGCTTGAGTAAACGTTTCAGTAGTGGTCAGGTCGTAGAGTGTCGACGTTGTGTATACTGATGCGACGATAAGCTATCGACTAGAGAGAAGGAACTTCGGTTCCGGCGAGGTGATCAGGTCACAACACAACTGATAACACGATGACACGTATGTCGTAAACTAAGACTGTACACCAAACTCGAGCAATAAATATTAGGTGTTTTAATGTGTCAACACAACGGGTGGTCCCTCAGCTTGACCTCCCTCTCCTCTTCATTTTTCTCGGCATTTCTTTTTTTATGTATGTATAGATGTATGTATAAGTTATGAGTTATCAGTCTTCTTTGTTTTTATTACGTGCATTTTGATTGCGCAAATTGTGACAATAGTATAACATGGTTGGTACCTTTCCGCCCATTGAGGCGATGGCGTAGTGTCCCAAAAAATTGATTAATTAATAAATAAATTATCTGCTTCTGCGCAGCTGAAATGTGCAGGCCAATTCTTGAGTGACAATCTTTGGTGCACTGACTGCACACAAACTGGATGCATTCTGGAGCTGCTGTCTTTTCTCCCCTTTTCTGGCTCTCTTTGCTGTCAAGGCTACTCTCCTCTCCGTGCCTTGCTTAATATCAAGGCGCCAGGCCGCTCGATTTTTCTGCATCTACCTCCCACGTGTTTGAGTCAAACACATAACAAATAAACTAAGAAAGACAAAATCAAAAATGCATGACACAAATCAAACATTTAGATGACGTAATATTTTTAATTAGAAAGTGTTCAGACAATAAAGTCTGTTATGTTGTACTTCTTTGTTCGGATATATTCATGTATGTATTCAACTACATTAGAAGGTTACTCTGAGCCTTCTAACATATAAGAAACACACATTTTAATTTTTATTATGGCGAGTCATAGTAATCAAGACAAAACAATGGTTTATTTTCACACATTACACAATATAAACAATGTCACACAAAATAAAAAACGTAATGTTGGTTGATGTATTAATGTGTGGAGGATGATCACTAATTATGGCTGAGCCTATTCTAGTAGTGACCACCTCAGTTGATTTTTTTTGGGGGGGGGACTGTGTTTGTTTTTACATAGTTTGAAAGTTGATTATAGTGATAGTATATTAATTGTAGATTAATTATAAAGAAAAGTCTGTGTTTGGCAAAATTGTGTATTTTAATATAAGAATAAAACAATAATATTAGCGACAGAAATTCATTAAGAAAAAGATAATGGCTTATTTTCACACATTACACAATATAAACAATGTCACACAAAACAAAAAACGTAATGTTGGTTGTTGTAGTAATGTGTGAAGGATGATCACTAATTAGGATTGAGCGTAATATCCTAGTAGTGACCACATCAGTTGATTTTTTTAATTTTTAATTTTTTGTTGTTTTTTGTTATTTTTTTTGTTTTGTTTTTTTTTTTTTTTTTTTGTTTATTGGTTTGTTTTTTGTTTTTTTGGTTTGTATCTTTTTTTGTTTTTGTTTTTCTTTACGTTTGTTTTTTTATTTTGTTTTGTTTTGTTTGTTTGTTTGGGGGGTCTTTTTTTTTTTTTTTTACAGTTTGAATCCATTTTGAGTCAGCAAAACTTGATGAGTTATAGTTGAAATAAAGGTTTGTTTCCGGGCAACTATCTCTTTCATTTGAAAAATAAATAATAAAAACTAGCGCAATGCGGACGCTGATATCTTTTTAAAGAGTTTAATTCGGTTGTTTGTGTTGTTTTTCAATGAGATAAAAATGTCTACTGATTTTTTCTTTTCTTTTTTTTTTTTTTTTTTTTCGTTTCTGTAACTCACCGAAAGCAACGGACTTCTCTAGGAATTGCTGAAGTAAACACTCGAAAAAATTGCATTTATTCTCCACGCACTGACAATTAACAAACAGTAAAAGACTATTGACAAAATAAGATAAGTGCTTTATAGCCCTAATATCCACCTTTAATAAATAAAATAAAAAAAAGAAATTCAATAAACCATCTCTCAGTACCGACGAACAAAGAACTGATGTCTTTGCTTGCATCCAAACTTCTCTTGCTTATCAACTCTTATTGCTTCATTTTTCTTTTAAAGTGTCTTGTTATTATTGTTTTTATTATTATTTATCACGTCTGATTTCTTATTTTTATATTTTCACCCCCCCCCCCCCCGCTTGAAATGTACCATCATCATCATCATCATCATCATCATTATCAATATGTCATTTACTTTTAACATCATTATGGGTTTTAACATCATTATCATATCACAATCATCATTGTCATTATAGGGATATGAAAGCGCGTGGTGTAATGGTTTAGAGTCGTAGAAAATAGACTCGTCGACCCGAGTTCAAATCCTAGACAAGGCTGTTTGCATTTCACATAGTGCTAATACCATTGGGAAAGGAATGAATAGATATATTCTCCCTCCAGCTATAGGTAAATAGTAGGGTAGACTGGACTCTTTAACCTTGGATCGGTGACTAGTCTAGGAGAAGGGAAACTCTGAATTCAAACATGTTAAACTCCGCTTAAGAAATTTATTTTGTGTCGCATCCTGCGGTGGGGGTTGGTATATATATATATATATATATATATATGGGATATTTACTAAACTTGGTTACTACGGTGCAAGTCCATATGTGAGGAAAAGGAAGAATATGTTAATAAGTGGGGAGTGGTTGCCTTACTGGGAAATCAGCATTCAAGATATTGGCTTTTTAACTGGACTTTAACATCAACCTCTGACACCCATAAACCATAAAAGTAAAAAGTCAACGGGGTGCTCTAAAGTCGGTACCAGCCATACGGCGAGAGAGTCTATCCCCTATTCACTAGCGCTAGCCCAAGGAGATTGTTATTGCATCTGAGGTGGAGCACCACACCTTCCATCAGCTCCTTACTTTACCGCAGAGATCCATGTGCTACTCATTCGATGAGTTGGCGAAGGCCGGTATCGAACCAAGAACCTTGCGATTCCTAGGCGCGTGCTCTACCGACTGAGCTAAAGATATGGCGTTGTTATTAGTAGCGATAGGATTATCATGATCAGTATGACATTATTGATCACAATAAGAAGGTTCGGCTTAGCTCAGTCGGTAGAGCATCCGGCTCGGAATCAGAAGGTTCCTTGTTCGATACCGGCCCTCGCCAACTCAGCGTATGAGTAGCACAGGAATCTGTGCTGTATGTTTGGCGCTCCGTATCAGACGCAAAAACAATCTCCCTGGTCTAGCACTAGTGAAAGGGGATAGATTCCCTTGCTGTCTGACTGATACCGAATTTAGGCCATTTTTTTTTAAATTATAATAATTAATTTCCGTGAGCTTTCTCTCTTCCTATTATGTTTGTTCTACGTTAATTAATTAATTTTTTTATCTTTCGTCCTCTTTCTTTCTTTTTTCTTTCTTTCTTTTTTTCTAAATATGCTTCTTTAAGTCTTTTTCTTTCTTTCTTTTTCTTTCTTTCTTATCTGCTTCTTTCTTTCTTTCCTTCTTTCTCAATATGCTTCTTTTAGTCTTTTTCTTTCTTTCTTTCTTTCTTTCTTATTTGCTTTTCTTTCTTTCTTATCTGCTCCTACTTTCTTTCTTTGTTTCTTTCTTTCTAAATTTGCTTCTTTCTTTCTTTCTTTCTTTCTTTCTTTCGTCTCTTGATTCTCAAATTTTCATATCACTTTCATTTTTAAAATAATTTTCTGATTTCTTTATTGCATTTTGTTTATCTTGTTCTCTCCCCCTTCCTCCCTTTATATATAATTCTGTACGGTTTGTATGTCTGTGTATGTATGTATATATATATATATGTGTGTGTGTGTGTGTGTGTGTGTGTGTGTGTGCGCGCGCGTGTGTACGTTGGTGTGGTCCGTGCGTGTGTGGTTGTCAGGGGCTGGAAGCTGTTCTTTCATAGTCCACTTGAGAACACTTATATCGTTTTCTCGTTTTCAATAGAAGAACCCAAAAAGGCCCAAAATGCGGACAAAAGAGATGTAAAGAGATTGAAAAGGGAAAAAAGGAAAAGAGGAACAACACTGAAAAATCTGAGAAAAAAAGCTTCAAGAAAAATAAAAGAAGAAAACAATGAAAAATGATTCCATAAAGAAAATCTAGAAACATCCATAAATTATTTGAACTTGGGAAAATTGTTTTTTCTGCTGATGGTGCTACTTATATTCATACGAACGAACAACAACCTGCAACAATAACAAAAACAAAAATAATAATTTTAAGGTTAAATCCTACATAACGGACATAAAATCCACCATCGTATGTCACCCCGCAGAAAGAAAAGAAATTCTAAAAATCAAGGAATTAACCGAATTTAATGAAATTTTCAGTGTTGGTATATTAATAAATAAACAATATAATGCACTCGTTATTTTGTTTGAAAACTCTTACATTTTTTTCAGCTCAGTTAACTTTGAACCACGTATCTTTGAGGCGTAACACATACGTGGTTTAAAGTTAATTGACCAGAAAAATTTTTTTAAGTTTTTAAATAAAATAACTGGTGCATTATATTTATTATTCATTAATATATCAACACTGAAAATTTCATTAAATTCGGTTAATTCCTTGAATTTTAGTATTTTTCTCTTTTTTTTTTCGGCGGGTGACATACGATGGTGGAATTTATGTCCATTAAATAGGATTTAACCGATTTTATTATAATGGAGATTCGATGTCTGTCTGTCTTTAACCGAAACTACATCACTGCTTACGATATCCTCAGGAATTGTGTAAGTTTATCAATGAGTATTTAATTTATAGTAAAAATCATTAATATACATAGAATATGTATTAACGATTTCTCTATGAAATTCTAAGTAAGATCTGCCTTTAAAGGCCCATGTTATTAGTACGTTTAAATTACTGCAATGTGTCTATAAATCACAAAGAAATAAAGGTTTACATAATATATGGTGGAGTTTACATACGGGTTTTTACAAAACCGGGTTTAATAAATAATTGCTTAGCGATATTGATCTCTAATAATAATCGTTTTATTCTCCAACATATTTAGCTCAATCTTACGGATGATTTTATATCGAAACCAACTAAGATATAACTAAAATAAGGAATCTTTATATATACATTCTTATACAATTTCGTTAGTCTTTCTAATTTGATATACAGTGCGTCCATTAATTCCGTGAGCATTTTAGTGAATTTATTAATTTAAAGAGCATATGAACTTTGTGGACATCCTATATTTCATTATATTAAGACTTAGATACTTGCGGCTGGAGGGCGTAAATTCTTGCTAATAATAATAATAATAATAATAATAATAATAATAATAATAATAATAGCTGGCTACAAATTTACAAAATCACACGACAAAGTAAATCACCTTATGTATAGGGATGATAGATATCAAGATATTGTAAAAATGAAAAAGAATGAGAAATTACAGCATGTCAACCCTTGTTGGGTTATTTTATACCGAAGACATTTTGTTTTATTCAAATAACATACATGAACTTGGTTGTAATATTAGCTAACAGTGAGAAACGAAGAAAATGTATAATCATTTGTTTTTTCAAATTAACTGAAGAATATATTTAACTTGGTTATTTATGTTAGAAACAGAACATTGTTTTTATGAATCTCGATGATTTTTTACTCACAGTATGGAAAGTGAGTGTTTTTAGACAGTTTTGGATTAACACTTCCGCAAAATCAACATCCATGGAGTTGTCATAATCAGGATTAGCAGAAAATGTAGATTCACAGGATTCAGCAAATCCAAGTAATGATGCTATATGAGTGTTGTCTTGGAGACTTGTAAACCAATTAGAATAAAGTAAAAATAAGTGTAATCTTTTTTGCATTCGTATTTGATACAAACTATAAGAATATACAGCCAGAATATAAGAATGGTATTTGGGATCGAAAAATATGCCATGCTCATAATGACAAAGGAGAAAAGAGAAACAAAAGAAGGAATTGAACTACGAAATCAAGAAAATATAAAAACACTAGGAAAAAAAGAGAATTACAATTACTTTGGAATACTGGAATCAGACACCATCTAACAAACAAAGATGGAAGAAAAGAAAACTTCAGAAGTACAAGAAAATTTCTAAAAAGCAAGTTCTGCAGCAGAAATATGGTATGTGCTCCTTGTAAGATATTCTGAACCATTGTTAAAATCGACAAGTGGACCAAAAGACAAGGAAACTGATGACCATACACAAGACATTGCACCAGAGAGGTGACAGAGACAGACTCTATGTATCAAGAAGAAAAAGCAGGATTGTATAGATGTTATAATTCGGGGAATCGAAGAATATACTATGGTGAGAGGAAAGTTAACACAGAGAACCGGTAGTTCACCCGGTGGCGTTCCAAACAATTATGATGAAAACTGGTTTGTACGCATATGTCTAGGCGCATTGTTAAAAATAAGAATTAAAGTAATAAAGAATTATGGACCAATCAGAAACTTTCGCGCCCAAAACAATATATGTTTACGACCGAGCCTTGTTTGATCCACCCGAGAAATATAAATAAGACCTGTTCGGCTAAGTAAACAGTTTCCACAACACAACTCTCTGTCGCTTGCCGACTACTACTAAGAGTTCATGGCCCCCACAGACCGCGCCACTTCTTAATGATAATAATACGACGTTGGCAGACATAAGATTCCTTTCAACACAGCCCGTAGAATATTACTTTTCTCTACCACCGAATATTTAAGTACATTTTTTTTCTTTATTATAAAAACTGTCATTTCAACTCTATTGCCGTCTATGAACTTTGAATACTTGTTAACACAAGTATTCAAAGTTCATAGATTGTACAAATTTATATTTTAAAATACACATTTTTATTTATTTCAATTGTTGAACATTTGTCTTCTTTTCTGTTACTTATATTTATGGGAGTTTGTAATTCACAAATACAAGGCCTTACCAGATCACCATAATTCTAACAAGATTTTTTTAAACTAATTACAACAGCCAATGATAAATGCAGCATTTGCCAAAGATAAAAGCAACAAAAACTAGAAAACGGAAATGGGGAGAAAAACAACTGTATGGATACTTCAAGCAACAAACTGTAGAGATTGCACACGAAAAGACATGGTAGGTCGATTTCGGACCTGTAACCTCTTCTATATCGTGAAACTTACAAATCAACTTTGTCTTCATTTGAGGAAATGAATTTTAAAGACTAAGATCGTCATCATCATCATCATTATCATCATGTCGTGCAATCAAAATAAACAGAATAAACAAAACGTTAATGTTCTGCTAAATGAAATCCCTTGGCATTCAGCACACTTATTCCAGTAAGTTTTCCATTGGTCAAAGCACCACTGAAACTCTCCTTTTAATAATGGTTGAAACTGTTCTGTTGTATTTATTTTAATCTTCCCCTCGTCCTCAAATCTTGGGACGAATTTTCTATCTAAAAACCCAGAACAGGTCACTCAGAGCTAATCGTGGGAACCTTTTGGTTCGCCAAAAACATTTTATTCAAAAAGTATCAAGCTTCATTTTTCTTTCCTTTTCTTTTTTTTTCCTAGTTTGCATTGATTTATCTATGCGAAATTTAGACATCTACTGTCTATCAATCATCACGTTATGTTGCACAATTCATAAGCAACTTATGAATTGTGTACGTACTGTAGTAAGAATATTTTTGAATAAAAGTTCGTTCAATTTTAAATCGGAGTAAGTTAAGTGTGTAATTTCCATAACCGCTAGGGTTATGATTGATTAATGATAGCCCCGGAGTGACCCCTCCGGTGCGCGCAATTACAGGCATGAGAAGTTTTAGATTAGATGCGACTAGTCACTTGCCGAGAGCGGATACTGTCGTCGGCTTTCCGGATATCGCTCTTGGTCCGCGCGAAATCCGGGGCTGGATTGTTTAATAAAACTTTAAAGTAAAAACAACAAGTCTTGTTAAGCTATTAAAACAATAAAAGCGATGACGATCCCAACACGAAGAAGCAACCCACAGGATCAGCCCGAGGAATAAGGCTGAAGAACATGGCGGCCGACGAGTTAGAAGCAGTAAAAGCAGAGAGTAACAAGTAAGAACCACTCACCCCATATCTCTCTCTCTCTCTCTCTCTCTCTCTCTCTCTCTCTCTCTCTCTCCGTTTATATACCCGATGTGTCATAAGGGGTATATAACTGTCACAGCTTAATTAGCGAATAAACAACACAACACGTAAACCAGTTGTACAAGAGCTGGTGGAATAACCACTTCCGCCTTTTTATTACCCCAAGTAAAACATGGCTGAAACGATACTTCCGTTTCGGATAACAATGGCTGAAACGGTGCTTCCGTTTCTTATTAACCAATATACAACAATAACATTTATTGCATAAGTTTCTCAGCTGTGCATACGACTTCATTTGAATTTTAAGATAAAAAATGTTAATCTTCAGTCTCGATACTTTTTGATCACACTTCATATTTCATTTTTCACCAAATATTTTATATCTATACAAAATAAACTCATATCTCAATATTGACCGGAATTTTTTTGTTCAAAGTCAATTTTTGAAAAAAAAAACCTTTTGTTTTTATTTCTCTGAACTTTGGAGATGATTGTACACATATCTTCGTGGATAAAGGCGTTGGTTTAAGACTGTTCTAAGTGACAGTTATCTCTAGGCTGCAGGTTCAATCCTGGTCAAGAGCAACAGTAACATAAGATAATAATTAACACAGCTTAACACCTGTACCCCAGCTATGGTTAGCAGAATGAGAACAAGATACCCCCATGGATTGAATAAAGGGTTGGGTTCAAAGTTCTATGATGGCTTCCGATTACAAGAAGGTTCCCGAGTTCGAAAAGGTTCCTGAGTTCGAAAAGAAGATTTCCCGAGTTCGATAAGGCTCCTGAGTCAGACAAGAAATACCTGAAGAAGGCCAGAGGGCATATCGGCTGAAACGTTGTACAAATAACAATAAATAAAGATGAGGACAATAGTCCGAATAATACAAATAATACACATTTTGCTTTTATTTATGTGGTTTTAATTTCTTCTGGTGATGATAATGACGATGATAATCAAGTATTAAAACATAATGAAAATTTGAGATAAAGTTTTGCTTTAACGAACCATATTGATATAATTAATGTAAATGATTCGGCAAATATAACAAGTAAATATTAAGTAATAAATAAATAAGTAAATTACATATAGAAATTGCATCGATTAAGTTTTAACAAAGTAAATCAAATCATAAAGAACAAATGATCCCTAACGACAATGGAAATGAGGCAAAATATCATTAATTGAAAGTTAAATAAAAATATTCTTCTTCTTCTTCTTCTTCTTCTTCTTCTTCTTCTTCTTCTTCTTCTTCTTCTTCTTCTTCTTCACTAATATCTTCTTATTCTTCTTCACTAATATCTTTTCACTAATACTTCTTCTTCTTCTTCTTCTTCTTTATTCTTCACTAATATCTTCTTTTTCTTCTTCTTCTTCTTCTTCTTCTTCTTCACTAATATTCTTCTTCTTCTTTTTTCTTCACTAATATCTTCTTCTTCTTCTTCTTCTTCTTCTTCTCTTCTTCTCTTCTTCTTCTTCTTCTTCTTCTTCACTTAATATCTTCTTCTTCTTCTTCTTCTTTCTTCTTCTTCTTATTCTTCTTCTTCTTCTTCTTCTTCTTCTTCTTCTTCTTCTTCTTCTTTCTCTTCTTCTTCTTCTTCTTCTTCTTCTTCTTCTTCTTCTTCTTCTTCTTCTTCTTCTTCACTAATATCTTCTTATTCTTCTTCACTTATCTTCTTCTTCTTCTTCTTCTTCTTCTTCTTCTTCTTCTTCTTCACTTATATCTCCTTCTTCTTCATCTTCTTTTTCACTTATATCTTCTTCTTTATTTCTTCTTCTTCATCTTCTTTTTCACTTATATCTTCTTCTTTATTTCTTCTTCTTCTTCACTTATATCTTCTTCTTCTTCTTCTTCTTCTTCTTCTTCTTCTTCCAAGAGAAATCTTTTCCTCCTTCTCTTCAATCTTCCGGCATATCTGATTAAGAAGATTTTCTCTTCATGCCATAAGGCCATGGCTGTGGTCAATGATGAACGTTGCCAATGATTCTCATTCAGAAGAGAAAATGACTAGACTACATACAAAGGACATTAGACTGTTATTTGTAAAATATGCAAAATTAGAGAAATCATTTAGATACTTTTATTAATCTCTCTCTCCTCTCTCTCTCTCTCTCTCTCTCTCTCTCTCTCTCTCTTCTCTCTATCTATCTATCTATCTATCTATATATATATATATATATATATATATATCTGTCTCCTCTCTCTCTCTCCTCTCTCTCTCTCTCTCTCTCTCTCTCTCTCTCTCTCTCTCTCTCTCTCTCTGCATTTGCCACTTTTTATTTCTCTCTCTCAAGAACATTTTTCAATTTCAATTCTCTTTCCTTGACTATCCGTTCGGATTTTTTAAAAAAACAAAATGGCCACAATAATCAAAACGTTTTTCCTCGCTCGTTTACCCCCTCTCTCTCTCTCTCTCTCTCCCCTCTCTCTCTCTCCTCTCTCTCTCTCTCTCTCTTTCTCTCTCGCAGAGTAGCATATTGCCGGTATCAGCTAAAGAGCGAGGGAGTCTATATCCTTTTCAGAATCTCTACAAGAAGCAAACATTCATCTTTCATTTATTTCTATACATCTCAATATATGTTGATTTCATAAACATTGGCCTTTCTCTTTTCCCCCCCTCCCCCTCTCTCTCTCTCTTTCTCTCTCCCATCCCCTCTCTCTCTCTTCTCTCTCTCACCCTCTCTCTCCCACCCCTCTCTCTCCTCCTTTTCTCTCTTCATCCCCCCTCTCTCTCTCTTCTTCTTTTCTCTCTCACCCCTTTTTCTCTCTCTCTCTCTATCTCCCACCCTCTCTCTCTCTTTCTCTCTCACCCCCCTCTCTCTCCTTCTTTCTCTCTCACCCCCTCTCTCTCACCCCTCTCTCTCTCTCTCTCTCTCTCTCTCTCTCTCTCTCTCATCTTTTACCCTTTCTCCCTCTATCCTTGCTGGTTCTAACGAACCAAAGGTCTACAAGGGCCGAGAAATATTCTAGGCATGATTGATGATAAACTCCCTTTTACCCGATCATCATGTCACACCGGCCTCTCTTTAGAGATGCTTCGTGTGAACAGCTCCATTCGTTTCCTGGCTCGACTATTATCTTGTCACCACAGAATGACATTAACACCCGGTAATGACGGACCTCTTTACTCCCTCTCTCTCTCTCTCTCTCTCTCTCTCTCTCTATCTCTCTCTCTCTCTTCTCTCTCTCTCTCTTTCTCGCTCTCTCTCTCTCCTCTCACATCCTCTCACATCCTCCATTTTACATTCTCGTCGTCGTCGACGCCACTGCGCATGCGTCAATCTACTTCTCTCAGTTTTCTACGCAGTTATGCATCTTTCTGTCTGTTGTTATATCTCATACTTATTTTTATTTTTTTTACTCTGAACCCACCCACCCCAGCCCACCCCTGTTCAACTCTTTTTCTGGTAGGAGGGTCCCAAGGAAGGGCTGGAGGGACTTCTGTGTCAATCTCACGATCCCACGCCTGCAATAGGCCCGTGTGGCGAGCTGTAATGGAAAACCCGATACGTACGAAAACAAATAGAATTAAGAACAATTTTCTTGTCCATCACTGCCGGTATTGTATAGTCTTGTTTTTGTCGTCAACAGTGTGTGTGTTCTTGTATGTGTGTGTGTGTGCTTGTGTGTGTGCGTTTGTGCGTGTATGTGTGTGTGTGTGTGTGGGTGCTTGTGTATGTGTTTGTGTGTGTGTTTGTGTGGGTGTGTGTTTGTGTGCGTGTGTGTGTGTGTGTGTGTGCTTGTGTGTGTGTGTGTGTGCGTTTGTGTGTGTTCTTGTGTGTGGTGGGGGTGCTTTGTGTGTTTGTGTGGTGTTTGTTTGTGTGTGTGTGTTTGTGCGCGCTTGTGTGTGTGTTTTTGTGTGCTTGTGTGTGTACTAGTGTGTGTGCTAGTGTGTGTGTTCTTGTGTGTGTGTGTGTGTGTGTTGTGTGTGTGTGTACTTGTGTGTGCTTGTGTGTGTGTGTGTGTGCGAACTGTTAATGCGTACATGACTTGTTCTATATGTCTCTTGTGTATGTGTGTGCTTGTGTGTTCTTGTGTGTGTGTGTGTGTGTGTGTATGTGTGTGTATTCTTGTGTGTGTGTATTCTTGTGTGAGTGTTTGTGTAGGTGGGTGTTCTTGCATGTGTGTATGTGTGTGTGTGTGTGTGTATGTGTGTGTGTGTGTGTGTGTGTGTGAACTGTTAATGCGTACATGACTTGTTCTGTATGTCTCTTTGTATAATACAACTACCAGTACACATCACTGTGACAATTTCTCGACTTACTTGCTTAACGCGTCTGAGAAGTTGGAATTCCATTTTAAAGGCTTACTCTTCTGTGCAACCACTCTCGACCAAAAGGCTTGAAGTTTCATCCAAGTGCAGCTTGGAGAAGGCCCTTTACCAACATTTATTTTTGGTCAGGAAATACTCCTCCTTTGTAACTGAACGTGTGTTAATTCTCCTAAAAGTCTCTCCAGTTATGGGTAAATAGTAGGGCAGAGTTGGGATTAATCTTGATATGGCAACTGGTCTAAGGAAAGAAAAACTCTGAATTCGAACTTGTTAAACTCTGCTTAAAGATTTACCTGTTTTTGCATCCTGTTTGTGTGGAGGGGTTGGGTAAATATATACACTGATCATCATCATCATCATCATCATCCTGTGTCGCTGGCAGCGCGAATATCAATGACAATCTCTCGCCATCCTTCCCTATCATCCATTGCCCCCGGGAGGTCCTTTGCGTAGCATCCAGTATCCGCGTAGAGCTGATCTATGTACGTCTTTGCTGACTTGCACGAAAATGCTGCGTGCAATATCAAACAAGACGTGGAAACAACACCCAACGAGAAAACAACTGTATGGCCACCTGCCCCGTATCACACAAACCATCTGTGTGAGGCGAACAAGACACGCTGGGCACTGCTGGAGAAGCAAAGATGAACTCATAAGTGACGTTTTTCTGTGGAAGCCAACACATAGGCGCACCAGAGTGGGTCGTCCATACATTGATAATACTCTTCTTTAAAAGTTTATTATGCAAAGTCCTGCTAAGTGCGATTTTTTTGTATTTCATACAGACTGGAACTGCTAGGTATCTTGTTAATGTGTTCATCTCTCTCTTTCTTGTTCATACCCAGTGCTCCCACTATTACTGGCAGAGTGGTTGTTTTAAAGTGCCACATTTTTTCAATTTCTATTTCCAGGTCTTTCTACTTATTTGATTATATTCCTTGATTGATATGTTAATATCTGTTGGTGCTGATATTTCAATGAAAAGGCAGATCAAGTGACAGCTCATAACTCAATAAAATTCATAAGTTGGGGCACTATATTCGTATATCTTATTATAATGGAGATTGTGTGTTTTTCTGTCTGTAACCGAAACTATATTACTACTCATGTCACAATTCCCTTAGTTATTTACATTACATTCCCCCGTGATTTTATTTTTATCTAAAACTCAATTACTAATAAAATTGTTATACGTTAATACTGTTGGCCTTATCTACATAGTAATACCATGCAATGGTATTTATATATACAACAAAATTGCGGTTTACAGTGTTAACGGGAAGGCTAATTTGCATATTGACATCAAAAATGTTATTTTATTAAATATGTGCTTAGTATTATTGATTTCTAATTGTTTGGTTTTATCTTAATGAATATGACTAAAAATCTCGGGTATAAATCTTAAACGAAATATATTAACAAGAAGAAATAACTGTACTTTTGTTCTTTATTTTCTACTTTAGCTAAATAGTTAAATTAGAAAAATTTAGTAATGAAAGACGGGAGTGATGGAAGAGTAAGTTTCAGCTGTTCTATTTTTCGATTATACCCCTCTCTGTTTCAACTTTTTAAATCTGCATTGTTATTTAGTTTCATTAGTATTTCTAATTTAATCTAATATTTTATTACATTAAAACTTAAATACTTGCACCCGGAGGGTGCATATATTTGCTAGTAATATTAATGACTAATAGGCATTACTCCTCAGAGTCAAAGGAATGGCTCCCCAGAGCTCCAGAAGTAGAACCTGGATGCAGTTTAGTGTCATACCAAGGACACCCAATTTTCTTTGGGTGGTGGTGGTGGTGGTGGAGGGTACCCCTCTGCAGGGGATGCAATCAGCATATTCTAGACCACTCCAACAGGATGCTATTTTGAAATAATGTTGTTTTTTGCTCTAAAAAAAGACTGACGGATATCTTGTTAATGTGTCCCTTTCTTTATCTGTCTTAATCTGTCCCTTTCTTTATCATAGCCAGGACTCTCATTGTTACTTGCACGGTGGTAGATTTAAGGTGCTACATTTTTTAAATTTCTATTTCCAGTATTATTTGGATTATTCGGACTGTTGTCCTCATATATGTTGTTATATACACAACGTTTCAGCCTACATGCACTCCGGCCTTCTTCAGGTGTTTCTTGTCGAACCCAGGAACCTCCTTGTCGAACTCGAGAGCCTTCATGATTCAAATTCAGAGAAATTCTATTTTCATGTTTTTCTATTAACTTATTTTATTCGCCTTATTCAGTGATGCTGATAGATTTTTAATTTAGTGCCTCCTGGGACGCATGTATTTTATTTGAATGAGTCCCCGGGAAATTTGATAGGTCCAAACTGAAGTTTCTTGATAAATTGTAGAGTTTTTTTATCTATGAACAACTAAACCCCTATTGTACCTCATACAGTGTAATTCATTTCCAATAAAATATTGAAATGTATTTACAGTAAACTAGTAATGGTAGGGGAAGAAAAAACACTGGGACGCATGTATACAATTTTACTGTCCTTTTAGATTTAGATGCAGGACACTTACCTATCAGCATCTCTGTTTATTGATTGATATGTGATCTGTTGACGCTAACATATCAATCAAAAGTCATATTTTCTTTGTAATCCTTAATTACTATATCTGATATTTTTCTATCATAGCAAAGTTTCAGATACGAGGGTAAGTAAAAAAATTATACCATTTTCTTTATTTCATGTGAAGTTTTTTTTATAAAACTAAGGCCTACATTGAGACCCTAACGAGGCTCAGAGCAAGAATCCGACGAGTAAGACCCAACTTGCCAATCGA
Source organism: Doryteuthis pealeii (assembly GCA_023376005.1). Classification (NCBI taxonomy): domain Eukaryota; kingdom Metazoa; phylum Mollusca; class Cephalopoda; order Myopsida; family Loliginidae; genus Doryteuthis; species Doryteuthis pealeii. Next base: position 53,370,156 of record CM042167.1, read on the forward strand.
CAATGTCCTCCTTCTGAATGACAATGCTCGACCACACACAAGCATCAAAACAAGGGAGAAAATCGCTTCATTCGTGTGGACAACTTTATTGGACCCTTCATACTCACCAGATTTAGTGTCTTCAGACTATCATCTCTTTGGCCCCATAAAAGAGGGTTTGAGAGGCAAACATTATTTCAGTGATGAGGAAGTGAAATCTGTAGTGAAAAAGTGGCTCAAAGAACAGACAACAGAATTTTACGGGGCAGTGATACATGCTATTGAGAGAAACAGTGACTATGTGAAGAAGTAGGGATATGATCCACAGAGGACCAGCCACATTTTGATGTATAATACATGTTCCTGTGTTGGTAATTATACCTGTCCTAAACTAAATGGCATTACTTTTTGAATCACCTATGTGGAGATGTAGGGATGTGATCCACAGAGGACCCTGCTTCATTTTGATGTATGATATATGTTTCTGTGTTGGTAATTATACCTTCCCTAAACAAAATGGTATTACTTTTTGATTACCCTATGTGGAGAAGTAGGGATGTGATCTACAGAGGACCAGCTTCATTTTGATGTATGATACATGTTCCTTTGTTGGTAATTATACCTTTCCTAAACAAAATGGCATTACTTTTTTACTCACCCTCGTAATAGCAGCTTCTTTGGATTCGGTTATTGGTTCTTATTGGTGTTTATATCATTCTTCAGATTCCGGTATTCCATAGTTCTTGCTCATTTTCCAATGAATATAATTTCCTATTTTATTATGTCATCCTTTATATTCTATTGGTGTTGCGATTAGGCGACCGGGCACTTAGTGGTCAACTGATAAAATTCCTGGTTCACAATTTAAAAATTATGTTTGATTCGTTTATAAAGAAGGAAGAAGAGGTCTCGCCAACTTTGAAGATTGTGTAGATTCAATAATTCAGATTCTCGTAGAGTATATGGGGGAGTGGTTTGGTTCGTTGGTATTTGTATCTTATCCCCAATACATCTGGTTCTTCCCTTTTGTGGGCTGGTAAGCTGAAATGGAAGCGAAGGAACAGAGACGAGGGTGATTTTAGAGTAAGACCTTTATTAGTGGGATCACACTATTTCATGGCGGGGGAATATTTCTCGAGGTGTTTATAGGTGTTTCCTCGTCAAAATCTTAGAGTAAAAAGAACTGAGAGACCTTTTGGGCGACAAGAATTCGGGTGTGCATGCCCTGAGGGTTCTTCTGGTCTGAAGCCTTCTGGGAGATTGTTACTTTTTGTGTATTTTATTTATTTATTTATTATTTAATTCAATTTTGTTTTACTTTTGTTTTATTTATTTTTATTTGGTTTAATTTCATTTTTATTAATCCCCACAAGTACACTAAAAAGAGCAAAGAAAGACTAATTGCAGTAGCCGGAAACATAATATATATATATATATATATATATATATATATGCTACCCAGCATTACCTGGGTTGATGGGGGGCAAAAAACCCTGGTGTATTGATTTGTTTACTTTTGAGATTTGCAAATGCTGGATATTTTTATGTAGAATTTCTTTGTATATTTCAATTTTTAAATATCTTTGAACATAAATCAAATCTTCATAATTTTTGCACAAAAAGGAAGAACTGGTGATATTTAATGTCTATATATATATTTACTTAGTCGTTGCCTGGGTAAAGGAAGGGGTAAAAAGGTAGTTTCGCAGATCCATTATTGTTGAATTGCGAGTTGGATTTTCATAAGAAGCCCCATTAGAATCCCTACATAAAAAAGACCTTGCGTTGATCCAGCACTCCGAAAAGAAAAATTAATGTCTCCTATTCAAAATACTAAATGCAAAAATAAAATCCATGCTGTTATCATTTTAAATCTATTTTCTAATTATCTTCATGAATATAAACCAAATCTTTATTATTTTTGCTCAAAAAGCAAGATCTGGTGATAGTGAATGTGTATATCTATTTACTTTGTCATTAATTGTTTTATTTTCTTAGTTTCCTCCGGACATACATACATACAAACTGCCCTTTATATATGTATAAATAGATAGATATCTATTTTTAACAAAACTAATATTGTGACTATCATCATTCAAATTATTTGCCTAGAATATTCAACTGGATAACATTAACGCTTTACTTTCCGAAATATTGCGTATTAAAAACTGAAACACCAGAACTCATGGAGTGCATAAAAAAATCATTGGAATACAATTTCCATTCAATTTCCTTTTTGTTCCTAGTTTCCCGATTACCCCTCACACACACCTACGGCCTGTACGTGCTCCTTTCTCCCTCAAAAATAACAAATAAACCATATTAGAGGCCAAACAATATCACAGTGACAGACACAATAGAGAGATGACCTTTCTGGCTTTGGACTCTATGTGCGTATAAAAAACCGTAAGAATTGCTACAACTACAACTACTCTTACTAAATCTATTTATTATTTATATATATTATTATTATTATTACTACTACTATTTACTACTACTACTAATGCGACAATGGTACTCACTAGCACCTTTATTGTTGTACTAATAATTTGCCGCTGTAAATATTTATATGACGTTAGACGATCCGTTGTTCAAATCTTTTTCTCTTTCCCATGACTTTTGCGTTTAATAAGATGGGTGGGTGGAGGTCTGAGGGGTCACGGATACGTTCATCTTTCGCTGACATCTTCATCTCTAACCACTGGTCCTTTTTTTCCGGCCCGTCGCATCACGGTGAGAGGGGGGAGAGGGAAGTGGTTTTAGTAAAGGGCTTTTGGTTCTCTTAGGAAAGTCACATCGCTTCCCCTATTTTTGTAAATATTTTTCTTATTTTGACATTGTAGAAGTGACCTTTTATTAATCGGCTGCCTGATATCTTCCGGACTCGCAATTTTCAGATGTTGATTTCATAAACATCGGCCTCTCTTCTCTCTCTCTCTCTCTCTCTCTCTCTCTCTCTCTCTCTCTCTCTCTCTCTCTCTCTCTCTCTTGCTCTGTCCCATTCTGTCTGTCTGTTGGTCTGTCTTTCTCTTTTCTTTCTCTCTCTCTCTCCTCTCTCTCTCTCTCTTTCTCTCTCTCTTTCTCTTTTCTCCCTCTCTCTTTCTCTCTCTCTCTCTCTTGCTCTCCCCTGTCCCATTATGTCTGTTTCTGTCTGTCTGTCTGCTTGTCTGTCTGTCTGTCTGTCTCTCTCTCTCTCTCTCTTCTCTCTCTCTCTCTTTCTTTCTCTTTCTTTCTCTCTCTCTCTCTCTCTCTCTCTTTCACTCTCTTGCTCTCTCCTTCCCCATCTCTCTGTTTCTGTCTGTCTGTCTGTCTGTCGTCGTCTCTCTCTCTCTATCTTCTTTCTCTTCTTTCTCTCTCTCTCTCTCTCTCTCTCTCTCCTCTCTCTCTCTCTCTCTTTCCCTCGCCTCTCCCTTGTCCCATTCTCTGTCTGTCTGTCTGTCTGTCTGTCTGTCTCTCTCTCTCTCTCTCACACACACACACACACACAATAGGAAAATGAATGGCGAATTTTAAGTTCAGCTTTCCTATCGACATCATTAAGTTATTCGTTAACATAATTTAATTTTGGTAATGAAAAACTATCATGTCTATCATTATTTCATCCATTTTTTTAAATTAACCCTTCCCCCATCATTATCCTTATTAATTTTTACTTGTATTTTTATTCATCTCAATTTTACTTACATTTTATCACGAGTCACGCGTCATTCCTAAAAAAGCAAAGAAAAAAACATATCGGAAATAACAATAAAGGACAAGCCCCACATAAAACTCACACACACACACGCCTCCTTTTTGCCTTAGGGACAAAGAACCTGGTTTCTCCGAGGCGAACGGGGGTATGACCGAGTCTCACCGTTAAATTTACAATGTACGTCAACTATATAAGTAAGTAAATTAGCTCATAAAAAGAGTGCTAATAGAGTCGTCCCGAGTTCAATCCTAGACGAAGCTGTCTACATTTTTCATAACGCAAATACCCTTGGCAAACGTATGTATCCACATGCTCTCCCTCTGGCTATGGATAAATAGCAGGACAGACTGGGCTCTTTAACCTTGGTTAGGCAACCAGTCAAGGTGAAGGAAAACTCTGAATTCAGACCTGTTAAACTCAGCCTAAAAAATTGACTTTGTGTCACATCCTGCTCGTGCGGTGGGGTTGGTAAATATGTATTATCATTTAAAGGTTGCCAATTGTGGCTCTCAAATAATCTGTCTGTCTGTCTGTCTGTCTGTCTGTCTGTCTGTCTCTCTCTCTCTCTCTCTCTCTCTCTCTCTCTCTCTCTCTCTTTCACACACACACACACACACACACACACACACACACTAGGAAAATGAATGTCAAGTTACTTTCTATTTATTGAATTTCTGAATTGCAGTAGCGACGGAAAATCGACAAGCTTCGAAAAAGTTAGTATTATTTGTATTATTCGGACTATTATCACTAATTATCAAGCCTCATCTCAAAAATTCAGAGAAATATTCGAAAAAGTTTCTTAAAACCACAAATTTAAAGAGACGAGAACTATCTTAAAAGATTTAAACTTTGGGGGGGGGAGATTTTTGGAGTTGTAGAGTTTTGCTTATTTCATTTTGAAATTTACATTGAATATAAATGTATAATAAATGTTCAATAACATATTTGGGTGCTATTCGCAGAATTGCAATCCGGTCTCCTGCCTTTAAAAACGCTAGGCGATGATAGCTGAAAAAACAACGCGCTCTACGAATGAAGTGCCTGCTGAAAAAAACAACAACCAGTGCTTAAGGCGTTTTTCCCGAAAAGTTAATACGATATTTTACCCCCTCCATTCTTTTTCCGACAAGTAAATGTAAATATTTTAACCTTACCTCCCCACCTCTTAAAATATTGGGAGGGGGGGGGGTCTAAATATTTCCATTTACTTGTTCATAAAAATATGGCTTACTTTTAACGCCTTCAAACCACTAAAAAAGATTATTTGTCGATAAAAACGTCTTCAATGCGATAAAAAAAATCTGAATATTTAGATATTCTTTTATATTTTAATTAAAAATGTCAGGTCATTTTAATTTTTTTTTAATCTTTTATTTTATGGTATCGCAATTGTACAATAGGGTGCCTATACATATTCACTATCACCAGAGCTTGCTTTTTGGGCAAAATTAATGAAGATTTAATTTATATACGTGAAGATATTAAGAAATCAGGATTTGATTAGTAAGAGAAGGGAAAGTCATTGTTGGGGTTTGTGATTAAAACATAAACAAATCAATTATGTAAGTACCAAAATTATCAATGGTTCTGCGAGACTAACCTTTTATTATTCCCTTTTACCCATGCAAAAGGGCCGGTTTGGTTCAGTCAGTAGAGCGTTCAAGGTTCCTGGATCGATACCGACCCTCGCCAACTCAGTGTATGAGTAGCACAGGGATCTGCGCGGTAAAGTGAGGAGCTGATTGTAGGTGTGGCACTCCACCTCAGATGCTAAAATAATCTCCTTGGTCTAGCGTTAGTGAAAAGGGGATAGACCCCCTCGCTATCTGGCTGATACCGACTTTAGGCCACCACGACTACTTTACTTTACTTTTACTTACCCATGCAATGTCGGGTAGCCGCTTCTAGTTATTTCAGGAAGTAATTAATTGTCTTCTCATTTTTTTTTCTTCCTTTTTTGATGTCGATATGATTTTCTGGTTGAATCCTACTTAACATACATAAATTCCACCATCATATGTCGCCCCGCCGAAAGAAAAATAAATACCAAAAATCAAAGAATTAACCGAATTTAATGAAATTTTCAGTGTTGATATATTAATGAATAAAAGATATAATGCACCAGTTATTTTATTTGAAAACTCTTACATTTTTTCAGGTCAGTTAACTTTGAACCCCGTATCTTTGAGGCGTAACACAGATTCACAAACATACGTGGTTCAAAGTTAATTGACCTGAAAAAATTTAAAAGTTTTTAAATAAAATAACTGGTGCATTATATCTTTTATTTATTAATATATCAACACTGAAAATTTCATTAAATTTGGTTAATACCTTGATTTTTAGTCCTTTTTTTATTTCGGCGGGGTGACATACGATGGTGGAATTTATGTTCGTTAAGTAGGATTTAACCGATTTTCTTTTCAGAGTTTAATTACACAATTCTGATAAGAAAATTTCAATTGCAACTATAGGGTCGGTTTAGCTCAGTCAGTAGAGCATTTGTCTATAAATCTCAAGGTTTTGGGTTCGATAACAGTAATCGCTAACTCAGCGCATGAGTATTAAAGAAAGTAAAGTAAAGTCTTCGGGTGGCCTAAAGTCGGTATCAGCCAGAAAGCGAGGGATTCTATACCCTTTTCACTATCGCTATACCAAAGAGATTGTTTTGGCCTCTGAGGCGAGGCGCCACACCTATCATCAGCTTCTCACTTTACCGCACAGATCACTGTGCTACTCATACGCTAGCACAGCACAACTAGGGCAAAGTATTCTCACAGAACAAAATCGAATATTTCTTTATTAATACTAGCAACAGAAAACACCCTCCGGGCGTCGTAAAAATTAATTTTTGAAAGACATTGCCTGAGAGGGTGGGAGTTAAAAATTCAATGTCAGAGGGTTTGTATCATAAGTAAGCAAAATCCTCATATTTATTAAAGGAGTAAAAACATAAAACAATTTAAAATTAAAAACGTTGCGTGCATGTAATAATCAAACAATTATTTTGAATATTTTCCACATCAATTTTACACAAAATCGTAGGTATTTATTTATTTGTAAACTTTTTAGTTAACTTCTTGTTACTGTAGAAAAAAAAAAAAGAACGAGAGTAAAAGAACAATTTTTAAAATTGCTTACCCAAATTTTGGGTGTATATAGCATAAAAATATTGTGACGTAAGCTGTGACATAGAGCTATGACGTAGTTTTTCTTACAGACAGAAATACAGACAATCTCCATTATTAATATAGAAGATTTCTAAAAGAATAATTAATGAAAAGAGATTTTTTTTACTCTGGAAATTTTAATATTTCAAATAGAATCACTTAAGAATATTTGAACTAATTTTTCACATTTCTCAAAACGAAGAAACAATTAAAAGGAAATGGGGAAAAATATGAACGGAAAACGCAAAGTGAATCAGTTTTCTCTTTAAAGTTTTTGAATTGGCAGGAAAGATTGAAGAATTGAAATTTAATTGTTTAAGATCAGATTTCTTGGTAGAGAAATATTCGCAACATTTCCTGATATTTTCTGGATTTTGTTGTTGATTTTATTGATATTGCAATTGGGGGTTGCTGCAAAAGAGATCAAGGTGACCTTTTCCTAGAGAGATAAATGCCAATGTAATGTTTTTCTCTTTTATTAAATACTGAATGGTATATCGGCATTGCAGTCACGGAAGACTATATAATTCTCTAACCCTTAAAGTTGCAGCGCCTCTTGTGACTGTGAAGTCCAATGTTCAAAAAACAACCACGACCATAGATGTCACCTTGAGAAAAGTATGAATCTTCCTCCAACTATAGGTAAATAGTAGGGCTGACTGGCCTCTTTAAGCATGGCTAGGTAACCAGTCTAGGAGAAGGAAAACTCTGAATTTAAACATCTTATAAGACCAATGAAAACTCTCCTCTTCACATCCACATAAAACCTTATATCATCATCATTGGCATTGCAGTCTTGTGAGACTATGTAGTTTTTGTGCCTCTGAAGTTATAGCTCCTCCTGTGACTGTGAAGTCCATTATTCGAAAAACAACCGCGACCTCAGATGTCACATGAGAAGGCTGTCCCTGTAGATGTTGATGTGCTGGTGTTTTGTTGCCGCCGCTTTCTTTTAGACCTCTTGGCTTCATGGTGTTGCGCCAAGGTGACTTCAGACATGAACAGTCAACAACACCAGCAAACGAAATGGTACGTAGATAGATTTCGCGCCTTGGGAAAAGTATGGATCTAACTACTCTCCCTCCAGCTATAGGTAAGTAGTATGGCTGACTGGCCTCTTTAAGCATGGTTAGGTAACCAGTCTAGGAGAAGGAAAACTTTAAATTCAAACCTCTTATAAGACCAGTGAAAATCCTCCTCTTCACATCTACATAAAACCTTATATCATCATCGTTGGCATTGCAGTCTCGGAAGACTATATAATTCTTGTGCCCCTTAAGTTACAGCGCTTCCTGTGACTGTGAAGTCCAATGTTCGAAAAACAGCCTCGACCACAGATGTCACATGAGAAAGCTGTCCCTGCAGATGTTGATGTGCCAGTGCTTTGTTGCCGTCGCTTTCTTCTAGACCTTTTGGCTTTAAAAGTAATCAAAATTAAATTACTAATCAAAAGTAACTTTATCTAAAATGAACAATAAACAAAATAATTGTTTTAAACTTGAGAAATTACTTCTTTTCCTTTGGTAATTAATTCACTATTTGCAAAAGGGGAGATAACTCATGGATAGAAACATAAATTAATTATCAAAAAGAAAAAACAATCCAACATCAAGAAAACTAGTTTTATTTATTCCTTTTTAATTACTATTTCCTTATTCAGTTATCCAATTATATTTGATCATTTATTTCGATTTGTTTAAAAATATCAGCTACAAATACAAATTTCTTTTTATTTCTTTTTAATTTTATTTAATATTTATTTATCTATAATATTTATAATATTATAAATATTATAAATTTTATATAATATATATATATATATATATATATGATATTTTAAATATTATAAATTAATATATATATATATATATATATATATATATATATATATATATCCCAGGGTTACAGCATCGCTGACGACTCCCCCCTCCATCATCTTATAGATGCATTTTACGAGATATATATAATATTTTATATTTATTTATTTATTCAATTTCTTAATCCTTGAGAGGCTTTATTTAATTTAATCTTATTTCTTTTTAATTACTATTTCCTTATTCAGTTATCCAATTATATTTGATAATTTATTTCGATTTGTTTAAAAATCTCAGCTACAAATACAACGTCAATAACGAACAAATCACCCAAGGCTAGAAATGTAACACCACAATAACGGTTGATAATGAAAATATCAATATCTGGACTTGTAAAGAATTAAAACCATTAATTTCAAAGGAAACATTATCTCCAAATGTCTTTTTAGTTATAGCTTTCAAATGCTTCCCATCCTCAAATTTTTCAACCTCGTAATTCAATCCAACATTCTATTAAAACACATTAAGCATTGTTTGATTGTTTTGCTTTTGTTTCTGCTTTTATGGGTCGATTAAAATTTTCTCGTTTATAATGTTACCCCACCGATTTGCTTTTGTTTTTATCTATCAAATATTGGTAATTTTCAGCAAATTTTATTCAAATAGCCTATCTCATTACGAAAATCCTTCTCACCTGCTGAAGGTAATTGCTAAGCTTTTGATAAGTTGCATTTAGAATTGTATTGTTTCCATTTACTTTAGATTAAATAATTGCAAGAAAAGAAGTGGATCTTCATAAAGAGAAAAATAGATGAATAAAAATTCCATTTTCCTTTTACTCAATCACTTATCAATTGTTCGACTTAAATTCAACCGCCATTTTATTCTACAACTTCCGTCCTCACGTATAATCTCTTCCATCCTGCTTTGTTACTCTCTCTCTTCTCTCTCTCTCTCTCTCTCTCTCTCTCTCTCTCTCTCTCTCTCTCTCTCTCTCTCTCTCTCTCTCTCTCTCTCTCATTATTCTATCTTTAGTATTTTATTTTAAATGATAATATAAAAATTATTCCTGTAAAAGCCCAGATGGAACCAAAAGCACTAATAAGAGATATTGGATTTAAAATATGTATTTATTGAATCATATTTAGGAAAACATCAATGATTTATTTTTGACATTATGTAAACTGACCAAAAGAAGTAAATAGTCATAAAGAGAAAAATAGATGAATAAAAATCCTATTTTCCTTTTAATCAATCACTTCTTACTGTCTACGTTACCAGTTAATTTACCCGCCCTGTCGGCAGGGGCGTTAGAATGCACCGACTGAACCTCTGCAGAGGAATAAGTCTCCCCCAATGGGGCCACTTGTTGGTCATGGGTGGCGACCCGTGATGCTTAAGGATAGAACCCGGGTGGATGAGCAGTTCATGACTTGCAATACTCCACTTTGACCCTATCTTGGGCTAGACGGGCGGTCGGATAGACCCCCTCCAATCAATCGGCTGGTCACGTCAAGCCCTAGCACTTATATGATTTTCCCAACCCTATTGCCCTTATGGCAAGCCCCAACCCTTTTTATATGGGTGCTAGAAGGCGGTGACTGAAGGTCTACATGTCCTGGGAATGACATTAAACTCTATCTGATGGTGAGGTTCCAGTTTTGGAGGTTTGGGGAATGTGGAGCACCCCATTCATCACCATTGCTCCCTGGTTCACTCTGACCCGGAGTGGTAGTACCTATTAGGGTCCCATGTATGGGTTAAACAGAAAAATGTATTTATAAAGATATTGTATTATCCATTAAGAATTGATTTATTTCAAAACTTTATCGGCATTAAATGAACCACTGAAGTTGATATGCCGTAAAACAAAACAAAACAAAACAAAACCAGTTAATTTTTCCTTGCATCTTTTGTTAAAGGTTCATTTTCCAGCGCATCTTTTGTATTTTAAAAAAAATCTTCTCTTGACAATGATCTACAGACAAAACTAGTCGAGAAAAATTAACATCTTGCCTACGTTTGCTCAAGTGGAGTTTCTTCTCACTAATGTTTCCACATTTCCTTTATAGCAGCGGTCCCCAACCACTGGGTCGCGACCCGGTACCGGGCGCGGGACCATTAGGTATCGGGCCGAACAGAACGTTTAAATTTTTTTTTTTTTTTTTTTTTTATTGATTATCAATCTAAATGTGGATGTTTTATTTTGAAAAATGACTTCTGTGTCTCTTGACAGGTCTTTTATATAGAAATAATCAGTATTGTCACTTGAATCGAGTTTTTTAATATAATTATTTCTTATTAGAAAGGATTTTTGTTCTAAAATAAATATTTTCGTTTACAGAGATGTTGTTGATTATTAATTTATGAACAAATGTTTATTGTCTGTTGATGTTTGCATTTGACATAAGACCACTGCGGATGATTTATTATTAGATTACGTCATTAACGATTATCGAGCAAATGTAGACCGGAGCATATGAAGGCCGGTCCGTGAAAATATTGTCTTAGATGAAACCGGTCCGTGGCAGTAAACATTTACTCGTCTTCTTGAGACTTGAGTCTTCCATTTGGATTTGTAACTTTAATGTTTAATTGTTGAGCACGTTCCACAATATCTTTTCTCATTTTACTTGAGATTCCATGAGCAATCTCAGTAACATAAACTCTGTTTTCCATTATAAGAATCTCCAATTTTCGGACATTGTGTACAAGGAATTTTTGAAGCCATCAGGAAGCATGTGTTTGGTCTTTTTTTTGTTTTGTAGAACCATAACCAATATTTGTCATCAAATATTGGCCCTTGAATCGCCTCTTAACACAATTATCAATATCCTTATGTTTATGCCAGTTAAGCTTCGGTTTCTTGTAATGATCTGACAATTAGTAAGTCAAGGCAACAAGGTGCCGTAACTCAATACGGATCTAATATTGTTGCAATCCTACTGCAGAATGACAGAGTATTCATGAAGCCTCATAATATCATAGAAACCAAGCAGCCAATCACGACTCAAGGAATGGAATCACCCAAATACATGAATAGACTATTCTTGAGTTCCTAGTACTAGCTCTTTTGGGCACTAGTTCAGTGGTGCTTAGCCAATTGCTGTTGTCCAAACCAACAGTATACTGTCCAATGAATTTCTTAGTTCGTTTTTTTCATATTTTGGGTTTATAAAGTGGTCGTGCCACGAAGAAACTTCTGATGAGGAACTCCTGTCAGAAGAATCAAAAAACGGAAAGGAAAGATAACACTGAGGTATGTTTTGTGGGAATGTATAAGTTAATAAACATCATTCAAAGGCTAACATTTATGCTCTCTAGTGAACACTATTGTACACTATATCATTGTTTAGAGCAATGGTTCTCAACCTTTTTTTTACCTATGGGCCCCTTTTAATCCTATTTTACTCTGGTGAATCCTCCCATAGCCATTCGATGTTTAAAAATCCCATGGTATTTTTATAGTTAAATATATTTTGCTTGCCTGGGTCCCCAAAAATGTTATATGGTCCCCGGGGGTCCACATAGATCCCGGTTGAGAACTACTGGTTTAGAGCCTTGATTTTCTGGTGACCAAACAAAAATTCATAGAAAAAGGGCCATAAATTCACCTAGATTGCAACATTATATTCCATTCTCACTGTCTGAAAAAGACATTGGTGCTCTTCCAATATGTGATATACTGAATGGTTTCTAATCCAATATGTAATCTACCGAGTTGTTTACATTCCAATATGCGATCTACCCATTAACTACCCATTATTTTCCCATTAAACTAACTCTAAACCCTAACCCTGTCTTCTTTTTCCCTAGTAGATCACACGCCATGAATAGTAGATCAATAGTAGATCACAAACCTTCGGTTGATCACTGATGTAATAAATATTCGTATACCTAGGTCACAGTAATCTGATTGGTTAGTGTCCACAATAAATACTTAACACGGTAGTGGTACAATCGCTTATTACTACAACGCCTCCTACAACGACGACTACTCTGACGTACTACTATTACTTCGACGTACCAGATTTATACTTCCTTGCGAGTACACCTCCCTAATTTTACTAATACCCCGGATATATCAATCACACATTGGAAGAGCACCAAGACATTTAGTAAATAGTCTGACGAAAAGACATTTGGGGAATTAAAGTAAGATAATAACCAAATTCACTGTTTTAAAAAAAAGAATGTGACCCAGTCTTTTTCTTAAACATATTGAAATAATGATTTTTTTTTTTCATTTTTTTCTTCTTGATTTTTATTTACAGTTTGCGAGTAATACTTACGATGTGCTTTCTCCAGATGTTACTTCAACTCGAACTCGGGAACCTTCTAGTCGAATTCGGGAGACTTCATTTCGTAACCGGTTGTCCTCATCTTTATTGTTATTTACAGAAGGTTTCGACCGATATCCCCCCCCCCCGTCCTTTTCCAGATATTACTTCTAGTCGAACTCGGGAACCTTCTAATCGAACTCGGGATATTTCATTTCGTAATCGTTTGTCCTCATCTTTATTGATATATACACAAGGTTTCGACCAAACTCGGGAGACTTCAGATCGTAATCGGGAGTTTTCACGGAACTGTATTTAATTAATTGGAGTTGATTGTTCTCATTCCGTTAAACCCAATGAATCAAATAAAGGTTTCGGTTTGAAGTTCTATGAAGGTTCCTGATTACGACAAAGGCTTTCTAATTTGACAAGAAACATCTGAGGAAGGCCGGATGGTACATTGGGCGAAACGTTGTGTATACAACAATAAAGATGCGGACTTCACGGTGAAATTTTTATTCATGTCAAAATTTAGATATTCATACATGGCATAAGCCGATGATGGCTTTAATTTGAATGTTTATAGTTCCAGTATAAGTAAGTAAATTCGTCGGGGTGGCCTAATGTAGGTATCATCCAGACAGCGAGGTAGTCTATCCCCTTTTCAGTAGCGCTAGACCAAGGAGATTATTTTAGCATCTGAGGTGGAGCGCCACACCTACCGTCAGCTCCTCACTTTACCGCACAGATCCCTATGCTGCTCATACGCTGAGTTGGCGAGGGCCGGTATCGAACCTGGAACTTTGTGATTCCTAGCCGAATACTCTACTGACTGAGCTAAATCGGCCCTATTTTTTTATGACAAAAGCAATATCTCTTTTATTTGATTAAAATCCATTAAAAATAAATATCATCTACGTATAAAGATTTTTATTATAATTTAGGAAAGAAAATATTTGCCAAATTTAGCAAACATTTTTTACACATAAATTTCAAAGATTTCCCAGTGAACCGTATAAAATATTTAACAACAATAATTTAAGAATTAGTTTCTCTTGCACTGAAAATATAGAAAAGATAATTAAAAAACACATTAATGGAATAATAAACAATCACACACAAAATAGGAAAAGGATAAGGAGAAAAAATGCAACAAAAACATTGCAACTGCAGAAGCCATGGAATGTGCCCCTCAAAGGGAAGATGCTTGCCTAAAGGTGTTATTTACCTGGCTTTATTAGTTAGAGGGGAGCTACGCAAGGATGTTGCATGCTGTCCTGAACAAATCTTGGAAGCAGCATCCCACAAGAAAACAGCTGTACGGTCACCTTCTTCCTATTACACAAACCATCCCGGTGAAATGGACAAGGAACAATCTCTTGTCTGAATTATTATTCCAATTGCCCTGCTATTTATCTATACATATAGAAAGGGCAGTTGTGTATATGTGTATGTCCGAAGGAAACTTCGAAAATAAAACAATAAACGACAAAGTATATATATATATATATATATATATATATATATATATATATATATATATTCACTATCACTAGGGTTTGGTTTTTGAGCAAAAATGATGAAGATTTTATCTATATATTGGGAATATATTTGAAAATTAAAATTTGTATAGTAACAGAAGGTAATTGAAATATGATGTTGATTGATTGAATTAAGACTAACTTTTAAAAAAAACAAAACCTCTACCCAGGCGACGCCGGGTAGTCATTTCTAGTCTATAGCTAAGGGAAAAAAAGTATTTCCGAAGGCAATTAGTGCAAAGTGAATACAAATTGTCTCAATCAGCATTTAAACTCTGTTGACCGATTCCATTCTCCGTGTCGTGAACCAAGATTATCAAACAGTGTTTAATGGAAGAGGCTTTAAAGGTAAAGAGCAATATTGGGTTAAATCCTACTTAACGCACCTAAATTCCACCATCGTATTTCGCCCCGCCGAAAGAAAAAAAATATTAAAAATCAAGGAATTAACCGAATTTAATGAAATTTTCAGTGTTGATACATTAATGAATAAAAGATTTAATGCACCAGTTATTTTATTTGAAAACTCGTACATTTTTTCAGTTCAGTTAACTTTCAACCACGTATCTTTGAGGCGCAACACAGATTCACAAACATACGCGGTTCAAAGTTAATTGACATGAAAAAATGTAAAAGTTTTAAATAAGATAACTGGTGCATTATATCTTTTATTCATTAATGTATCAACACTGAAAATTTCATTAAATTCAGTTAACTCCTTGATTTTTAGTATTTTTTCTTCTTTTTGTTGATATCCTTTTTTAATCGAGATCAAAAAGGGGTGCCTAAAGGTCATATGGTCCTAATATTTTATTACATTAAAACTTGAATACTTGTGCCCGGAGGGTGCATATATTTACTAGTTCTTTTCAATTTAGAAATGTTTTAGCGCCCTCAATACAAATTTGAACAAATGATAATGCGCAATGAAAGTCAATTTATGGACAGAATATATTTACTGTAATATTTAATAACCTATCAAGACAAACACGCCCTTGTCGTTTTTTTCTAAGTGCAAGGGTTAACAAAAATATAAAGAAAACATATTTGACATCGGCTCAGATTGTCAGCTAATCTGATATTACAAACCTGATAATAGCAACCAATAAAATCGTAAAGCCTATCGAATAGTAACCAGCAACAAATGGCTGCGTGCTTGTCACTGGAGACGTAAATCTCGACTCTCACAAGCGATCTTCTTCTGCAACTCACCGGGATTTTTAATTGAAGGAAATTCTATACACATCTTCCCACTAATCCCAATACCGCGACATTTTAATGGAATTTTTTTATGACTTCTGGCCAAACTTGTTTTTTTCTTCTTCTTTTTACTGTATTTATTGTTATTTTTCGTTAACTAAAGTTATTGATGTTCGTGTTACGTTCTTTAACTCAAATATTGATGATTTCCCGGCATTTCTTTGAAAGCTCACCACTTAATGGATTTGTGACTTCTTTTTGATTTAGTGCTGCTGCCTCTCGTACCGGAAGTAAATTTAAATGTAAAACAAGAAGCGGAAATAGTCTTAAAACTTCGAGGATTGCAGCCAAATCATAAGCGATTATATAAGAGGCATAGTAAAAGACGCATTTTAAAAAAGGAAGAAGAAAAAAGAGTAAAATATTGCAGATATTACGTAAAAATGTAATGTTAAATGTTTTGCATACTTTAATCAGCAATAATTATTTTTATCAAATATTCATAGTAATAATAGCAATATATATATATATATATATATATAAATATTTTATATTTTTATAATATATGTTTATAAATATTTCTATGATTTGATATGCCATTGGGGTTTGATACACCATATTATATTTTTATGGATATTTTATATTTTTATAATATATGTTTATAAATATTTCTATGATTTGATATGCCATTAGGGTTTGATATACCATATATTTTTATGGATATTTTATATCTTCTTATAATGGAGATTGTGGGTTTGTCTGTCTGTAACCGAAACTATATTACTATACAAGTCACAGTTCCCTTAGTTATTTACATCACATTCTCCATGATTTTATTTATATTTAAACCTCAATTATTAATAAAATTGCTTCACCTTTTTATTAGTGTTGTCCATATCTACATACTAATAACATCCTATTGTATTTATATATACAAAAAATAGCGGTTTGCAGTGTGAACGAGAAGGCTAATTTGCATATTGATATTAAAAATGTGATTTTATTAAATATGTGCTAAGTATTATTGATTTCTAACTGTTTGGTTTTATTTTAATGAATATAAGCAAAAATCTCTCCAATGAATCTTAAATGAAATCCATTAACAAGAAAAATAAGTGTAATTTTATTCTTTATTTCCTAATTTAACTAAATAGTTAAATAAGTAAAATTCAGCAATGAAAGACGGCAGTGATGGAAGAGTAAGTTTCATTTCTATTTTTCTATTATAACCCCACTCTGTTTCAAATCTTTTTATCTGCATTCTTATTAGACTTTCTAATTTAATACGATATTTCATTACATTAAAACTTAAATACTTGCACCCGGAGGGTGCATACATTTGCTAGTTTTTATAATATATGTTTATAAATATTTCTATGATTTGATATGCCATTAGGGTTTGATGTGCCATTAAACAAAATAACAAACCAACCAACAGGATTATTTCTACCACATGAAGTTAATAAAAGATCTAATATACAAATTATTTCTACAAGTTTATTAATACATATGACGTTAATTAAATCATAAAAGGTGTGTCAAGAAAGTATCGTGATTTTTTGTATTTTTAACACCCTTTGTATTCTGAAAAAGAAGATAACGTTCCTTTCATTCTTCATTTCTATCTTGGTAAATACGGCTTTAAACTTGGTCTTTTTGACACACCTTGTAATCTGAAAAAAAAAATAACGTTCCATTCATTGTTCATTTCTATCTTGGTAAATACAGCTTTAAAGTTGGTACTTTTTTGACACACCTTATATTCTGAAAATAAAATTAATGAATGGAACTTTTTCAGAATATAAGGTGTGTCAAAAAGTACAAAAACTCTCGATACTTTTTCAGAATATAAGGTGTGTCAAAAAGTACAAAAACTCTCGATACTTTTTTGACTGGTCAAAATCTTATGACCAGATACAAAAGGGTGGAAAAATATAATATACTGTTACTTATAACCGAAATATATTTGTGAAACATTTAAATTCAATTAGAAAATGTAGTTTATTAACAAACAAGTGAAAATTTTACGCTTTTAATTAATTAATTTAAACAAACATTGAAAAAAGTATTTGTTGGTTGGTTATAAAGATAAGACTATGTAAATAAAGTAAGTAAAATCGTCAGGGAGGCCTAGAGTCGGTATCAGCCAGACAGCGAGGGAGTCTATCCCCTTTTCACTAGCGCTAGACCAAGGAGATTGTTTTTTAGCGTCTGAAGCGGAGCGCTACACATACCGTCAGTTCTTCACTTTATCGCACAGATCCCTGTGCTACTCATACGCTGAGTTGGCGAGGGCCGGTATCGAAGCAAGTTTATCAATGAGTATTTAATTCATTGTCAAAAGCATTAATACATAGAATAAATCTTATTTATTAACGAATTCTACTATGAAAATCTGAGTTAGATTTGCCTCAAAACAGCCCATGTTATTAGAGCGTTTAAAATCCTGTAATGTGTGTTATATATCTCAAAGGCTTAAAGACTTGCATAATATATGGTGTGGTTAATTTGCATACTGGTTTTAAAAAATGGATTTGATAAATGATTACTTGATCTCTAATATTATTGTTTTATTCTCGAACGTATTAAAGTCAATCCTATGAATGATTCTATATAGAAATCAAAATGAAATTAAAATAAGTGTTATCTTTTTATATGTTTTGTTATTTAATTTATTTAGTCTTTCTAATTTACACAAACCGAAAAATGATAACTAAAAAAATGAAAGTATACAAATCTTCGAATGTTTTTATTAGTTTACATTCATGTTTTATTTCTATAAGAAGTGGCTCTCTTCTGGCTGCTGCTAACCAACAGATCCTGTTTCGTAAGAACTTTCGTAGCCTTCAGCTCACTGTATTTTTTTTTTTTTCATAACTGACTATTGAATGAGCAGATAGAGCTTCACTAATTCATGAAAATATCGAGACACAAAAGGATTGCCTCTAAACAATCGTTACAATGCACGAAACTATAAGGTGTTTGAATCGTTGCAACACCCAACCTTCACTATAGTCACACTACTATGATCTACTCCTAATTCTTCATCAAGGACTCTTATTTATTCTTTAACCATATCTGCAGACAATTCCACAACTCCATTTATACAATGCTTAAACCAATTTATAAGCCTTTTTTGTCTTGTTCCAAGTTTCATGTCCATTGTCGTTTTTTGTCACACATGTCTAGTTCTTTAAGCTATTATCAGTATTTCTAAAAAAAACATAGTAGTTTATCTGTTTCTTTACATTATACGCTGGATGTTATAAAATCCACCCAACTTGGACACATAGCATAGTGGATAAAGGCGTTGGTTTAAGACAGTTCTAAATGACAGTTATCTCTAGATTGCAGGTTCAATCCTGGTCAAGGGTGACAGTAACATAGAATAATAATTAATACAGCTTTACACCTGTACCCAGCTATGGTTAGCGGAATGAGAACAGGATACCACCGTGGATTGAATAAATTGTCGGGTTCAAAGATCCGAGGTGGCTCCCGATTACGACAAGAAGGTTCTAGATTTCGAAAAGTAGGTTGCCGAGTTCGAGAAGGTTCCCTAGTCCGACAAGAAATACCTGAAGAAGGCCAGAGGGTACATCGACCGAAATGTTGTACAAATAACAATGAAGATGGGGACAATAGTTCGAATAATACAACTAATACTAATTATCAAGCCTCATCTAAAAAAAATTCAGAGAAAAGGTCGAATTTTGAACAGCTAATCTTTAGGCTAAAATTGACATTGGCCTATTCATGAATGATAATTTTTTAAGGTTGAAAGTGAAACTGTTATGTTTTTACATCCAGATGAAATACGGAACACTGAATGAAATTGCTAGACCAGGTTGTCGGAAATTAACAAGGTTTTATTTAAAACAGGATAGAGAATGCTTCTACCCTAAAAGTGACGTAACTAGCTCAACCGTGCTGTGCACGTGCGCCCTGCCCATTCGAATCCCAATCCAAAAGTTTAATATGGGAAACCCCATTTCTGGGCTCTGATCAGCCCCCTACTTTTTCAAGAGGAGCAACTCTAAATATCGTTAGGTCTGAACCTAATCCAAACATAATAGGAAGGACCAGGAGCAAATCGACTCTAAAAATTAATTCCATAGATTAATTATTATTTCTTGACCATTAATCAAGAATCGATCTATACATAAGATCTACTTATAAGTAGATTATACAAGGTGCGTCATAAAAGTATCGAGATTGAAGCTGTATTTACCAAGACAGAAATGAACAATGTGTGGACGGTTAATTTCTTTCAGAATACAAGGTGTGTCAAAAAGTACAAAAAGATCTTAATACTTTTTTGACACAATTTGTATATGGAATCTGATTTCTTAATATTACGCCGAATCAAATAAAATTATCTGCATACAACTGCAATTTAAACGGTACTTCAAATAAAGATACACGTCAGTTTGCAAGTTAAAAGACAAAATCAATATTGTCTCTTCCATTTATAGAATTTTTACCTTTCCAAATTTTAAATGTATTATATAAAGTACAATTGTTTATATACGATAAGTAAGTGTTATATTTCCCTTGGGTAATACTTGCGAAATAAGAAAAGCTTCGAGATATATTTTTGGTATTCTTAATATCATTATGCTAATCCTCTAAATAAATTGATATTTACAAGTTTAAGAAAAACGTTTGGAATTGCACGTTCGTTCTGTGAGTGAAGATGGTTCTTGAAAATATTTTTATTAATCACTTAGTTAATAATAATAATAATAATAATAATAATAATAATAATAATACGCAACAAAACAGTAAATGTAGACTGTGTGGGGACAGAGATGAGGCTGTAAACCATGTATTAAGTGAATGTTGCAAACTAGCATAACGGGATTACAAAGCTAGACACAACTAGGTTGGGAATGTGATCAACTGGGAATTAGGCAAAAAATCCAATTTTGACCATGCAACCAAATGTTATATGTATAAACCAGAATCTGTTCTTGAGAATCAAGCACACAAAATTCTCTGGAACTTTGAGATAAAGACGGGTCACCATATTCCAGCCAAGAGACCAGACCTAGTGTTGATTAACAAAAATAGAGAATGTGTCAACTGGTGGATTTTGCAGTTCCAGCAGATTACAGGGTGAAGCTGAAGGAAAATTGAAAGATGGATAGATACCTGGGCCTTGCCAGAGAATTGAAAAAGCTGTGGAATATGAGTTGGTACACTTGGAACGGTCTCAATAAACTCGGAAAAAAGACTGGAAAATCTGGAATTCAAAGGAAGAATTGAGACCATCCAGAATACTGCACTGCTGCAATCTGCCAGAATACTCAGAAGAGTCCTGGAGACCTGAGGAGTCTTGTTGTCACTCAGCCTCCAGTGAAATACCATCAGCTAACGATGATGTGAAAAACTCAAAAGAAGTGAAAATAATAATAATAATAATAATAATAATAATAATAATAATAATAATAATAATAAGAAGAAGAAGAAGAAGAAGAAGAAGAAGAAGAAGAAGAAGATTAAACGCAAATTCACATTTATATAACAAAAGTAGATTAAATTAAAATGAATATAGATTATTCTTAATGGGAATTTATATAGCAGCTCACAATTTATGAAAATACAAATATAAATATAATCTTTTGTAGGCATCCTTTCGTCTGCAAAAGACGATGGGATAGTGTCCAAATTTTTTTTAACTACGTAGCCTGGGCGGGTTGATATGGAGGATGTGCTGTTGCCCAAGCCGCAGAACCCCCTCTCTCCACACTGCCGCTGTGATCAAAAGGAAAGTTAAGAGACCAATGCAGTTTGGCAACGGCAGTGTCGGAGGAGTTTCTGTGTAGTGTTGAAGTTCAGCATTACGCTATTTTAGGGACTCCAGCCCCGGATTTGTTTTCGGGGTTTACTCCCCTAGATATAATCTAAGATATACAAAAAAGAGATTAATTTACCTATAACAATGAATACTAGCACCGAGGCGGATTTTTCACTCCTCGTTACATATATAGACAAAAATCTGTTAATGATTATCGTAAGTGTGAATTAAAAATACTGCCCCTTGTGTAGTATTATTTGTATTATTCGGATTATTGTCCTCATCTTCATTGTTATCTGTACAACGTTTCGGCCGATGTGCCCTCCGGCATTCTTCAGGTATTTCTTGTCGGACTCGGGAACCTTCTCGGACTTAGGAATCATCTCGGACTCTGGAACCTTCTTTACGAACTCGGGAACAAGAAATACCTGAAGAAGGCCGGAGAGCACATCGGCCGAAACGTTGTACAGATAACAATGAAGATGAGGACAACAGTCCGAATAATACAAATAATACTAATCATCAAGCCTCATCTCAAAAATTCAGAGAAATATTGCCCTTTGTGTATTCTTAAATAAGCATCGTTTTGATGTAATTTTAAACAAAGATTTTTCCCGCCCAATGTGCTTTTATTCTATTCTATTTTCATTTTTGAGGGGCTATGAAATATTTTGATAATTTGAGTTTTCCTTCCCAAACTTGTGGGTTGAGAACTCGGGAGCACCCTTGATATTCTTCGCTCAGATTCTAAAGAATCCTCACACCAAACTACATGCTAGATGGCCGTTAAGCAAAAAGCGTCCTCGGCTCTTTGACAGGTTTTATTTTTCGTCCTGCTGGGTGTCTAGCCACTCTCCTCACCAAACAAACTTGGAAGGAGTACCGGTTTAGTCACCGATGACCCGGCTATGTGTTGCATAATTTATGTGGTAGCATAAATTATTGGCAAACACTTGTAGAATAAGGGACCATTGGCCTTCAAATCAGAGCATAGGTGGGTAGGTTTCCGTTGGAAAAATACCAGACCGTTGGTAAAGGCGGTAATCTCGCACGTTATGTGATTTGACTAGTTAGGTAATCAGTTTCAACCTAAATGGCACACAGAACAGACGCGTTCTGCTGAAACCGCGCGGTGAATCAGAATGGGCAGTAACAAAATCTTTGATCAAAGAAAAACAAAGACTTGTAGTTGATTAATGCATGATTTTAAAAGAAGCCCTTAGTTAGAGACAGCAACATAGTAAGAAGATAGAAGAGACGACAAGATGACAGCCCTAGACAATCATAGCCGAAAGGAAGAAGATAGAAAGAAGAAATGGAACCAAGTAAGTCACGACTCTCTCTCTCTCTCTCTCTCTCTCTCTCTCTCTCTCTCTCTCTCTCTCTCTCTCTCTCTCTCCTCAGGAGTCACTCTCTCCATGTATATTCCCGATGTACGACGATAGGGTATATAACATATGAAACAAGTAGTACACAATTACATTGTAGCGTAGCGTTTTAAGCGACCTGACATAAAAAGATTTGATTTTAACTGAGAGTTGGTGAGTAGATATCTCTTTATTTTTATCTATAAATTATGCAAGTTAAATCCTTCTACATCTGGTGGAATATATATCATTTAAGTTGGGTTTTTTTTAACACATTGAAAGTTGAATTTAAGTTACATGTGTGAATTAATATATAAATATTCTGACAAGAAAACCTACATAATAACGGCAAAATAACAGATGAATGGATTGTATAAAAGAAAAAAATAATCATTTTGTGTTCAGACATTTTCCTAATTTTGCTTCCATGCGGTTATCATTTAAATTTTATTTTTTTTAATTATCTTCACGAATATAAATAAAATCTCTATTATTTTGGCTCAAAAACCGAGCCCTGGTGATATTTAATGTGTATATATATTTACTTTGTTGTTAATTGTTTTATTTT
Organism: Doryteuthis pealeii; assembly: GCA_023376005.1. Taxonomy (NCBI): domain Eukaryota; kingdom Metazoa; phylum Mollusca; class Cephalopoda; order Myopsida; family Loliginidae; genus Doryteuthis; species Doryteuthis pealeii. Next base: position 53,393,572 of record CM042167.1, read on the forward strand.
CGAAGTTTCCCCCGGACATACATATACAAACAACTGCCCTTTATATATGTATATATAGATAGATTATGCAAGTTAAATTTTTCTACACCTGGTGGAATATATATCATTTGCGTCGCTTTGTTTTTGTTTGTTTTTTACACTATCAAAGTTGAATTCAAGTCACATGTGTGAATTAATATATAAATATTCTGACAAGAAAACCTACATAATAACGGCAAAATAACAGTAAATAATCTGATGATCAATGGATTATATAAAACAAAATAATAATTATTTTGTGTTCAGACATTTTCCTAATTTTGCTTTCTATCGCGTTATGTCAATTAAATATCCATTTAAAATACAGGAAATGAAAAACGACGCCACAATTATTTATCGCACCAAACGCAACTAAAACGTTAATTTAATCCAAAAAGACAAATTAAATTGAAAAATTGATTCTTATTTTATATGATTTTATTGACTGTTGAAAGACCTTCTCTAATGCTGTCGTGGGTATCTTATAACATAGTATTAATTGAATATTACATTTTAAACTTCTCAAGTATCAAAAATTCAACAAAAAAATAGTGAAATAGATCACTAATTAGGACTGAGCCTATTCTAGGAGTGAACACGCCAAGCGAAGTTTAACAGGTTTGAATTCAGTTTTCCTTCTATTATTTTATGCCGAAGATAAAATACGAATTAATACGAAGAAAAAAAATGTTAGGCTTAAGTTAAGAGAGTTCAATCAAAAATCTTTGTTATTTTAACCATTTTATATTGAAATTAGTGAAATAGATCACTAATTAGGACTAATCCTATTCTAGTAGTGAACACCCCAAGCAGAGTTTTGAATTCAGAGTTTTCCTTCTCCTAGACTGGTTGCCTAACCAATGATTTAAAAGTGAGAAATGAATTGATGATATAATCTTTTTACTTGAAAGTTTGAATTTTGTTTTCTTTGGATTTGAGAAAAGAACAATTATTGTTTTCTTTCTAAATCATTTTCAATAAGAAGTGTCATTGCATTTGAATTTGAGATGTGTTCAGTGGATTTTCTTTGCAACAATTATTTCTCATCATTGTGGAATACATTATCAAAAATAAGACAACATGGTTGAAGCATATGACAAACCATTCAATATTCATTCTGAATAGTGAACGGTATAACACAAGGGTTGGCAGAAGAAAAAAAAAATGATGAAATAGATCATTAATTAAGACTGAGCCTATTCTAGTAGTGACTACCCCACGCGGAGTTTTAACAGGTTTGAATTCAGAGTTTTTGTTCTCCTAGACTGGTTGCCTAACCAAGGTCAAAGAGCACAGTCTGTCCTACTATTTACCCATAGCTGGAGGGATGGTAGTTTTATTCATACCTTTCCCAATGGTATTAGCTATGTGAACTGTAGTTTCGTCCAGGATTTGAACTCGGGTCGACGAGTCCATTTCCTATGACTAACCATAACACCACGCACTTGTTATTTACGTGTCTGTCTGTATGTCCATAAATCACGACCAAGTAAAAAATCATTTCATATATATATTTACCAACTCCTCATCTGCATGATTAGGACGTGACACAAGGTCAATTTATTCAACGGAGTTTAACAGGTTTGAATTCAGAGTTTTCCTTCTCCTAGACTGGTTGCCTAACTATTGTATACTGGATCCTACTGTATTCAGTATACTAGTACATTGAAACTACATGAGCGTCAGACATATAATAACTCGCAACAGAGTGCCAAAACCTCGAGGTAAACGGTTCGCGTAATGGTTCCGTAATCCTTGCAGTCTCAGGGTATTTTCCTCTCATCCCACTTATGAGGGCGCAACACAAGGACATTTTTGTGTGGGCCCACCCACAAGCCAAATGCTCATGGGTGGTAGTCACAAAAATACATTCCCCCTCAAGAGGGCGCCTCAGGCGCTGGGCAATAAACCCAGCCCTGCTCCTTTAAATCACGGGGGCAGGCATTTCCTGGGGGTGGGGATAGCCCCCTGGGATCAACGCTGTTAATTTTACTTAGCCGCTCCAGAGGCCGAAACACTCTGAAACAGTTTCAGTAATCACCTCGATGCTCTTAGACAGCTGTGTATAAATAATCCTGGACCAGCGCATTCACTTTCTTCCACGCTAATCCACAACACAAACCAAGGTTAAAGAGTCCAGTCTACCCTACTATTTACCCTTAGATAGAGGGAGAATAGTTAAATTCATACTTTTCCTAATGGTATTAGTGCTATATGAAATACAAACAGCCTCGTCCAGGATTTGAACTCATGTCACCACGTCTATTTCCTACGACGGTAACCATCACACCAAACACTTCCAATTATTTTATATAGTAGCTACATACTGTTGGAATATTTGGTTATATAAGGTGTCCTGCAATACACCACCTGGATTTATAGACTGGGCGAGGTCACGTGGTTTATCATTCCGCCAATCAACAGCCATAATTCGTGGCTGGTTGACTACTTAATCACTGATTCTGAGAACCGTCCATTTGCAATCATTGACGAATGAACTTACAATACTAAGGAGAACCAAGGATTCTGTACCAAGGATTTCCGTTGGAGGACCCTCGCATGCCTACCTGGGGTTGCTAAACACTGTAGTCAAGCCTGGACAACAAGGGTAGCCAATGGTAGGCCATATGTATGACAGCTGGATTCGGCCCACACCTCTGGAAAAAGTCAAAAATGGTTGTCGGCGAATTTTTACGACTACACCAGTCCCAATGTTTGGCCTCCGAACTCCCGAGATCTTAACTCCATGGATTATTATGTATGTGGCGCTGTTGAGAAAGACACCAATCGCCGTGCCAGTACTACAAAAGCCCAGTTAATCGACAGAATCAAGGTAGTTTTTGAGACCTTTCCCAGGGAAATTGTAACATCAGCTTTCTCCAGGTTCCGGAGTAGGACTGAGGCGCTAATGGCGGTTATTTGCTTGAAGCCTAAAGGATGGCCCATAAAACCGTAACATATACAGAGCAGCTGAAAAGTTCTTGGACAGACCAAGTTTAAGAGACTTGACATATCATTATTCAAATTTCTTAAACCTTTTCAAAAAAGAATAATTCTATTTTTGGCTAAGTGAAAAATTTAACATTCCCCTGGGTTTAAAAAAAAAACTAATCTTAACCCCGGAATTTAACATAGACTATGTGAGGTTGACATCGAACTAATTTTTGTCACTGGAAATTATCAAATAGGAAAATGTGTATTTTTTGGTCAAACGCACTGACATTTAATACAAAGTAAGGAATTCTAATTATACATATATTAAAGGCAGTTGTGTGAATGTATGTCCCAAAGGTAATCTATACATATATAAAGGGCAGTTGTTGTGTATTGATTGCTAAAGTAATCTATACATATATAAAGGGCAGTGTGTGTATGTATGTCAAAGGTAATCTATAACATATAAAAGGGCATTGTGTGTATGTATGGTCCAAAGGTAATCTAACATATATAAAGGGCAGTTGTGTGTATGTATGATAGTTGGCGAGAGATTGTCATGGATATCCGCGCTGCTGGTGCGACATGATGATGATGATGATATTAAAGATTGGTGATCTGAATATTAGCTACATAAATGAGAGTAACCCCCTTGTTTTTTCACTTTGAGGAAGACATGTTTTGGTCGGCCATTCTCATTTCAGCGTAAATCAATACAATTGTATGTTTTAACACGAAATATCATAAAAATGTGTTCATAATTACAATAAAGTTTATTTCAAATAATACACAAGGGAATTAAGAACACATTTTTAATGATATTTGATGTTAAAAACATGCAGTTGCATTGATTCGAACAAATTCGTATTTTCAGTGTAGATTTACAGTGAAATGAAAATGACCGACCAAAACATTTATGGCTTCCTCAAAGTGAAATAAAAAACGGGAGGTTACTCTCATTTATGTAGCTTAATGTTCAGATTACTAAAGATTGGCTGATTTATTCAGTTTTTTTATTTTTTTCATACTTAAAGCAATATGAAGTAGATTTTTGAATTAGGTTGTTCTCTTTCATCTCGGAAAGGTTTTTCGCTTTCTGTTCTAGCAATATAACAACTTTTATTGTACTAGTAATGTGACCAACAATCCAGCTGGGAAAGAAGTGATAAACAATTGGCCACACTAAACACGGATATTATATTATATATATATAATATATAGTATATATATATATATATATATTATATTATTTGTGTATAATTAATATGAAAGGTTTAGTTTTTACATTGTGTAAATAATCTACAATTATTTCACGTGTGATTCAGAATTCTCTTTACAATTAATTACTTTGAAGGAGGGACCTACACGAATCATATCCTTTATTTCTATATAAATAATACGGTCGCATTTGTGTTTTGCATCAATATTAACTGTACGTCTATAATTTATGGATTCTCTGTAATGAAAGGATTTAAATAAAACAAATACACGATAGCTAAAAAGAATAAAGGTTCCTCAAAACAATATCAAATGATTTGGTTAGGGACAAATTTTGCTACACTAACACTTTAGGTTTTGTTTGATAATCCCTTTGAAAATAATCAGGCCATTCCGTACAAAGTTATACAGAAAACCTTGAGATTTATTTTTGAATGAGAGAATGATTTTTGAAAAGAGAAGAAACAAGAAACAGAAAGGAGAGAAAAGGACGCGGAAAAGGATAATTAGAATTAAGGGAAAGATAAGAAAGAAAGAAAGAAAGAGGAAAGTTAAGATAAGAGAGAGAGAGAGAGAGAGAGAGAGAGAGAGAGAAAAGTTTTGCTTCGTTTGAGAGATTCATTGACTGATAGATTGAATTTTGAAAAGAGAAGAGAGAAGAACAGAAAGGAGAGAAAGAAGGGAAAAGAATATAGAAAAGAAAGAAACAAGAAACAAAGAAGAGAAAATTAAGGATTAAGAGAGGAGAGAGAGAGGGAGGCGGGGTGCTTCGTTGAGAGATTTCATTTGGATGATAGATTGATTTTGAAGAGAGAAGAGCAAGGAAGAACAGAAAGGAGTGAGAAAGGAAGAGAAAAAGATGAATAGAATTTGATGGGAGGGAAAGAGAAAGAGAAAAGAAAGAGAAAGAGAAAAAAGTAAGGATTTTAAAAAAAGAGAGAGTTTTGCTCGTTGAAAGAGATTCATTTGACTGATAGGAATGAATTTTGAAAAGAGAAGACAAAGAATAGCAGAAAGGAGAGAAAGGAAGACAGAAAGACAATAGAATTGCAGGAAGGAAGGAAAGAAGAATTTATATTTTAGCAAATACTTATAAAATATATTTAAGATGTGCGATTATTCTGTCAGGTATAATTAATTCTGTTGTTTTTTGTTTTGTTTTGTTTTGTTTTTTTCGTTATGACTAGCAATATATGCACCCTCTTGGTACAAAATTTTAAGTTTTAAGAAAGGCTAATGAACTAAATACGAATGAAGATAAAATGATTTGAAACAGAAGAGGGTATAATCGAAAAATAGAACAACTGAAACTTACTCTTCCATCAAACCCGTTCGTTTCATTGCTACATTTTCCTATTTAATATTAGTAAAATAGGGAAGTAAATAATTAAAATGTACTGTTTTTTCTAGTTAGTGGATTTTTCTTTTTAAGATTTATCTCCAGTCTGTGGCCATATTCATTAAGGTAAAACCAAACCAATTAGAAATCAATAATATTAAAATATTTATTTAAGATCAAATTTTTTATATCCAAAATGCAAATTAGCTTTCCTGTTCACACTGTTTAAACTGCTATTTTGTTTTATATATAAAAAAACAATTGCATTGTTTGCAGTGTGTATATGATGGACAACAGTATTTAATAATGTAAACAATTTTATTAATAATTGGGTTAGATAAAATTAAAATCATCTGGAGAATGCTGACGTAAATAACAAAGGGACATTTGTCACTTGAGTTAGTATATTAGTTTCGTTAAGACAAACTCACAATCTTCCATATGAATAATATTTACACCACAACATCTATGGAATATTACAAGAATCAAAACGATAAAAATTAATTAAAAGTTTATTACAAATATTAAATTGGCTGCTCTGTAGAAGGTCTGTTTCATGTGCTAAGTCACCCTGGCACAAACACCATTGAAGCTTGGAGGCCAGAAGAAAGCAAGCGGCAACAAAAGCACCGGCACATCAACATCTTCAAGGGACAGCCTTCACATGCGACATCTGTTGTCGAGAATGTTTTTTCAAAACATTGGACTTTACAGTCACAGAAGGCACTGTAACTCCAGGGTCACAAAAAATTAATAGTCTTCCGAGACTGAAAATGTCAAAGAAGATTTTGTACTTAAAAATTGATAAGATCCAGAATATTTACTTTTTAGAATAACTTATTTAAAGTATAATAAACGGTTATTTATTGTTAGCTCAGTCGGTAGAGCGTTCGGCTAGAAACCACAAGGTTCCTGTTCCGATACCGAACTCGTAACTCAAGCGTATATGCTGTAAAGTTAAGGAGCTGATGGTATTGTGGGGCGCACCACCACACACGCAAAAAATTTATCTCCTTGTCTAGCGTAGTTGAAAGGAGATTAGAACTCCTCGCTATTGGCTGATACCGACTTTAGGCACCCGACGACTTTTAATTTTTATCAGACGAGCATCATCCTCACATCCTGTTTAAGAAAAATGCATGGATGGGTTTATTTTTGAAAATGTTATTTATTAGAAATATCAATTGATTTTCATTAGTTCTTCATTCGTTGCTGGTGCGGACGTGTCTTATTTCATTTGTCCTCCAAAAACAATCTCCTTGCCTAGCGCTTAGTGAAAGGGGGTCTCTCCCTCGTGATTTCAGCTGATACCAAC
>CM042167.1:53400495-53470829 GCA_023376005.1 Doryteuthis pealeii
AGCATCTCTGTTTATTGATTGCTATGGTGATCTGTTGACGCTAACATATCAATCAAAAGTCATATTTTCCTTTGTAATCCTTAATTACTATATCTGAATTTTTCTATCATAGCCAAAGTTTCAGATACGGAGGGTAAGTAAAAAAAATTTATTAACCATTTTCTTTATTTCATGTGAAGTTTTTTTTATAAAACTAAGGCCTACATTTGAGACCCTAACGAGGCTCAGAGCAAGAATCCGACGAGTAAGACCCAACTTGCCAATCGACAATGTCCTCCTTCTGAATGACAATGCTCGGACCACACACAAGCATCAAAACAAGGGAGAAAATCGCTTCATTCGTGTGGACAACTTTATTGGACCCTTCATACTCACCAGATTTTAGTGTCTTCAGACTATCACTCTTTGGCCCCATAAAAGAGGGTTAAGAGGGCAAACATTATTTCAGTGATGAGGAAGTGAAATCTGTAGTGAAAAAGTGGCTCAAGAACAGACAACCAGAATTTTACGGGGCAGTGATACATGCTATTGAGAGAGAAACAGTGACTATGTGAAGAAGTAGGGATATGATCCCAGAGGACCAGCCACCATTTTGATGTATAATACATGTTCCTGTGTTGGTAATTATACCTGTCCTAAACTAAATGGCATTACTTTTTTGAATCACCTATGTGGAGATGTAGGGATGTGATCCACAGAGGACCCTGCTTCATTGATGTATGATATATGTTTCTGTGTTGGTATTATTATACCTTCCCTAAACAAAATGGTATTATTTTTGATTACCCTATGTGGAGAAGTAGGGATGTGATCTACAGAGGACCAGCTTCATTTTGATGTATGATACATGTTCCTTTTGTTGGTAATTATACCTTTCCTAAACAAAATGGCATTACTTTTTACTCACGCCTCGTAATAGCAGCTTTCTTTGGATTCGGTTATTGGTTCTTATTGGTGTTTATATCATTCTTCAGATTCCGGTATTCATAGTTCTTGCTCATTTTCCAATGAATATAATTTCCTATTTATTATGCCATCCTTATATTCTATTGGTGTTGCGATTAGGCGACGGGCACTTAGTGGTCAACTGATAAAATTCTGGTTCACAATTTAAAAAATTATGTTTGATTCGTTTTATAAAGAAGGAAGAAGAGGTCTCGCCAACTTTGAAGATTGTGTAGATTCATAATTCAGATTCTCGTTAGAGTATATGGGGGAGTGGTTTGGTTCGTTGGTATTTGTATCTTTATCCCAATACATCTGGTTCTTCCCTTTTGTGGGCTGGTAGCTTGAAATGGAAGCGAAGGAACAGAGACGAGGTTGATTTTAGAGTTAAGACCTTTATTAGCGGATCACACTATTTCATGGAGGGAATATTCTCGAGGTGGTTTATAGGTTTCCTCGTCAAAATCTTGGAGTAAAAAGAACTGAGAGACCTTTTGGGCGACAAGAATTCGGGTTGCATGCCTGAGGGTTCTTCTGGTCTGAAGCCTTCTGGGAGATTGTTACTTTTTGTGTATTTTATTTATTTATTTATATTAATTCAATTTTGTTTTACTTTTGTTTTATTTATTTTTATTTGGTTTAATTTCATTTTTTATTAATCCCACAAGTACACTAAAAAGAGCAAAGAAAGACTAATTGCAGCAGCCGGAAACATAATATATATATATATATATATAATAATATATTATATATATATATATATATATATATATATATATATATATATGCTACCCAGCATTACCTGGGTTGATGGGGGGCAAAAAACCCTGGTGTATTGATTTGTTTACTTTTGAGATTTGCAAATGCTGGATATTTTTATGTAGAATTTCTTTGTATATTTCAATTTTTAAATATCTTTGAACATAAATCAAATATTCATAATTTTTGCACAAAAAGGAAGAACTGGTGATATTTAATGTCTATATATATATTTACTTAGTCGTTAATTTTTTTTTAATTTTCTTAGTTTCATCCAGACATGCATACATACACACCAACTGCCTTTTATATATATACTAGAAGTGGCTACCTAGCGTTGCCTGGGTAAAGGAAGGGGTAAAAAGGTAGTTTCGCAGATCCATTATTGTTGAATTGCGAGTTGGATCTTCATAAGAAGCCCCATTAGAATCCCTACATAAAAAAGACCTTGCGTTGATCCAGACACTGTGAAAAGAAAAATTAATGTCTCCTATTCAAAATACTAAATGCAAAAATAAAATCCATGCTGTTATTCATTTTTAAATCTATTTTCTAATTATCTTCATGAAATATAAACCCCAAATCTTCATTATTTTTGCTCAAAAAGCAAGATCTGGTGATAGTGAATGTGTATATCTATTTACTTTGTCATTAATTGTTTTATTTTCTTAGTTTCCTCCGGACATACATACATACAAACTGCCCTTTATATATGTATAAATAGATAGATATCTATTTTAACAAAAACTAATAGTGTGACTATCATCATTCAAAATTATTTGCCTAGAATATTCAACTGGATAACATTAACGCTTTACTTTCCGAAATATTGCGTATTAAAAACTGAAACACCAGAACTCATGGAGTGCATAAAAAAAATCATTGGAATACAATTTCCATTCAATTTCCTTTTTGTTCCTAGTTTCCCGATTACCCCTCACACACACCTACGGCCTGTACGTGCTCCTTTCTCCCTCAAAAATAACAAATAAACCATATTAGAGGCCAAACAATATCACAGTGACAGACACAAATAGAGAGATGACCTTTTCTGGCTTTGGACTCTATGTGCGTATAAAAACCGTAAGAATTGCTACAACTACAACTACTCTTACTAAATCTATTATTATTATTATTATTATTATTATTATTATTATTATTATTACTACTACTACTACTATTACTACTCTACTACTAATGCGACAATGGTACTCACTAGCACCTTTATTGTTGTACTAATAATTTGCCGCTGTAAATATTTATATGACGTTAGACGATCCGTTGTTCAAATCTTTTTCTCTTTCCCATGACTTTTGCGTTTAATAAGATGGGTGGGTGGAGGTCTGAGGGGTCACGGATACGTTCATCTTTCGCTGACATCTTCATCTCTAACCACTGGTCTTTTTTTCCGGCCCGTCGCATCACGGTGAGAGAGGGGGGAGAGGGAAGTGTTTTAGTAAAGGGCTTTTGGTTCTCTTAGGAAAGTCACATCGCTTCCCCTATTTTGTTAAATATTTTTCTTATTTTGAACATTGTAGAAGTGACCTTTTATTAATCGGCTGCCTGATATCTTCCGGACTCGCAATTTTTCAGATGTTGATTTCATAAACATCGGCCTCTCTCTCTCTCTCTCTTTCTCTCTTTCTCTCTCTCTCTCTCCTTCTCTCTCTCTCTTCTCTCTCTCTCTCTCTCTTCTTGCTCGCCCCTGTCCCATTCTGTCTGTCTGTTGTCTGTCTTTCTCTTTCTTTCTCTCTCTCTCTCTCTCTCTCTCTCTCTCTCTCTCTCTCTCTCTCTCTCTCTTCTTCTTTCTCCCTCTCTCTTTCTCTCTCTCTCTCTCTGCTCTCCCCCTGTCCCATTATGTCTGTTTCTGTTCTGTCTGTGTCTGCTTGTCTGTCTTTGTCTGTCTCCTCTCTCCTCTCTCTCTTTCTCTCTCCCTCTTTCTTTCTCTTCTCTCTCTCTCTCTCTCTCCTCTCTCTCCTCTCTCTCTCTCTCTCTCTCTTTCCACTCTCTGCTCTCTCCTTCCCATTCTCTCTTTCTGTCTGTCTGCTCTGCTCTCTCTCTCTCTCTCCTCTCTCTCTCTCTTCTCTTCTTTCTCTCTCTCTCTCTCTCTCTCTCTTCTCTCTCTCTCCTCTCTCTTCCCTCGCTCTCCTTGTCCCATTCTCTGCGCTGTCTGTCTGTCTGTCTGTCTGTCTGTCTCTCTCTCTCTCTCTCTCTCTCTCTCTCTCTCTCTCTCTCACACACACACACACACACAATAGGAAAATGAATGGCGAATTTTAAGTTCAGCTTTCCTATCGACATCATTAAGTTATTCGTTAACATAATTTAATTTTGGTAATGAAAAACTATCATGTCTATCATTATTTCATCCATTTTTTAAATAAACCCTTCCCCCATCATTATCATTATTAATTTTTACTTGTATTTTTATTCATCTCAATTTTACTTACATTTTATCACGAGTCACGCGTCATTCCTAAAAAAGCAAAGAAAAAAACATATCGGAAATAACAATAAAGGACAAGCCCCACATAAAACTCTCACACACACACGCCTCCTTTTTGCCTTAGGGACAAAGAACCTGGTTTCTCCGAGGCGAACGGGGCTATGACCGAGTCTCACCGTTAAATTTACAATGTACGTCAACTATGTAAATAAGTAAATTAGCTCATAAAAAGAGTGCTAATAGAGTCGTCCCGAGTTCAATCCTAGACGAAGCTGTCTACATTTCACATAACGCAAATACCCTTGGCAAACGTATGTATCCACATGCTCTCCCTCTGGCTATGGATAAATAGCAGGACAGACTGGGCTCTTTAACCTTGGTTAGGCAACCAGTCTAGGTGAAGGAAAACTCATACTTGTTAAACTCCGCCTAAAACATTGACCTTGTGTCACATCCTGCTCGTGCGGAGGGGTTGGTAAATATGTATTATCATTTAAAGGTTGCCAATTTTGGCTCTCAAATAATCTGTCTGTCTGTCTGTCTGTCTGTCTGTCTCTCTCTCTCTCTCTCTCTCTCTCTCTCTCTCTCACACACACACACACACACACACACACACAATAGGAAAATGAATGTCAAGTTACTTTCTATTTATTGAATTTCTGAATTGCAGTAGCGACGGAAAATCGACAAACTTCGAAAAAGTTAGTATTATTTGTATTATTCGGACTATTGTCCTCATCTTCACTAATTATCAAGCCTCATCTAAAAAATTCAGATAAATATTCGAAAAAGTTTCTTAAAACCACAAATTTAAAGAGACGAGAACTATTTTAAAAGATTTTAACTTTTGAGGCGAAGATTTTTGGAGTTGTAGAGTTTTGCTTATTTCATTTTGAAATTTACATTGAATATAAATGTATAATAAATGTTCAATAACATATTTGGGTGCTATTCGCAGAATTGCATTCCGGTCTCCTGCCTTTAAAAACGCTAGGCGATGATAGCTGAAAAAACAATGCGCTCTACGCATGAAGTGCCTGCTGAAAAAAAAACAACCAGTGCTTAAGGCGTTTTTCCCGAAAAGTTAATGCGATATTTTACCCCCTCCAGTCTTTTCCCGACAAGTAAATGTAAATATTTTAACCTTCCCCCTCTTTAAAATATTTTGGGGGTGGGGGCTAAATATTTCCATTTACTTGTCGATAAAAATATGGCTTATTTTTAACGCCTTCAAACCACTAAAAAAATGTTTGTCGATAAAAACGTCTTCTATCCGATAAAAAATCTGAATATTTAGATATTCTTTTATATTTTAATAAAAAAAAATGTCAGGTCATTTTTAATTTTAAAAAGATATTTTATTTTATGGTGTCGCAATTGTACAATTGCTTCAGCTAGGGACTTCATTCGTAGAGCGGGTTGTTTCTTTCAGCTATCGCCGTCTAGCGTTTTTTAAGGCAGAAGGCTGGGACGCAATTCTACGAATAGCACCCATATTTGTTTATTTTAACATATTGTTTTGTCATTTCAGTTCAAAGCTGAAAAAAATCATGATGAAAGAGAAAAAGAAAAAGAAAGTTACGATATCTCCAAAATAATGCTACCATATATAAAGGACTGTTATGTGTATGTATGTATGTCCGGGGGAAACTATGAAAATAAAACAATTAATGACAAAGTAAATATATATACACATTCACTATCACCAGAGTTTGCTTTTTGGGCAAAATTAATGAAGATTTGATTTATATACGTGAAGATATTAAGAAATCAGGATTTGATTAGTAAGAGAAGGGAAAGTCATTGTTGGGGTTTGTGATTAAAACATAAACAAATCAATTATGTAAGACCAAAATTATGGTTTAGTTCAGTCGGTAGAGCGTTCAGCTAGAAATCACAAGGTTCCTGGATCGATACCGACCCTCGCCAACTCAGCGTATGAGTAGCACAGGGATCTGTGCGGTAAAGTGAGGAGCTGATTGTAGGTGTGGCGCTCCACCTCAGATGCTAAAATAATCTCCTCGGTCTAGCGTTAGTGAAAAGGGGATAGACTCCCTCGCTGTCTGGCTGATACCGACTTTAGGCCACCACAACTACTTTAATTTTACTTTTACTTAACCATGCAATGTCGGGTAGCCGCTTCTAGTTATTTCAGGAAGTAATTAATTGTCTTCTCATTTTTTTTTTCCTTTTTTGATGTCGATATGATTTTCTGGTTGAATCCTACTTAACAGACATAAATTCCACCATCATATGTCGCCCCGCCGAAAGAAAAATAAATACCAAAAATCAAAGAATTAACCGAATTTAATGAAATTTTCAGCGTTGATATATTAATGAATAAAAGATATAATGCACCAGTTATTTTATTTGAAAACTCTTACATTTTTTCAGGTCAGTTAACTTTGAACCCCGTATCTTTGAGGCGTAACACAGATTCACAAACATACGTGGTTCAAAGTTAATTGACATGAAAAAATGTAAAAGTTTTTAAATAAAATAAATGGTGCATTATATTGTTTATTCATTAATATATCAACACTGAAAATTTAATTAAATTAGGTTAATTCCTTGGTTTTTAGTCCTTTTTTTCTTTCGGCGAGGTGACTTACGATGGTAGAATTTATGTTCGTTAAGTAGGATTTAACCGATTTTCTTTTCAGAGTTTAATTACACGATTCTGATAAGAAAATTTCAATTGCAACTATAGGGTCGGTTTAGCTCAGTCAGTAGAGCATTTGTCTATGAATCTCAAGGTTTCGGGTTCGATAACAGTAATCGCTAACTCAGCGTATGAGTATTAAAGAAAGTAAAGTAAAGTAAAGTCTTCGGGTGGCCTAAAGTCGGTATCAGCCAGAAAGCGAGGGATTCTATGCCCTTTTCACTATCGCTATACCAAAGAGATTGTTTTGGTCTCTGAGGCGGAGCGCCCCACCTATCATCAGCTCCTCACTTTACCGCACAGATCACTGTGCTACTCAACTAGGGCAAAGTATTATGACAGAACAAAATCAAATATTTCTTTATTAATACTAGCAACAGAAAACACCCTCCGGGCGTCGTAAAAATTAATTTTTGAAAGACATTGCCTGAGAGGGTGGGAGTTAAAAATTCAATGTTAGAGGATTTGTATCATAAGTAAGCAAAATCCTCATATTTATTTTTTTTAAATAAAACAATTTGAAATTAAAACTGAGCCACTCAAATAAAATGTTACGTGCATGTAATAATCAAACAATTATTTTGAATATTTTCCACATCAATTTTACACAAAATCGTAAGTATTTAATTCATTTGTAAACTTCTTAGTTAACTTCTTGTTACTGTAAAAAAAATGGACGAGAGTAAAAAATAATATTTAAAATTGCTTACTCAAATTTTGGGTGTATATAGTATAAGAATATTGTGACGTAAGCTGTGACGTAGAGCTATGACGTAGTTTTTGTTACAGACAGAAATACAAACAATCTCCATTATTAATAGATATAGAAGATTTCTAAAAGAATAATTAATGAAAAAAGATTTTTTTTACTCTGGAAATTTTAATATTTCAAATAGAATCACTTAAGAATATTTGAACTAATTTTTCACATTTCTCAAAACGAAGAAACAATTAAAAGGAAATGGGGAAAAATATGAACGGAAAACGCAAAGTGAATCAGTTTTCTCTTTAAAGTTTTTGAATTGGCAGGAAAGATTGAAGAATTGAAATTTAATTGTTTAAGATCAGATTTCTTGGTAGAGAAATATTCGCAACATTTCCTGATATTTTCTGGATTTTGTTGTTGATTTTATTGATATTGCAATTGGGGGTTGCTGCAAAAGAGATCAAGGTGACCTTTCCCTAGAGAGATAAATGCCAATGTAATGTTTTTCTCTTTTATTAAATACTGAATGGTATATCGGCATTGCAGTCACGGAAGACTATATAATTCTCTAACCCTTAAAGTTGCAGCGCCTCTTGTGACTGTGAAGTCCAATGTTCAAAAAACAACCACGACCACAGATGTCACCTTGAGAAAAGTATGAATCTTCCTCTAACTATAGGTAAATAGTAGGGCTGACTGGCCTCTTTAAGCATGGCTAGGTAACCAGTCTAGGAGAAGGAAAACTCTGAATTTAAACATCTTATAAGACCAATGAAAACTCTCCTCTTCACATCCACATAAAACCTTATATCATCATCATTGGCATTGCAGTCTTGTGAGACTATGTAGTTTTTGTGCCTCTGAAGTTATAGCTCCTCCTGTGACTGTGAAGTCCATTATTCGAAAAACAACCGCGACCTCAGATGTCACATGAGAAGGATGTCCCTGTAGATGTTGATGTGCTGGTGTTTTGTTGCCGCCGCTTTCTTTTAGACCTCTTGGCTTCATGGTGTTGCGCCAAGGTGACTTCAGACATGAACAGTCAACAACACCAGCAAACGAAATGGTACGTAGATAGATTTCGCGCCTTGGGAAAAGTATGGATCTAACTACTCTCCCTCCAGCTATAGGTAAGTAGTATGGCTGACTGGCCTCTTTAAGCATGGTTAGGTAACCAGTCAAGGAGAAGGAAAACTTTAAATTCAAACCTCTTATAAGACCAGTGAAAATCCTCCTCTTCACATCTACATAAAACCTTATATCATCATCGTTGGTATTGCAGTCTCGGAAGACTATATAATTCTTGTGCCCCTTAAGTTACAGCGCTTCCTGTGAGTGTGAAGTCCAATGTTCGAAAAACAGCCTCGACCACAGATGTCACATGAGAAAGCTGTCCCTGCAGATGTTGATGTGCCAGTGCTTTGTTGCCGTCGCTTTCTTCTAGACCTTTTGGCTTTAAAGTAATCAAAATTAAATTACTAATCAAAAGTAACTTTATCTAAAATGAACAATAAACAAAATAATTGTTTTAAACTTGAGAAATTACTTCTTTTCCTTTGGTAATTAATTCACTATTTTGCAAAAGGGGAGATAACTCATGGATAGAAAACATAAATTAATTATCAAAAAGAAAAACAATCCAACATCAAGAAAACTAGTTTTATTTATTCCTTTTTAATTACTATTTCCTTATTCAGTTATCCAATTATATTTGATCATTTATTTCGATTTGTTTAAAAATATCAGCTACAAATACAAATTTCTTTTTATTTCTTTTTAATTTATTTAATATTTATTTATCTATAATATTTATAATATTATAAATATTATAAATTTTATATATATATATATATATATATATATATATATATATTATTATATATATATATAATATTATAAATATTATAAATTATATATATATATATATATATATATATATATATATATATATATATATATATATATATCCCAGGGTTACAGCATCGCTGACGACTCCCCCCTCCATCATCTTATAGATGCATTTTACGAGATATATATGATATTTATAATATTTAATATTTATTTATTTATTCAATTTCTTAATCCTTGAGAGGCTTTATTTAATTTAATCTTATTCCTTTTTAATTACTATTTCCTTATTCAGTTATCCAATTATATTTGATAATTTATTTCGATTTGTTTAAAAATCTCAGCTACAAATACAACGTCAATAACGAACAAATCACCCAAGGCTAGAAATGTAACACCACAATAACGTTGATAATGAAAATATCAATATCTGGACTTGTAAAGAATTAAAACCATTAATTTCAAAGGAAACATTATCTCCAAATGTTCTTTTTAGTTAATAGCTTTCAAATGCTTCCCATCCTCAAATTTTTCAACCTCGTAATTCAATCCAACATTCTATTAAACACATTAAGCATTGTTTGATTTTGTTTTGCTTTTGTTTCTGCTTTTATGGGTCGATTAAAATTTTCTCGTTTATAATGTTACCCCACCGATTTGATTTTTTTGTTTTTATCTATCAAATATTGGTAATTTTCAGCAAATTTTATTCAAATAGCCTATCTCATTACGAAAATCCTTCTCACCTGCTGAAGGTAATTGCTAAGCTTTTGATAAGTTGCATTTAGAATTGTATTGTTTCCATTTACTTTAGATTAAATAATTGCAAGAAAAAGAAGTGGATCTTCATAAAGAGAAAAATAGATGAATAAAAATTCCATTTTCCTTTTACTCAATCACTTATCAATTGTTCGACTTAAATTCAACCGCCATTTTATTCTACAACTTCCGTCCTCACGTATAATCTCTTCCATCCTGCTTTGTTACTCTCTCTCTCTCTCTCTCTCTCTCTCTCTCTCTCTCTCTCTCTCTCTCTCTCTCTCTCTCATTATTCTATCTTTAATATTTTATTTTAAATGATAATATATTAAATTAGTTCCTGTAAAAGGCCCAGATGGAACCAAAAGTACTAATAAGAGATATTGGATTTAAAATATGTATTTATTGAATCATATCTAGGAGAATATCAATGATTTATTTTTGACATTATGTAAACTGACCAAAAGAAGTAAATAGTCATAAAGAGATAAATAGATGAATAAAAATCCTATTTTCCTTTTAATCAGTCACTTCTTACTGTCTACGTTACCAGTTAATTTACCCGCCCTGTCGGCAGGGGCGTTAGAATGCATCGACTGCACCTCTGCAGATGGGGCCGCCTGTTGACCGTGGGTGGCGACCCGTGATGCTTAAGGATAGAACCCAGGTGGATGAGCAGTTCATGACTTGCAATACTCCACTTTGACCCTATCTTGGGCTAGACGGGTGTCAGAGAGGCCTCCTCCGATCAATCGGCTGGTCACGTCAAGCCCTAACACCTATATGATTTTCCCAACCCTATTGCCCTTATGGTAAGACCCAACCCCTTTTTATCATATGGGTGCTATAAGGCGGTGACTGGGGGTCTACATGTCCTGGGAATGACGTTAAACTCTATCTGATGGTGAGGTTCCAGTTTTGGAGGTTTGGGGAATGTGGAGTACCCCTTCATCACCATTACTCCCTGGTTCACTCTGACCCGGAGTGGTAGTACCTGTCAGGGTCCCATCTATGGGTTAAACAGAAAAATGTATTTATAAAAATATTGTATTATTCATTAAGAATTGATTTATTTCAAAACTTTATCGGCATTAAATGACCCACTGAGGTTGATATGCCGTAAAACAAAACAAATCAAAACAAAACAAAACAAAACCAGTTAATTTTTCGTTGCATCTTTTGTTAAAGGTTCATTTTCCAGCGCATCTTTTGTATTTTAAAAAGAATCTTCTCTTGACAATGATCTACAGACAAAACTAGTCGAGAAAAATTAACATCTTGCCTACGTTTACTCAAGTGGCAGTTTCTTCTCACTAACGTTTCCACATTTCCTTTATAGCAGCGGTCCCCAACCACTGGGTCGCGACCTGGTACCGGGCCGCGGGCCATTAGGTACCGGGCCGCACAGAACGTTTAAATGTTTCTTTTTTTTTATTGATTATCAATCTAAATGTGGATGTTTTATTTTGAAAAATGACTTCTGTGTCTCTTGACAGGTCTTTTATATAGAAATGATCAGTATTGTCACTTGAATCGAGTTTTTTAATATAATTATTTCTTATTTGAAAGGATTTTCGTTCTAAAATAAATATTTTCGTTTACAGAGATGTTGTTGATTATTAATTTATGAACAAAAGATTGTTTATTGTCTGTTGATGTTTGTATTTGACATAAGATAACTGCGGAGGATTTAATATTAGATTACGTCATTAACGATTATCGAGCATATGAAGGCCGGAGCATATGAAGGCCAGTCTGTGAAAATATTGTCTTAGATGAAACCGGTCCATGGCGGTAAACATTTACTCGTCTTCTTGAGACTTGAGTTTTCCATTTGGATTTGTAACTTTAATGTTTAATTGTTGAGCATGTTCCACAATATCTTTTCTCTTTTTACTTGAGATTCCATGAGCAATCTCAGCACCATACACTCTGTTTTGCATCATAAGAATCTCCAATTCTCGGACATTGTGTACAAGGAACTTTTTAAGCCATCAGGAAGCATGTGTTTGGTCTTTTTTTTTTTTGTCTTGTAGAACCATAACCAATATTTGTCATCAAATATTGGCCCTTGAATCGCCTCTTAACACAATTATCAATATCCTTATGTTTACGCCAGTTAAGCTTCGGTTTCTTGTAATCATCTGACAATTGGTAAGTCAAGGCAACAAGGTGCCGTAACTCAATACGGATCTAATCTTGTTGCAATCCTACTGCAGAATGACAGAGTATTCATGAAGCCTCATAATATCATAGAAACCAAGCAGCCAATCAGGACTCAAGGAATGGAATCACCCAAATACATGAATGGACTATTCTTGAGTTCCTAGTACTAGCTCTTTTGGGCACTAGTTCAGTGGTGCTTAGCCAATTGCTGTTGTCCAAACCAACAGTATACTGTCCAATGAATTTCTTAGTTCGTTTTCTTTGCATATTTTGGGTTTATAAAGTGGTCGTGCTACGATGAAACTTCTGATGAGGAACTCCTGTCAGAAAAATCAAAAAATGGAAAGTAAAGATAACACCGAGGTATGTTTTGTGGGAATTTATAAGCTAATAAACATCATAGAAAGGCTAACATTTATGCTCTCAAGTGGATACTATTGTACACTATATCATTGTTTAGAGCAATGGTTCTGAACCTTTTTTTACCTATGGCCCCTTTTAATCCCATTTTACTCTGGTGAACCCTCCCATAACCATTCGATGTTTAAAAATCCCATGGTATTTTTATAGTTGAATATATTCTGCTTGCCTGGGTCCCAAAAAATGTTATATGGTCCCCAGGGGTCCACATGGACCTCGGTTGAAAACTACTGGTTTAGAACCTTGCTTTTCTGGTGACCAAACAAAAACTCATAGAAAATGGATCATAATTTCACCTCGATGTCAACATTATACTTCCTTCTCACTGCCTGAAAAAGTCATCGGTGCTCTTCCAATATGTGATCTACCGAAAGGTTTCTAATCCAATATGTGATCTACCGAATTGTTTACATTCCAATATGTGATCTACCCATTAACTACCCATTATTTTCCTACTAAACCCTAACCTTAACACTGTCTTCTTTTTTCCAAGTAGATCACATGCCATGAAAAGTAGATCAATTGTAGATCACAAAACTTCGGTTGATCACTGATGTAATGAATATTCATATACCTAGGTACCCGTCTCACAGTAATCTGATTGGTTAGTGTCCACAATAAATACTTAACACGGTAGTGGTACAATCGCCTGTTACTACAACGCCTCCTACAACGACGACTACTCTGACGTACTACTATTACTGCGACGTACCAGCTTTATACTTCCTTGTGATCCCTAATTTTACTAATATATCCATTACTCCGGATATAACAATCACATATTGGAAGAGCACCAAGACATTTAGTAAATAGACTGACGAAAAGACATTTGGGGAATTAAAGTAAGATAATAACCAAATTTACTGTTTAAAAAAAAGAATGTAACTGTTTTTTTCTCAAACATATTGAAATAATGATTTTTTTTCTTCTTGATTTTTATTTACAGTTTCCAAGTAATACTTACGATGTTACTTCGGGAACCTTCTAGTCGAACTCGGGAGACTTCATGTCGTAATCGGGAGCTTTCACGGAACTTTATTCAATCAATTGGAATTGATTGTTCTCATTCCGTTAATCCCAATGAATCAAATAAAGATTTCGCTTTGAAGTTACATGAAGTTTCCTGATTCCGACAGAAAGGCTCCCGAGTTCGACAAGAAACACCTGAAGAAGGCCAGACGGAACATCGGTGAAACGTTGTGTATACAAGGTGTGTCAAAAAAGTATCGAGATTTTTGTACTTTTTGACACAGCTTGTATTGTGAAAAAAAATAACGTTCCATTCATTCTTCATTTCTATCTTGGTAAATACAGCTTTAAACTTAGTACTTTTTTGACACACCTTGTATTCTTAAAAGATTAATGAATATTTATGAACTTTCCCAATATCAGCAACGTGCATTTTTTATACCCAGATATCCCAACAGTTTCATTTAGATTTTTCGGACGGTTGTCCTCATCTTTATTGTTATATGCACAAGGTTAGGACCGATTTGCCCTCCGTCCTTTTCCAGATGTTACTTCTAGTTGAACTCAGGAACCTTCTAGTCGAACTCGGGAGACTTCAGGTCGTAATCGGGAGTTTTCACGGAACTGTATTTAATTAATTGGAGTTGATTGTTTTCATTCCGTTAATCCCAATGAATCAAATAAAAGTTTCGGTTTGAAGTCCCATGAAGGTTCCTGATTCCGACAGAAAGGCTCTCGAGTTTGACAAGAATATTCCCGAGTTCGACAAGAAACATCCGAAGAAGGCCGGACGTTACATCGGGCGAAACGTTGTGTATACAACAATAAAGATGCGGACTTCATGGGGATATTTTTTATTCATGTCAAAACTTAGATATTCATAAAAATGGCATCAGTCGATGGTAGCTTTAATTTGAATATAATGTTTATAGTTTCAGTATAAGTAAGTAAAGTCGTCGGAGTGGCCTAATGTCGGTATCAGCCAGACAGCGAGGGAGTCTATACCATTTTCACTAGTGCTAGACCAAGGAAATTATTTTAGCATCTGAGGTGGGGCGCCACACCTACCATTAGCTCCTCGCTTTACCACACAGATCCCTGTGCTACTGATACGCTGAGTTGGCGAGGGCTGGTATCGAACCTGAAACTTTGTAATTCCTAGCCGAACACTCTACTGACTGAGCTAAACTGGCCCTATCTTTTATGACAAAAGCAATATTTCTTTTATTTGATTAAAATCCATTAGAAATAAATATCATCTAAATTTTTTATAATTTAGGGAGAAAATGTTTGCCAAATTTAACAAATATTTTTTACACATAAATTTCAAAGATTTCCCAGTCAACCGTATAAGATATTTAACAACAATAATTTATGAATTAGTTTCTCTTGCACTGAAAATATAGAAAAGATAATTAAAAAAACACATTAATAGAATAATAAACAATCACACACAAAATAGGAAAAGGATAAGGAGAAACAATGCAACAAAAACATTGCAACTGCAGAAGCCATGGAATGTGCCCCTCAAAGGGAAGATGCTTACCTAAAGGTGTTATTTACCTGGATTTATTAGTTAGACTACACTAGGATATTGCGTGTTGTCCTGAACAAATCTTGGAAGCAGCATCCCACAAGAAAACAGCTGTACGGTCACCTTCCTCCTATTACACAAACCATCCCGGTGAGATGAAGAAGGAACAATCTCTTATCTGAAGTATTATTCCAACTGCCCTGCTATTTATCTAAGGGAAAGGTTAAATCCTACTTAACGGACATAAATTCCACCATCGTATTTCCCCCCGCCGAAAGAAAAAATACTAAAATTCAAGGAATTAACCGAATTTAATGAAATTTTCAGTGTTGATATATTAATGAATAAACAATATAATGCACCAGTTATTTTATTTAAAAACTTTTACATTTTTTTCAGGTCAATTAACATTGAACCACGTATGTTTGTGAATCTGTGTTACGCTTCAAAGATACATGGTTCAAAGTTAACTGACCTGAAAAAATGTAAGAGTTTTCAAATAAAATAACTAGTGCATTATATTGTTTATTCATTAATATATCAACACTGAAAATTTCATTAAGTTCGTTTAATTCCTTGATTTTTAGTATTTTCTTTTTTCAGCAGGGTGACATACGATGGTGGAGTTTAGGTCCGTTAAGTACAATTTAACCAAGGGAAAAAGTATTTCCGAAGTGAATTAGTGGACTGTCCCAATCAGCGTTTAAACCCTGTTCACCGATTCCATTCTTTGTGCCGTGAACCAGAATTATCAAATAGTGTTTAATGGAAGGGATGTTAAAACTAAAGAGAAATATTGTTACTTTTACATTGATAAAGAATAAAGAAAATGTATCTTCGACTTTTCAAAGAACAATTTATTTTCAGTATTAAGAATCTCGAAACATATAAAGAAGTTTTCGATAAATATATATCTTATCTTATCATAATGGAAATTGTGTATTTATCTGTCTGTAACCGAAACTATATCACTACTCATGTCACAATTCTCTTAGTTATTTACATCCCATTCTCCACGATTTTATTCTATTTAAACATCAATTATTAATAAAAATGGTTTTACATTATTAATACTGCCGACCATATCTCTATACTGATAACATGCAATTGTATTTATATATGCAACAAAATAGCGGTTTACAGTGTGAATGGGAAGACTAATTTGCATATTGATACTAACAATTTGATTTTAATAAATATGTGCTTAGTATTATTGATTTTTAATTGTTTGGTTTTATCTTAATGGATATGAGCAAACATCTCGGGGATAAATCTTAAAAGAAATCCATTAACAAGAAGAAATAATTGCTGTAATTTTATTCTTGACTTCCTATTTAAGTAAATAGTTAAATTAGGAAAATTTAGCAATGAAAGACGAGAGTGGTGGAAGAGTAAGTTTCATTTATTCTATTTTTCGATTCCCCCGCCCTCTGTTTCAAATCTTGTTATCTGCATTCTTATTTACTTTCATTAGTCTTTTTAATTAAATATAATATTTGGACCATATTACCTTTAGGCACCCCTTTTTGATCTCGATTAAGAAAGGACATGTTTTGCATTTACACCGTCAATATCCGGTTGTTTGTTAGGGGTTAGGGGTTAGGGTTAGGGGTTAGTTTTATAATTTTTTTAAATCTAAAAATCGTCTGTTAAAACAACCAGATATTGACGGTGTAAATGAAAAACATGTCCTTTCTTAATCGAGATCAAAAAGGGGTGCCTAAAGGTCATATGGTCCTAATATTTTATTACAATAAAACTTGAATACTTGTGCCCGGAGGGTGCATATATTTACTAGTTCTTTTAAATTTACAAATGTTTTAGCGCCCTCAATACAAATTTGAACAAATGATAATGCGCAATGAAAGTCAATTTATGGACAGAATATATTTACTGTAATATTTAATAACCTATCAAGACAAACACGCCCTTGTCGTTTTTTCTAAGTGCAAGGGTTAACAAAAATATAAAGAAAACATATTTGACATCGGCTCAGATTGTCAGCTAATCTGATATTACAAACCTGATAATAGCAACCATAATAAAATCGTAAAGCCTATCGAATAGTAACCAGCAACAAATGGCTGCGTGCTTGTCACTGGAGACGTAAATCTCGACTCTCACAAGCGATCTTCTTCTGCAACTCACCGGGATTTTTAATTGAAGGAAATTCTATACACATCTTCCCACTAATCCCAATACCGCGACATTTTAATGGAATTTTTTTTATGACTTCTGGCCAAACTTGTTTTTTTCTTCTTCTTTTTACTGTATTTATTGTTATTTTTCGTTAACTAAAGTTATTGATGTTCGTGTTACGTTCTTTAACTCAAATATTGATGATTTCCCGGCATTTCTTTGAAAGCTCACCACTTAATGGATTTGTGACTTCTTTTTGATTTAGTGCTGCTGCCTCTCGTACCGGAAGTAAATTTAAATGTAAAACAAGAAGCGGAAATAGTCTTAAAACTTCGAGGATTGCAGCCAAATCATAAGCGATTATATAAGAGGCATAGTAAAAGACGCATTTTTAAAAAGGAAGTAGAAAAAAGAGTTAAATATTGCAGATATTACGTAAAAATGTAATGTTAAATGTTTTGCATACTTTAATCAGCAATAATTATTTTTATCAAATATTCATAGTTACAAAAGCAATATATATATATATATATAATATATATATATATATAATATATATATATTTCTATAAATATTTTATATTTTTATAATATATGTTTATAAATAATTCTATGATTTGATATGCATTGGGGTTTGATATACCATATTATATTTTTATGGATATTTTATATTTTTATAATATATGTTTATAAATATTTCGAAGAGTTGATATGCCATTAGGGTTTGATATACCATATTATATTTTTATGAATATTTTATATTTTTATAATATATGTTTATAAATATTTCGAAGAGTTGATATGCCATTAGGGTTTGATATACCATATTATATTTTTTATGAATATTTTATATTTTATAATATATGTTATAAATATTTCGAAGAGTTGATATGCCATTAGGGTTTGATATACCATATTATATTTTTATGAATATTTTATATTTTTCTAATATATGTTTATGAATATTTCGATGATTTGATATGCCATTAGGGTTTGATGTGCCATTAAACAAAATAACAAACCAACCAACATGATTATTTCTACCACATGAAGTTAATAAAAGATCTAATATACAAATTATTTCTACAAGTTTATTAATGCATATGACGTTAAATAAATCATAAAAGGTGTGTCAAGAAAGTATCGTGATTTTTTGTATTTTTTAACACCCTTTGTATTCTGAAAAAGAAAATAACGTTCCTTTCATTCCTCATTTCTATCTTGGTAAATACGGCTTTAAACTTGGTCTTTTTGACACACCTTGTAATCTGAAAAAAAAATAACGTTCCATTCATTGTTCATTTCTATCTTGGTAAATACAGCTTTAAAGTTGGTACTTTTTTGACACACCTTTTTTGACACACCTTGAAAAGAAAATTAATGAATGGAACTTTTTCAGAATATAAGGTGTGTCAAAAAGTACAAAAACTCTCGATACTTTTTCAGAATATAAGGTGTGTCAAAAAGTACAAAAACTCTCGATACTTTTTTGACTGGTCAAAATCTTATGACCAGATACAAAAGGGTGGAAAAATATAATATACTGTTACTTATAACCGAAATATATTTGTGAAACATTTAAATTCAATTAGAAAATGTAGTTTATTAACAAACAAGTGAAAATTTTACGCTTTTAATTAATTAATTTAAACAAACATTGAAAAAAGTATTTGTTGCTTGGTTATAAAGATAAGACTATGTAAATAAAGTAAGTAAAATCGTCAGGGAGGCCTAGAGTCAGTATCAGCCAGACAGCGAAGGAGTCTATCCCCTTTTCACTAGCGCTAGACCAAGGAGATTGTTTTTTAGCGTCTGAAGCGGAGCGATACACATACCGTCAGCTCCTCACTTTACCGCACAGATCCCTGTGCTACTCATACGTATAGTTGGCGAGGGCCGGTATCGAAGCAAGTTTATCAATGAGTATTTAATTCATTGTCAAAAGCATTAATACATAGAATAAATCTTATTTATTAACGAATTCTACTATGAAAATCTGAGTTAGATTTGCCTCAAAACAGCCCATGTTATTAGAGCATTTAAAATCCTGTAATGTGTCTTATATATCTCAAAGGCATAAAGACTTGCATAATATATGGTGTGGTTAATTTGCATACTGGTTTAAAAAAATGTATTTGATAAATAATTACTTGATCTCTAATATTATTGTTTTATTATCGAACGTATTAAAATCAATCCTATGAATGATTCTATATAGAAACCAAAATGAAATTAAAATAAGTGTTATCTTTTTATATGCTTTGTTATTTAATTTATTTAGTCTTTCTAATTTATACAAACCGAAAAATGATAACTAAAAAAATGAAAGTATACAAATCTTCGACTATTTTTATTAGTTTACATTCATGTTTTATTTCTATAAGAAGTGGCTTTCTTCTGGCTGCTGCTAACCAACAGATCCTGTTTCGTAAGAACTTTCGTAGCCTTCAGCTCACTGTATTTTTTTTCATAACTGACTATTGAATGAGCAGATAGAGCTTCACTAATTCATGAAAATATCGAGACACAAAAGGATTGCTTCTAAACAATCGCTATAATGCACGAAACTGTAATGTGTTTGAATCGTTGCAACACCCAACCTTCACTATAGTCACACTTATGATCTACTCCTAATTCTTCATCAAGGACTCTTATTTATTCTTTAACCATATCTGCAGACAATTCCACAACTCCATTTATACAATGCTTAAACCAATTTATAAGCCTTTTTTGTCTAGTTCCAAGTTTCATATCCATTGTCGTTTTTTGTCACACATGTCTAGTTCTTTAAGCTATTATCAGTATTTTAAAAAAACATAGTAGTTTATCTGTTTCTTTACATTATACGTTAGATGTTATAAAAATTCACCCAACTTGGACACATGGTATAGTGGATAAAGGCGTTGGTTTAAGACAGTTCTAAATGACAGTTATCTCTAGATTGCAGGTTCAATCCTGGTCAAGGGTGACAGTAACATAGAATAATAATTAATACAGCTTTACACCTGTACCCAGCTATGGTTAGCGGAATGAGAACAGGATACCACCGTGGATTGAATAAATTGTCGGGTTCAAAGATCCGAGGTGGCTCCCGATTACGACAAGAAGGTTCTAGATTTCGAAAAGTAGGTTGCCGAGTTCGAGAAGGTTCCCTAGTCCGACAAGAAATACCTGAAGAAGGCCAGAGGGCACATCGACCGAAATGTTGTACAAATAACAATGAAGATGGGGACAATAGTTCGAATAATACAACTAATACTAATTATCAAGCCTCATCTAAAAAAAGATTCAGAGAAAAGGTCGAATTTTGAACAGCTAATCTTTAGGCTAAAATTGTCATTGGCCTATTCATGAATGATAATTTTTTAAGGTTGAAAGTGAAACTGTTATGATTTTACACCCAGATGAAATACGGAACACTGAATGAAAATGCAAGACCAGGTTGTCGGAAATTAACAAGGTTTTATTTAAAACAGGATAGAGAATGCTTCTACCCTAAAAGTGACGTAACTAGCTCAACCGTGCTGTGCACGTGCGCCCTGTCCATTCGAATCCCAATCCAAAAGTTTAATATGGGAAACCCCATTTCTGGGTTCTGATCAGCCCCCTACTTTTTCAAGAGGAGCAACTCTAAATATCGTTAGGTCTGAACCTAATACAAACATAATAGGAAGGACCAGGAGCAAATCGACTCTAAAAATTTATTCCATAGATTAATTATTATTTCTTGACCATTAATCAAGAATCGACCTATACATAAGATCTACTTATATACAATTATACAAGGTGTGTCATAAAAGTATCGAGATTGAAGCTGTATTTACCAAGACAGAAATGAACAATGTGTGGACGGTTAATTTCTTTCAGAATACAAGGTGTGTCAAAAAGTACAAAAAGATCTTAATACTTTTTTGACACAATTTGTATATGGAATCTGATTTCTTAATATTACGCCGAATCAAATAAAATTATCTTCATACAACTGCAATTTAAACGGTACTTCAAATAAAGATACACGTCAGTTTGCAAGTTAAAAGACAAAATCAATATTGTCTCTTCCATTTATAGAATTTTTACCTTTCCAAATTTTAAATGTATTATATAAAGTGCAATTGTTTATATACGATAAGTAAGTGTTATATTTCCCTTGGGTAATACTTGCAAAAATAAGAAAAGCTTCGAGATATATTTTTGGTATTTCTTAATATCATTATGCTAATCCTCTAAATAAATTGATATTTACAAGTTTAAGAAAAACGTTTGGAATTGCACGTTCGTTCTGTGAGTGAAGATGGTTCTTGAAAATATTTTTATTAATCACTTAGTTAATAATAATAATAATAATAATAATAATAATAATAATAATAATAATAATAATAATAATACGCAACAAAACAGTAAATGTAGACTGTGTGGGGACAGAGATGAGGCTGTAAACCATGTATTAAGTGAATGTTGCAAACTAGCATAACGGGATTACAAAGCTAGGTACAACTAGGTTGGGAATGTGATCAACTGGGAATTAGGCAAAAAATCCAATTTTGACCATGCAACCAAATGTTATATGTATAAACCAGAATCTGTTCGTGAGAATCAAGCACACAAAATTCTCTGGAACTTTGAGATAAAGACGGGTCACCCTATTCCAGCCAAGAGACCAGACCTAGTGTTGATTAACAAAAATAGAGAATGTGTCAACTGGTGGATTTTGCAGTTCCAGCAGATTACAGGGTGAAGCTGAAGGGAAATTGAAAGATGGATAGATACCTGGGCCTTGCCAGAGAATTGAAAAAGCTGTGGAATATGAGTTGGTACACTTGGAACGGTCTCAATAAACTCGGAAAAAGACTGGTAAATCTGGAATTCAGAGGAAGAATTGAGACCATCCAGAATACTGCACTGCTGCAATCTGCCAGAATACCCAGAAGAGTCCTGGAGACCTGAGGAGTCTTGTTGTCACTCAGACTCCAGTGAAATACCATCAGCTAACGATGATGTGAACAACTCAAAAGAAGTGAAAATAATAATAATAATAATAATAATAATAAGAAGAAGAAGAAGAAGAAGAAGAAGAAGAAGATTAAACGCAAATTCACATTTATATAACAAAAGTAGATTAAATTAAAATGAATATAGATTATTCTTAATGGGAATTTATATAGCAGCTCACAATTTATGAAAATACAAATATAGATATAATCTTGTGTTGGTATCCTTCCGTCTGCAAAAGACGATGGAGTAATGTCCAATTTGTTTTTTAATTACGTAGCCTGGGCGGGTTGATATTGAGGATGTGCTGTTGCCCAAGCAGCAGATCCCCCCCCTCTCCACACTGCCGCTGTGATCCAAAGGAAAGTTAAGAGACCAATGCAGTTTGGCAACGGAAGTGTCGGAGGAGTTGCTGTGTAGTGTTGAAGTTCAGCATTACGCCATTTTAGGGATTCAAGCTCCGGATTTGTTTTCGGGGTTTACTCCCCTAGATATAATCTAAGATATACAAAAAAGAGATTAATTTACCTATAATAATGAATACTAGCACCGAGGCAGATTTTTCACTCCTCGTTACATATATGGACAAAAATCTGTTAATGGCTATTGTAAATGTGAATTAAAAATACTGTCCCTTGTATAGTATTATTTCTATTATTCGGACTATTGTCCTCATCTTCATTGTTATCTGTACAACGTTTCGGCCGATGTGCCCTCCGGCATTCTTCAGGTATTTCTTGTCGGACTCGGGAACCTTCTCGGACTCAGGAATCATCTCGGACTCTGGAACCTTCTTTTCGAACTCGGGAACAATAAATACCTGAAGAAGGCCGGAGAGCACATCGACCGAAACGTTGTACGGATAACAATGAAGATGAGGACAACAGTCCGAATAATACATATAATACTAATCATCAAGCCTCATCTCAAAAATTCAGAGAAATATTGCCCTTTGTGTATTCTTAAATAAGCATCGTTTTGATGTAATTTTAAACAAAGATTTTTCCCGCCCAATGTGTTTGTATTCTATTCTATTTTCATTTTTTTGATAATTTGAGTTTTCCTTCCCAAACTTGTGGGTTGAGGACTCGGGAGCACCCTTGATATTCTTCGCTCAGATTTTAAAGAATCCTCACACCAAACTACATGCTAGATGGCCGTTGAGCGAAAAGCTTCCTCGGCTCTTTGACAGCTTTTGTTTTTCGTCCTGCTGGGTGTCTAGCCACTCTCCTCACCAAACAAACTTGGTGGGAGTACCGGTTTAGTCACCGATGACCCGGCTATGTGTTGCATAGTTTATGTGGTAGCATAAATTATTGGCAAACACTTGTAGAATAAGGGGCCATTGGCCTTCAAATCAGAGCATAATTGGGTAGGTTTCCGTTGGAAAAATACCAGACCGTTGGTAAAGGCGGTAATCTTGCACGTTATGTGATTTGACTAGTTAGGTAATCAGTTTCAACCTAAATGGCACACAGAACAGACGCGTTCTGTTGAAACCGCGCGGTGAATCAGAATGGGCAGTAATAAAATATTTGATCAAAGAAAAACAAAGTCTTGTAGTTGATTAATGCATGATTTTTAAAAAAGCCCTTAGTTAGAGACAGCAACATAGTAAGAAGATAGAAGAGACGACAGGATGACAACAGAAACAAAGAAGTAAAGGAAACAACACTAGACAATCATAGCCGAAAGGAAGAAGATAGAAAGAACAAATGGAAGCAAGTTACGACTCTCTCTCTCTCTCTCTCTCTCTCTCTCTCTCTCTCTCTCTCTCTCTCTCTCTCACGAGATATACCCGATGTGCGACGATAGGGTATATAACATATGAAACAAGTAGTACACAATTACATTGTACTCGTAGCGTTTTAAGCGACCTGACATAAAAAGATTTTGTTTTAACTGAAAGTTGGTGAGTAGATATCTCTTTATTTTATCTATAAATTATGCAATCAAATTCTTCTACATCTGGTGGAATATATATAATTTAAGTTGTTTTTTTTTAACGCATTGAAAGTTGAATTTAAGTCACATGTGTGAATTAATATATAAATATTCTGACAAGAAAACTTACATAATAACGGCAAAATAACAGAGCAATGGATTGTATAAAAGAAAAAATAATCATTTTGTGTTCAGAAATTTTCCTATTTTTGCTTCCATGCTGTTATCATCTAAATTTTATTTTTTAGTGATCTATTTCACTATTTTTTTTTAAATTTTTGATACTTGAGAAGTTTAAATAAATTAATAATAAATAAAATCTCTATTATTTTTGCTCAAAAACCGAGCCCTGGTGATATTTAATGTGTATATATATTTACTGTGTTGTTAATTGTTTTATTTTCGAAGTTTCCTCCGGACATACATATACACACAACTGCCCTTTATATATATATAGATAGATAGATTATGCAAGTTAAATTTTTCTACACCTGGTGGAATATATATCATTTAAGTCGCTTTGTTTTATTTTGTTTTTTATACTATCAAAGTTGAATTCAAGTCACATGTGTGAATTAATATATAAATATTCTGACAAGAAAACCTACATAATAACGGCAAAATAACAGTAAATAATCTGATGATCAATGGATTATATAACAAATAATAATTATTTTTGTGTTCAGACATTTTCCTAATTTTGCTTTCTATCGCGTTATGTCAATTAAAATATCCATTTAAAATACAGGAAATGAAAAACGACGCCACAATATTTATCGCACCAAACGCAACTAAAACGTTAATTTAATCCAAAAAGACAATTAAATTGAAAAATTGATTCTTATTTTATATGATTTTATTGACTGTTGAAAGACCTTCTCTAATGCTGTCGTGGGTATCTTATAACATAGTATTAATTGAATATTACATTTTAAACTTCTCAAGTATCAAAAATTCAAAAAATAGTGAAATAGATCACTAATTAGGACTGAGCCTATTCTAGGAGTGAACACGCCAAGCGAAGTTTAACAGGTTTGAATTCAGTTTTCCTTCTATTATTTTATGCCGAAGATAAAATACGAATTAATACGAAGAAAAAAATGTTAAGCTTAAGTTAAGAGAGTTCAATCCAAAATCTTTGTTATTTTAACCATTTTATATTGAAATTAGTGAAATAGATCACTAATCAGGACTAAGCCTATTCTAGTAGTGACCACCCCAAGCAGAGTTTAACAGGTTTGAATTCAGAATTTTCCTTCTCCTAGACTGGTTGCCTAATCAATGATTTAAAAGTGAGAAATAGATAAATGAAAATATCATAAAATGTGTTCATATTAACAATAAAGTTTATTTCAAATAATACACAAGGAGAATTAAGAACACATTTTATGATATTTTCGTGTTAAAACATGCAGTTGCATTGATTCAAATAAATTCGTATTTTCAGTGTAGATTTACGGTGAAATGAAAATGACCGACCAAAACATATGGCTTCCTCAAAGTGAAACGAACAAGGGGAGGTTACTCTCATTTATGTAGCTAATGTTCAGATTACCTAAAGATGGCTGATTTATTCTATTTTTTTATTTTTTCATACTTAAGCAATATGAAGTAGATTTTTAAATTGTTTGTTCTCTTTCATCTCGGAAAGGTTTTCGCTTTCTGTTCTAGCAATATAACAACTTTTATTGTACTAGTAACGTGACCAACAATCCATCTGGGAAAGAAGTGATAAACAATTGGCCACACTAAACACAGATTATATATATATATATATATATATATATATATATATATATATATATATATATATATGCATGTTGTGTATAATTAATATGAAAGGTTTAGTTTTTACATTGTGTAAATAATCTACAATTATTTCACGTGTGATTCAGAATCTCTTTACAATTAATACTTTGAAGGGAGGGACCTACACGAATCATATCCTTCATTTCTATATAAATAATACGGTTCGCATTTGTGTTTTGCATCAATATTAACTGTACGTCTATAATTTATGGATTGCTCTGTGTTATGAAAGGATTAAATAAAACAAATACACGATAGCTAAAAAGAATAAAGGTTCCCAAAACAATATCAAATGATTTTAGGGACAAATTTTGCTACACTAACATTTTAGGTTTTGTTTTGATAATCCCTTTGAAAATAATCAGGCCATTCCGTACAAAGTTATATAGAAAACCTTGAGATTCATTTGAATGAGAGAATGAATTTTGAAAAGAGAAGAACAAGAAGAACAGAAAGGAGAGAAAGGACGGGAAAAGGATAATAGAATTGAAGGGACGAAAGAAAGAAAGGGGAAAAGTAAGGATTAAGAGAGAGAGAGAGAGAGAGAGAGAGAGAGAGAGAGAGAGAGAGAAGTTTTGCTTCGTTGAGAGATTCATTTGACTGATAGATTGAATTTTGAAAAGAGAAGAGCAAGAAGAACAGAAAGGAGAGAAAGGAAGGGAAAAGAATAATATAAAGAAAGAACGAAAGAACGAAAGAAAGAGGAAAATTAAGGATTAAGAGAGAGAGAGAGAGAGAGAGGGGGGGAGTTTTGCTTCGTTGAGAGATTCATTTGATTGATAGAATGAATTTTGAAGAGAAGAGCAAGAAGAACAGAAAGGAGAGAAAGGAGGGGAAAAGGATAATAGAATTAAGGGAAAGAAAGAAAGAAAGAAAGAAAGAAAGAAAGAAAGAAAGAAAGAAAGAAAGATGAAAAGTAAGGATTTTTAAAAAAAGAAAGAGAGATTTTTGCTTCGTTGAAAGATTCATTTGACTGATAGAATGAATTTTGAAAAGAGAAGACAAAGAAGAGCAGAAAGGAGAGAAATGAAGACAGAAAGACAATAGAATTCAGAGAAGGAAGGAAAGAAGGAAGTATATTTTAGCAATATACTTATAAAATATATTTAAGATGTGCGATATTCTGTCAGGTATAATAATTCTGTTGTTTTTTTTTTTTTTTTTTTTCGTATACTAGCAAATATATGCACCCTCTTGGTACAAATATTTAAGTTTTAAGAAAGGCTAATGAAACTAAATACGAATGAAGATAAAATGATTTGAAACAGAAGAGGGTATAATCGAAAAATAGAACAACTGAAACTTACTCTTCCATCAAACCCGTCGTTCATTGCTACATTTTCCTAATTTAATTATTTAGGTAAAATAGGAAGTAAATAGTAAAAGTACTGTTTTTTCTAGTTAGTGGATTTCTTTTAAGATTTATCTCCAGTCTGTTGGCTCATATTCATTAAGGTAAAACCAAACAATTAGAAATCAATAATATTAAACATATTTATTAAGATCAAATTTTTTATATCAAAATGCAAATTAGCTTTCCTGTTCACACTGTAAACTGCTATTTTGTTGTATATATAAAAACAATTGCATGTTTGCAGTGTGTAGATATGGACAGCAGTATTAATAATATAAAACAATTTTATTAATAATTGAGGTTTAAATAAAATTAAAATCATGGAGAATGTGACGTAAATAACAAAGGGAATTGTCATTTGAGTAGTGATATAGTTTCAGTTAAAGACAGACAAACCCACAATCTCCATTATAATAATATTTACACCACAACATAATATGGAATATTAAAAGTAAATCGAAAACGATAAAATCTAATTTTTAAAATTTTATTACAAATATTAAGATTGGCTCTCTGTAGAGGACTGTTCATGTCTAAAGTCACCCAGGCACAACACCATGAAGCTAGGAGATCCAGCAGAAAGCAGCGGCAACAAAGCAGCGGCACATCAATATCTTCAGGGACAGCCTTCACATGCGACATCTGTTGTCGAGAATGTTTTTCTAACATTGGACTTTACAGTCACAGGAGGCGCTGTAACTTCAGCGGCACAAAAAATTTATTATAGTCTTCCGAGACTGAAATGTCAATAGAAGATTGTACTTAAAAATGATAAGATCCATGATATTTTACTTTTTTAGAATAACTATTTCAAGTATAATAAACAGGTTTATTATTTGTTAGCTCAGTCGGTAGAGCGTTCGGCTAGAAACCACAAGGTTCCTAATTCGATACCGAACCTCGCCAACTCAGCGTATATGCTGTAAAGTAAGGAGCTGATGGTAGGTGTGGCGCACCACCACACACGCAAAAATTATCTCCTTGGTCTAGCGCTAGTGAAAAGGGGATAGACTCCCTCGCTGATTGGCTGATACCGACTTTAGACCACCCCGACGACTTTTTATTTTTATCAGACGAGCATCAATCTCACTTCCCTGTTAAGAAATGCATGGATGTTTATTTTTGAAAATGTTATTTATTTGAAATATCCAATGATTTTCATTAGTCTTCATTTCTTGCTGGTCGACTGTCTTATTTCATTTGTCCTCCAAAAACAATCTCCTTGGCCTAGCGCTAGTGAAAAGGGGATACTCTCCCTCGCTGATTAGCTGATACCAACTTTAGGTCACCACACCAACGACTCTTTATTCATTGTAAAATCTTCAAATTCGATTGAGAAGTTTTTTTTTTGGGGGGGCGGTTGGGGGGAATATAAAACTGTCTAATCTATAGATTAGCGCCGACGACTTCCTTCCTCTTGGACGATAATCTCGATAAAGAAACCGGCTTACGCGTGTTTGTCAAGAATTGGACACTGGATGCTGTTTAGAGGACTTTTAAAAAGTGATGGTTGATAGGGACGGATGGTGAGAGGGAGAGAGAGTCAAGAGAAGTCATGCTGTCAGTACAACGTGATTATGAGGATGACTTTTCCTTTTCTTATTCATTGTAAAATCTTCAAATTCGATTTAGGAGTTTTTTATTGTTTTTTTTAATATATAAAACTGTCTAATCCATAGATTAACGCCGATGATTTCCTTCCTTTTGGGTGATAATCTACAATCTCCATAGAGTTAAAGTGTTTCAATTGTCGATAGGATTACCAAAGAATAGAAACCAGTGAAAAGAAAACCGGCTTACGCATGTTTGTCAAGAATTTTGATTACCTCCCCTATCCTCCCCAATCACGGATCAAGATGAGTTGCCTTTTTGCTTGAAACCATGATCAAGTCCTCTTCACACAATATGGATGACATGACCACTTTTCGGCAAACATGCTGAACATAATAACCCACCTCCTTTCTAATCTTTCTCTTCTGATTTGTTCTATACAAGAGACCACTAACTCGATAACAATCGAAAAAGGTGTCGACTGCCATCTCGTGAACAAAGTCACTCGTTTTGCCCGGCCGTCCTACATAGAGGCATTGTAATCGACCACAAGTCGGATATTCGGTTGCAATACCAACGAGACGTTATTTACACAGAAAATTGCTCTCCGCCAACTACAGCTGCTGGGGTAATTTAAAACTGCGGACAAGCGCCACAAAAAGACAGGCTTAACGTCACGTAACCCTATTTGAGCTGGCTTTTACCGCTCTACGTACGTTGATTCTCTCTAATCCAATTGTGTGACTGATTGGGAGTCTATAGAAAAGCGTCCTCCTGCTAAGGAAACATGCTTTCTTCTCTCTCTCTCTCTCTCTCTCTCTCTCTCTCTCTCTCTCTCTCTCTCTCTCTCTCTCTCTTCTCTCCCTCTCTCTCTCTCTCTCTCTTTCTCTTTCTCTTTCTCTCTTGCCCTCTCTCTCTTGTCCGCTCTCTCTCTCTCACTATTTCTTGCCCCCTCTCTCTCTCTCTCTCTTTCTCTCTCTCTCTTGCCCCCTCTCTCTCTCTCTCTTCTCTCTCTCTCTCTCTCTCTCTCTCTCTCTCTGCCATCCCTTTCTCTCTCTCTCATATTGTATCACTCAGCGTCGTTTTTCGACAGTTTTAAAATGATTGGTTTCGACCCGATCAGTCACGGGGTCAATTTTCGTTCCGACATTGGGTCTCATATAACGTGCTGCAGTGAATAGTGGGCCTTGTATGACGTCACAGACTGTGCGATTCACTGTAAGGTGTCAGTTCCCGCCTTTTATTGTGGTCAGCTGATCAGGTCTTATATTCATCGATTCTTTTTCTAATGACGTCTGCCCATAACCCCCATCCGATCGCCATTAAACGATTCTAATAATCTTTAAATAACATTTTTGAACTTTGTGGCCAATCACAAACCAGAAAATTTCCCTTGGAATCGTTTCTTCTCTCTCTCTCTCTCTCTCTCTCTCTCTCTCTCTCTCTCTCTCTCTCTCTCTCCTCTCTCTCATTTTAGCGTTCTTCTATAAAAAAGCTCCCCTCTCTCTCTCTCTTTCACTCTCTCATTTTAGCGTTGTTCTATAAAAAAAGCTCTCCCCCCTCTCTCTCTCTCTCTCTCTCTCTCTCTCTCTCTCTCTCTCTCTCTCTTTCTCTCTCTAGAATTATGTTCCTTCTCTTGTGCATTCGCTTGAATTTCTTTTTTTCTCTTTCATTTTGATACTATCCAATCTTTTTCTCTCTCAGAATTTATGTTTCTTTCCACAAAAATTTGGCTTCCATTTAACCAATTTTTTATTTCATTTGGTTTTATCGCCTTTTGTTCTTTGTTGTTGGGTTTTTTGGGGGTTTTTTTTATTTCATTTCTATTCTTTATTTCATCGTCTTTTTTATTAATTCTTTCTTAACTCTTTCTTTCTTTTTCATTTCTACTACTCTTATAAATCAAAAGATGCTAACTTAATTCTTGCTTATAATATTCAAAAATGTTTATTAAAATTATTTCCTGTTATTTCCCAATTAATATTTAGAGCATTAAGTCGCTTAATATTGTTGGAATCTTTCCGTCTGCTAAAGACGATGGTTAGTGTGGCCAATTTTCTAACTGCATCTGTGCGAGAGGCTGAACAGGCCAATTTTTGAATGGCAATCTCTGGTGCAGTGACTGCAGACAAACAGTGATGCCTGCTGGAGTTGCTGTTGTCTCTCCTTCATTCTGGCTCTCTTTTCTGTGGCGGCTTCTTTCCTCTCTTTTTCACACCTTTTCGTACCTTGTACGTGACAAGCAAACGTCTGGCCGTCCGGTTTTCTGCACCAACCTCCCATGTGTTGGTTTTAATGTGGCATGCCTTCATGTCCTTCTTACAGAAGTCTTTAAAGGATAGGCATGTTCTCCCTATCGACCGGGAGCCTTCTACTAGTTCGCCATACAGTATGTTTTTGGGGATGCCTACGTAAGTCGCTTAATAATAAATCTACCTACTATTTAGATTTTTTCAGAACTCATTTTAACTATATCTGCTGTTATTGGCTACTGTAATAAATCTTTCTTTCTTTATGCATTCTTCGATGGTCATCTTGATACATACACACAGTTTGCTAGTCTTTTTTCTCGTTTCGCTGTGATATAGTCTATCCCCATCATCTTTTGGGTGTAACTGTCACAGATGCAGACTACGCTGATGACCTTGTACTTCTTGCAGATACACCGGCACAGGCCGAGTCACTACTTCATAGCCTGGAGAAGGCAGCAAAGAATATCGGCCTCTATGTGAACACCGATAAAACTGAGTTCATGTGTTTCAAAAACAAAGGAGACATCTCCACACTCAACGGTAAGCCTCTAAAGCCATTAGAACAATTCCCATACTTAGGTAGTAATATCTCATCCACAGAAAGCGATGTTAATGCACGAATAGGGAAGGCATGGTCGGCCATAACCAGATTATCAGTTATAGGGAAATCCGATCTCACTATCTCACTAACAAGTTAAAGTGACAATTCTTCCAGGCTGTGGTTATATCAGTGCTGCACCATTTGGATCCTGACGAGGCGCCTTGAGAATAAGATAGATGGGACCTGCCCCCTATCTCACAAACCACCCGAGTGTATATTTGTCTCATACCCCACTTGTATGGACTGGGCACAAGGCCTCGTTTTAACGTGGGCCCACCCACAAACTGAAGCTCATGGCTCACAAACCACCCGAGTGAGACGGACAAGGCATGCTGGACACTGCTGGAAGAGCAAGGACGAATTCATAAGCGACGTTCTCCTGTGGAAGCCAACACACGGACATACTAATGTGGGCCGCCCACCAAGGATCTACATTGACCAACTCCACGAGGATGCCAGATGCTGCGAAGAGGATTTCCCTGAGACAATGAATGATAGAGAAGGTTGGCGAGAGATTGTCATGGATATCCGTGTTGATTGTACGACACCATGATGATGATGACTTTGTGCATCGTCATCAATTTACTTGTTCTGAGATCAATGTTTCTGAGCTACTCACTTGTCCAGATTAAGAAGGGTCTAGATTATCTTTCCAAGTAGACACCCCAGGTATTTCTTTCTTTAATTAAGTTCCTGCTTCAAATTTTGCTTTTAACTATTTTTCCTGAATCTTTCATTCGTTTCTGTTTGATAGAATATGTTTCTAATAAAAAAAATAAAAGTAAAGTCGGTATCAGCCAGACAGCGAGGGAGTCTATCACCTTTTCACTAGTGCTATATCAAGGAGATTGTTTTTTGCATCTGAGGTGGAGCGCCACACCTACTATCAGCTCCTTACTTTACTGCACTGATCCCTGTGCTACTCATAGGTTGAGTTGGCGAGGGCCGGTATCGAACCCGGAACCTTGTGATTCCTTGGCTGACGCTCTACTGACTGAGCTAAACTGGCCCTATTCCCAGATATTTATATATATTTTCTCTCCGAGCGTTCTGACACTTTCCTGGTTAATTACTTCTACTATTACTTCTCTTTCAATTATAAGCATTGTGCATTTATCAATTCAAAATTCTATTCCTATGAATATATTTTTTCATTATTTCAAAATGTTGTGGTCATGTATGCCTCCAGTTCCTTTGCAGTATTATTTTTGTTCATTGGGGAATTGCAGCGACCTTTAGATGAGTAGTAAATTTCTTCTCTGTGCAATAGGATTTTCAGCATCATTAGCATACACATTATTGGTCTGTAGTTGCTTAGAGTAGTACCTTTTAGTATTCTTTCTCGACGAGGGTGATTTACGCTTCATCATCAAATCGGAGAGGTTTGCCAATCGTAGATACTTGCCCATTTCTTGAGTCAATCGGTCGTGGATATAATTCAGGAAAATTGCAGGGACCTTTAAGTGAGTAGTAAATTTCTTCTCTGTGCAGTTAGGATTTTCCACATCATTAGCATACACATTATTGGTCTGTAGTTGCTTGCAGTATTTCCTTTTGCTCATTTAATGAGTCAATCAACTTGCTGTCTTCTTGGGTGAGAAGATCAAGACGTATTTCTATGCCTGACATTTCCTCATCTTATTAATTGTTTATGTTTATCAACGACTCGGCATTCCTATTATGTTCCCATTGTTTGCTCCACAGATGTTTGGTTGCAGTTATTCAGTTTTCTTCATGTTTTCTCCGTGTACTTATTGGAATAATTTGCATTCTTTATTTGGCAATGTCCGTTTTTTCTTATATTGTTCTTTCCTATTTTGATATTTCTTTAGTCTTCCTTCCTTAGGGATCATCACTAATCAATCATAACTCTAACGGTTATGGAAATTTTCCACTTAACTCCCTCCGATTTTGAATCTAACGAACTCTGATTGAAAATATCTACAGTACGTACATAATTCATAAGCTGCCTATGAATTATATAACAGGTTGGTTGCTTGCTTGGTTGCTTGCTTGGTTGGGCTATTTTATGCCAAAGACATTTTCTTATTCATTCTTAGTATTATCTGCGTTATTCGGACTATTGTCCTCATCTTCATTGTTATTTGTACAACGTTTCGGCCGATATACCCTCCGGCCTTCTTCAGGTATTTCTTGTCGGACTCGGGAACCTTCTCGGACTCGGGAACCTTCTTTTCGAACTCGGGAATATCGGCCGAAACGTTGTACAAATAACAATGAAGATGGGGACAATTGTCCGAATAACGCAGATAATACTAATCTTCAAGCTTCATCTCAAACATTTAGAGAAATTATTCATTCTTGTTGGGTATTTTAACTCATTGCTTATAACACATTTTTAAAACTCATTTTGGATCTATCTATGGGATCCTAACAAGTACTAGAGGTCCAGAAGAAAGTGGTGACAACAAAGCACCGGCACATCAACATCTTCAGGGATAGCCTTCACATGCGACATCTGTGGTTGAGGCTGTTTTTCGAACATTGGACTTCACAGTTAAAGGAGGCGCTGTAACTCCGGACACAAGAATTATATAGTCTTCTAAGACTACAATACCGATAAACTAGTACTACGACCCCGAGTTAGAGATGTTCTAAATTTTTATCAAATGTACCAATTCACAGGGACTTGTTGGCAATTACTACTTGCAATTTAACCATTTGGTGACTGAAAATGCTTCTCGTCAGCACAATTTTCCCAGTGACAATGATCAAAATACGCTTTGATGGACAGACATGACACAGGAACCAGACTATTTGGGGCAGACGGACCATCAAGTGTGATTCCATACCGTATACCCAGTGCTTATACTGATTTCCGTCAAACTAAAAAAAAAAGGCTTTCCGTTGTTTGGGTGACAAATACCGATTTTTTAAAACTCCACCCAGAGAGTGCGTAGCTGCGGATTGGTTTGGTTTGGTTTTGTTTTGTTTTACGGTATATCAACCTCAGTGGGTCATTTAATGCCGATAAAGTTTTGAAATAAATCAATTCTAAATGGATAATACAATTTTTTTATAAATACGTTTTTCTATTTAACCCATAGATGGGACCCTAATAGGTACTACCACTCCGGGTCAGAGTGAACCTCACCATCAGATAGAGTCTAACGTCATTCCCAGGACATGTAGACCCTCAGTCAGCGCCTTCTAGTACCCATATGATAAGAAGGACTGGAGGTTGCCATAAGGGCTGGGAAAATCATATAGGTGCTAGGGCTTGACGTAGCCAGCCGATTGATCAGAGGGGGCCTCTCCGACCGCCCGTCTAGCCCAAGAAAAGCCTAAAGTGGAATATTGCAAGTCATGGCCCCATTGGGGGAGTCTTAACCCTCTGCAGAGGTGCAGTCGGTGCATTCTAACGCCCTAGCCGACAGGGCGCGCGTAGCTGCGGAGTTTAACATTCACACTTATTTTGATTAAGCATTAGTCCTAATCCTGATGTGACTATCATAAATAAATTAATTAATTAATTAAACGTAAACACTCCTGCTAACACCAACAATTAACCACCCCTCCCCCTATTCACGACCTCCTAACCCTCCAGTATGAAAATGTTCACTGTTGAAGCAAGAACTCAACCCAACGTCCTGAAGAAGGTCTAACAGACCGAAACGTTATAACGTCGAAATCACTTCCTACAATAAACATCCATTTGGTTCAACATCCCGTATTTGTCTACCTTTCTCCACATATTGTCGGATTAATTTCCTCTTATTTCTCCCATAAGTTTTTTGAGTAAATCTGTTATTTAGTAGAAAGAAAGCTCTATTAATATAACTTTTTGCTCGCTTTTCTTACAAATAAATAAATAAACAAAAAATAAATAAATAAGAGAAATTAGACGAGTACAGATTTAATCTTCAGAATATCTTTATATAATCTAATCTCAATGTTACTATCATAAATATTTGGGTAAGTCTGTTATTTAGTAGAAAAACGTTATATTATTATTACTCTTTGCTCAATATACATAGAGAGGGAGAAAGTGGTAGGCAGAATGTAAAGTAAAGAATGGATCAGTTTTTGACTTAATTGCAAATTACGACTAATTAGAACCAATTAAAATGGAATTTTTTGCAAATATAACTCAATCCTAAAAGTAAGGAATAATTTGGTATAATTTTCGTGTCATTAAACTAAACAGTAAAAAAAAAGCCATAGGGAGATAAATGTTGATTCGCTCAGGTTTAGTATAGTAATAGATAGCCTTAAGATTTATATAAAGTTTGTTTGAAGATTGTCATGGTTTTTTTTACATGTGTGCATGTAAAAAAGAGAATATTTTTTTATATATTCAAATGTGGTATAAATTTATTTTTATAATAATATTTCAATAAATGTTGTTTCTTTTACTTTTTTTTTTAAGTTCTATTATTATTACTCTTTGTTAAATTTTCTTACAAATAAATAAATAAACAATAAATGATTAAATAAGAGAAATTAGACGAGTACAGATGTTATTATATACCCATACCCATGTTGCGGGTATATAAACAATGAGTTCTTTTAATAGGGAGAGTGAGAGAGAGAGGGGGAGAGAGAGGATTTGGGAAGTTTGTTAATGGCCGTGGACGGGAGGTAGGTAGGAAGGAAGGAAGAAAGGAAGGAACAGACAATGATAGATAGATAGATAGATAGATAGATAAGAAGAGAGAGGGGGATTTGGGAAGTTTGTTAATGGCCTCTGTATTGGCTAGACCTCTTCCACCTTCCTTTCTTGATACATATATATATTTACCAACCGCCTCCGCACGAGCAGGATGCGACACAAGGTCATTTTTAAGCGTCTTTTTTAAGCGGAGTTTACCAGGTTTGAATTCAGAGTTTTCCTTCTCCTAGACTGGTTACCTAGCCATGGTCAAAGAGCCCAGTCTACCCTGCTATTTACCCATAGCTGGAGGGAGAATTGGATTCATACCTTTCCCAAGGGTATTAGCGCTATGTGAAATGCAAACAGTTTCGTCCAGGAATTGAACTCAGGTCGACGAGTCCATTTCCTATGAATCTAACCATTACACCACGCGCCTCCTTTCTTGATACATATAGCCTGTCTGTATAATTTATCGGGTGTCATGCCTTGTTACATGAAACATGGACCTTATTATCCCACCAAGAGCGGCGGCTAAATAACTTCTACCTTCGCTGCCTTAGACGAATACTAGGCATCGCCTGGAGGGACAGGATCACTAACACAGCAGTTCTAGAGAGAACTCAACTCCCCAGCTTGTGTTCTCTACTGAGACAACGTCGTCTCCGATGGCTAGGTCATGTACGTCGGATGGATGATGGACGAATCTCGAAAGACATCCTCTATGGAGAGCATTCGTCTGGTAAGAGACAGAATGGTTGCCCCCAGCTGCTATTCAAGGATGTCTGCAAGAAGGATCTCAGATGCTTTGGCATTGCCCTTTCCAGCTGGGAAAATTTGGCTCAGGACCACCCTCGATGGCGGCA
The DNA here is from genome assembly GCA_023376005.1 of Doryteuthis pealeii. Lineage (NCBI taxonomy): Eukaryota > Metazoa > Mollusca > Cephalopoda > Myopsida > Loliginidae > Doryteuthis > Doryteuthis pealeii. The sequence continues at coordinate 53,437,826 of CM042167.1, forward strand.
GACTCTCCGTATAGAAATGTTCATGTCAGAAGTCACCCTGACGAAACAACATAAAGCTAAGAGGACCAAAAGAAAGCAGCGACAACAAGATCTTATGGGACAGCCATCAAATGCGACATTTGTGGTCTAGAATGATTTTCAAACATCGGACTTCATAGTCACAGGAGGCGCTGCAACTTCAGGGGCACAAAAACTTTATTATTGTCTTCCGAGACTGAAATGCCAATGATTGAATGCCTTGTTATTAATTTTCTTGTCAGCAAGTGTTCTTATATGGTCATACTTTGATACTTGTATTCCGTCCATTGTGCCCCCCCTTATATATATATATATATATATATATATATATATATATATATATGTAAAAGGAATGACTTGCCGGTAAAAATATTGGGTGATCTCAATATTTGGTTGGTATAAGTGTTACACGCATAAGTCAGCGTTATAACAAATATAAAGTGCCCAATACGTAAGTAGAGCGGATTTATTATCATAATGTGTACAGAAATAACCAACTCGATTTTCACCATAAGGATTTTCAGGGTTAAACCCACTGAAATAATCAATATATTGACTAATTACAGCTAACTGCGGGAATTCATGTTTCAGTGGATTTAATCCTGAAGATCCTTATGGTGAAACTCGAGTAGGTTATTTCTGTACACACTATAATATATATATATATGTGTGTGTGTGTGTGTGTGTGTGTGTATGTGTGTTAGATAAATGAAACGAATTGGAAAACCTGTTACACTTGTTTGTAATTTAAAAGACCAGCAGGGATTCAGTCCAGAAATATCTAATCCAGAAATAACCGCATTTTATTTCCTGGTGATTTCGTTTATAGAGAATTAGGCCCAAATGTCGGCGGTTAATTTTGACCTTCGACCCGTGAATCATAAAATGTCATTTACACAAAACGAAATACACATCCACCTTTCATATTCGATATGTGTCCACCCACCAGGATGATTAGTTCACAACGCAAATGATCAATAATAAAAACATATTGTATTGATTTATAATTTTTTCCTCTGTTACTTAGCACAGTTTTTTCTTTTCTAAGCTTCTCGTTCTATTGTCATTTAAATCAGAACTCGATTCAGTGCAGGTCATTCAACAATTTATTGTAAACCAGCAGCTGTCGTCTGATTAATGAAATTATCTCCTCTGAGCAAAAGTTTTTTCCCATTTTCACGACAATATTTTTAACTACCGTATTTGACGGCAATAAGACGCACGGGCATATAAGACGCACCCCCATTTCAGCAGGTTAGATTCAGGAAAAAACGTTTTTAGTGTATTTAAGCATATATTGTTTTAAAAAAATTTTTTTTACTTGATTATAACAATACCAGCAATAAAATAAGGATGCATGGAGTTTAGGGTAGGTAAAAGTACTGAGCGTAAGCTGTGTTAGTGAGCATCATAGAGAAGATTACCCTAGGCCTACAGGAGGTCTCAAACTTCACCTATGATGTATAAGACGCAGGGCAATTTTTTGAGCCAGAATTTTGGGAAAAAGTGCGTCGTATATGCCGTGAAATACGGTATATCATTCAATTCGTATTCCATTTATAATGTTGTGGCTTTAGGCGAATTTGAGGAACTAATTTTTCAAGCGAAGGTAGAAGCGATTTAGCTGCCGCTCGGTTGGAGTACAGGGTCGAGATTTCGCTGTCGTACAAGAGAATGCTGATGACACATGATTATTGAGAAGGTGGCTTAAGGTGAATTTGACGAACTAATTTTGGTTTGATTGCGTTTATGATACATGAATACGCTTGTGAAATGCAGAAAGCCACTTCTTTCTCCAGCTGTAAGATAGCAGAGATGATCGGTGTAGGATTAGGAGAACTGACGATCAATTAGGAAAAGGGAGACCACCCAACAATGCCTGAAATATGAATCAACGAAAGTATTAGAAGTGTCTACATCTCCCCCACCGAAGGGGTTTTAGTCCATGTGAGGGCAGTTAGAGTTCCTTGAGACCCGGCTTGTATGATTGTAATCTCTTCAATGCCCGGGGCCTGCTTTGTGTCACTGGAGCACGTTCTGTTGAGGTGTTCGAGTTGGTACTCGGTACCTGGTTGTGATGGATCAGGGGGGACAACAGGTTCATTCGATCCAGGTACAGAATTCGTTGAGAGGCCTTCGGGTGATTCACGAGGGTTGATGACAACAGTAGTCTCTGCCTGGGTATTCATGGATGCTGAACTTATGATTGGAACCTCTTGATAAAGTGAGATTGGGTGAGCATATTTGATAACACTAGGTCGAAGGAACCTGCGGTTCTGCAAGGTTATGCGGCCTGAACCATTGACTTTCACTCGATATTGCCTGTTTGGAAGGACCTCGACAACTCTACATGTCTTGTTCCACCTGCGTCGATCCTGTTTGCTCTGTATGACTACATCTGTCCCCACCTTGAGAGTTTCAAGCTCTCGGGTGCCAATGTTATATCTGTTGCGGCTCTCAGTGTTGCGTTTGGATGTCAGCTGTTCTCGTTTTCGAGCCGTTAGGATCCACTCAGGGTGCAGCTTGTAATATGTCGGGTTGGTTGGGATTCCATCCCTCAGCTGTCTATGAAGCAGAATTTGTGCCGGGCTAAAACCAACATCACGTATTGGAGTGTTTCTATATTGCAAAAGAGCCAGGGCAAATTTGTCAGACTTGAGGGTGCCATTTGCGCCAATGTTGTCATGGAGAATGCGCTTCATTGACTTGACCGCGGCTTCGGCCCGTCCATTGGACCGGCAGAGGAGAGTCTGTGTTTGATGTCCCAAGCCAATAGAAATGACTGAAATTTCTCTGAGGTAAATTGGGAACCTAGTCTGTAAATCTTGCTCGTATAAAGTTCATTTAGTAATTGATTGAACTCGTTTTTCCAACTGAAATAGCGTTAACCACCCAGCGTCCGGATATCGTTATTTTGTCCGTCGTTAAAAATGTTTTCGTCATTTTTAATGGTCAGTTTAATTAGTATTAAAGAGGAAACTACGAAAATAAAACAATTAACGACAAAGCAAATATATATACGCATTCAATATCACTAGATCTTGCTTTTTGAGCAAAAATAATTAAGATTTTATTTATATGTGGGAAGATAATTAAGAAATAAAATTTAGATAGTAACAGTATGGATTTTTTTACATTTCATATTCTAAATAGAAGACATTATTATTATTATTTTTTTTTTTTTAGAATGTCTGTACACTTTTTTTTTCTAACGCGTTACCAGGCCGGGTCAACACAAAGTCTTTTTTTACGTAGAGATTTTAATGTGACATTCTGTGAGAATCCAACTCGCGATTCAGTAATAATGAATCTGCGAGACTGACTTTTTGTCCCCTTCTGGTCACATCAAGCCCTAGCAGCTATATGATTGCCCCAACCCTATTGCCCTTATGGCAAGCCTCAACCCTTTTATCATATCGTTGAGGGTCTTCATGTCCTGGGAATGACGTTAAACTCTATCTGATGGTGAGGTTCCAGTTCTGGAAGTCTGGGAAATGTGGAGCACTCCTTCATCACCATTGCTCCCTGGTCCACTCTGACCCGGAGTGGTAGTACCTGTTAGGATCCCATCTATGGGTTAAATAGAAAAATGTGTTTTTAAAACGAAATTGAGTATCCATTAAGAATCAATTTATTTCAAAACTTTGTCGGCATTAAATGACCCACTGAGGTTGATATGCCGTAAAACAAAACAAAACAAACCAAACCAGTCAAGGTGATCAATTAATCTAGTCAGACAAATGACATGTGGCATCAAAAAGACTAAACAGAAAGAAATTTTCCAATCATCTTTTTCCTGACATCTTTATTTTTAATAATCGTTGGCATCATCATCAACAACAACTACAACAACATAATAACAACTAATTGTTATATTTATTTACCAACCTCTCCACACGAGCAGGATGTGACACAAGATCAATTTTTTAAGGGTAGTTCAACAGGTTTGAATTCAGAGTTTTCCTTCTCCTAGACCGGTTGCCTAACCAAGGTTAAAGAGCCCAGTCTGCCCTACTATTTACCCATAGCTAGAGGGAGAGTAGGATTCATACCTTTCTCAAGGGTGTTAGCGCTAATTGAAATGCAATTACCACGTCCAGGATTTGAACTCGGGGCAATGACTTTAACCATTACACCACGCGCTTCCATAATTGTTATATATTCTCATTCCAACCTTCTTATCGGGTTGAATAGATACTTATTGTTTTTTATTCAACTTGTCTCGAATTTATCTAAATCCGATTTTCATTTTTTTAATCTCTTCTTTCTAAAAGGCAACCAAAAAAGTGATGCTGATAGATACACGTCCTGCATCCCTGGCGCACAAAAATCTAAAAGGACGCAGTTAAATCGTATTCATGAGTCCCAATGTTTTTTTCTTCCCTCACTATTTCAAGCTGACTGTAAATACATTTCAATAGTTTCTTAGAAACAAATTACACAGGATAGGTTACAAAGTAGGAGTTAGACGGCTTTAGTTGGGACCCATAAATTTTCCCGTTGACTCATTCGAAGCAAATATGAGCGTCCCAGGACTCACTAAATCAAAAGCTATCAGCATCACTGCATAATTATGATTTCATGAACCTCATAAACCCGACAATATCCAGTTATATTTATGTTAGATATTTTCATTTTTTTTATTATAATAGCTTTTGCAGAAGGCAAAGATTCAACGGAGCTCTCAATAAGGATTGAACTCACTGTCCCAATGCATGAGCAAGATCCAAAGAAAATACTGGACTTATATTCAAAGCTGAAGCTTTTGGACATGTACTTATTGAACTCAGCGCGTGCCCGTCGCCTGACCATAATTAAGAAAATAACTTGGAGCAAAAGAAACGAAAAAGGAAGGTGATAAAGAAGGTCGGGAAATCAGCTTCCCTCCCATCATGGGTCGGGCGCAACTGAGCCAGAGTTTGTTTTTTACGACATCACCCAACCAAACCCTTTTCCTCGTCTCCAAACACCTTATATTGCAGGGTCGTTCTTGTTGAAGTGAAGTACTTTCAGTGTATTAGATTTGGTGACGTTGTAGTTTTTTGGGGGTCACAAAGTACAGTTGTCTGAATCTCGAAGGTCATCATAAGGTAACTGTCTTTACATCGTACACGCACGATACATACCTAAAAGCAAATAGTATTTCCTCATTTGAACACCACGATATCCAGAAAATAACCAAAATATTAGTGTCTTTGTTGTGATTTTTCCGGTGCTATTCGCAGAATTGCGTCCCAGTCTCCTGACTTAAAAAACGCTAGGCGGTGATAGCTGAAAAAACAACCACACATACGAATAATAATGGATCTGCGGGACTAACTTTTAAAAAAAAACCTCTACCCAGGCGACGCCGGGTAGCTGCTGATAGTACATACATATATCAATATCATTTGATATATATTCGAATCTGAAGTAAATGGAAGTGAATCCGACAGTATGAATAGAAAATTTTTAGAAAAAACAAAAGATGTTATTAGTTTGCTGACAGATCTGTTTCGACCTTTTAATAAAGCGGGGTTTTTTTCAAAGCAATTATATTTATGAGGAAAGACGGAATAAATAAACCGTTAATCACGAGGTACAAACAAACGCTCTCGTTCAGGGCCGGAATTTTTTTAATTTTTGAAAATGTGTATTTTGCGTTAAGAATAAAATTAATTTTATTTTTAAAAAATCAGAAGCATTTTTATCCATGAGAAAAACTCAAAAGATTTTGAAGTAAAAGTGTATAAAAAAGTTATCAAAAATGTTCAAGATGTATTCCAGCTACAAAAGCAAGTTTTAAAAAAGTAAGTCCACAGCACAATTGAGGAAAATGGAAAGTTTCGGGAATTTGTATTTTAATTAATTAAATTAATTAGTTTTAATTAATTAATTAAAATTTATTTTATTTTTAACACAAAATACGTATTTTCAAAAAATTTTTAAATTCCGACATTAGAACTAGACATTGGGGTCATGTGGGAGCAGCAAGACCATAGTTGAATTCAGTTATCCTTCTCCTAGACTGGTTGCTTATTGTAATTAGTGAGCCTAGTTAGCCACACTGAACGAACTTTAGGTGGCAAGTTTTATTGCCAACTGGTCTTCGAAAAAAGGGACGCATGACGCTTCTTTACTGAAGTCATTAAGTTTATTTAATTAACACCGTGAAACTGTACAATGAAAAACAAATAACATTTAATAAAAGGATAACAGCGAATACTTTTCAAAAGAAATAGGAATAGGAAATCCTCAAAGAAATAGAAAATCCTCAAAGAAATGTCAAAGTGCTTACCGTTGTCGCCTGTCCCGACCAGTGGTGTAAAAACTCTAAAGGCTTGTCCCTGACTTCCCCTTACCCTTTTCTGGTTAGGGTTCATTGACCACAGAAACCAGTTGTCGGCACCAAATGGTATTAAACCCATTAAACTACTCTAAATTGAATACTGTGGTTGTAGTTAATTTTTATAAACTAAAATAACTATATAAGAATAAGATATAATTAACTGGTCGGTTTAGCGGCAAGTATGAGGAGAATTTATTGCGGAAAGTATGCGAACCAAATCTAAAATGAGGAATATAGAATAAAAACAAGTATGTTTCATCCTTGTTAATTGGCATTAAAATTATATTAAAAAATACAGCAATAAATACTTTTGTAGTAATTGGTTTAACAATGTGATAACATCATTAGGGATCATGTTGTATGGTATTGATTAGGTTTATGTCTGTATTCATGGTATAATTTTATTTACTTAAAAAAGGACAGAATGTCATCTATGTTGACATTTTCAAATAGATCTTTCATATTAATTGCATTAAAATAACGGTTTATGGTGTGAGCAAAAAACCCGCATTCCATGAATAAGTGTTTGACAGTCAAAGGTGTTTGACATGTTTCACACTTTGGTTGTTGTCCTTGTTTGAGTATAGAGGAGTACGTAATCGGGACACAGTGACTTGTTCCTTTCTAAACTTTCTTAAAGCTGGTCTCCAGTCTCCCAAAGTGGATTTGATTTGGAAAAGTTTATTGTGGATATTGTTATTCCAGTTGTTAATCTAAAATGAGGAATATGGAATAAAAACAAGTCATATTTCACCTTTGTTAATTGGTATTACAATTATATTCAAAACAACAACAATGAAACAGTACATTACAGAAAAATAAGCACTGAGGAGTAGAATTAAAGTTCTTCCTGTCTCTCTTGTAAATAAAATCAATCAAAAAGGTAATTCACAAACCATTTTTTGTCCTCAAAACAAACGCTTAGATAAGGTAACTTCATCTTCGCATTCCTCTTCTAATTCTTGTTTAGCCTGACTGATGTTGCTGCAATCAGTACCTCAACAATCATTGCAGGCTGTGATGCATGTAAGCCCATGTTTGTGGTATGAGCACACTTTTGTGCCGTAGTGACTCTTTGTGGACCTCTTTGCACTAGCACCGTACAAACGTTAGAAGTTTTTTTCAAGAGCTAGATCAAGATGTGTCATAATTGTTGTGTGACTTCTTTTATTTATTTATATAAATATGAACTTTCCTTTCAAACTTTGCTTATTACAGATAAGAGGTGTTCATTGTGTAATGGTTATCGTCGTGGTAAATGAACATGTAGACCAGAGTTCAAATCCTGGACGAGGCTGTTTGCATTCCACATAGTGCTAATACCCTTGGAAAATTGTATGAATTCAATCATTATCTCCCCAGCTATGGACAGGACAGATTGCACTCTTTAAACTTGGTATGGCAACCAGTCTAAGAGAAGAAAAACTTTGAATTCAAACATGTTAAACTCTGTTTAAAGATTGACCTAGTGTCATATCATGCTTGTTCGGCGGTGTTTTGTATATATATATATATATATATATATATATATATATATATATATATATATATTAAAGGCAGCAAAATGAAAATTGACGTTGATAATGAGAGGTTAATTAAGTCTCTTGGGAATTATGATAATATTTCAAGAAAAGTACATAAAATTTAGATATTCTTCATCTTTGTGGTTAATAAAAATACACGACATTCCATAATATTTGTTTCAGCAAATATTTCAAATTTAGACCACATGAAGATCATCAGCTTTCGAAGAATTGCATAACATTTTTATTGGTCCTTGTTCTTATTATTTCAGAGAAAAAGGTTTTTCTTTTTATTAATAGCAAATTGCAAGCCGTCTTCAATTTTAATATTAGCGGAATTCCGAACTGTTTTTCGCTAGTGCCCATAGTCTTTTAACCTGCAGTCTAGAGATAACTGAACCTACAGTCTAGAGATAACTGTCACTTAGAACTGTCTTAAACCACCCCTTTTATCCACTATGCTATGTGTCCGAATAATCCAAATAATACTAATTATCAAACCTCATCTCAAAAATTCAGAGATCAAAATAGCATATTTAGATTATAGTGAATTATTTATGATTTCAAAGGGATCACAAATTGAATAATACAGGGTGGACCATAATGATAGAACACATTTTAAAGGCTATTTACTCAGATTGTAAAAATTACACCGAGTACTAAATATATTCATTACATAACTGGTACACAAAAATCTTACATGATATCTAATATCAGAAGTTGTCAATGCGAAAGATACTGATCATAGTTCTGATTGACTTTGGTCACGGGGATTGTGATAAGTATATTTGGTATTGTTTGTTTTACGGCCTATCAACCTTTGTGAGTCATTTAATGCCGGCAAAGTTTTGAGATAAATTCATTCTTAATGGATACTCAAATCTTATATAAACACATTTTTCTATTTAACCCATACATGGGTCCCTAACAGGTACTACCACTCTGGGTCAGAGTAGAACTGGGAGCAATGGGGATGAATGGGTGTTCCACATTCCCCAAACCTCCAGAACTGGAACCTCACCCTACTATAACAACCAGAAATCCACGAAGTTACCTTCAGATTCTAGGCGTAAATGCATACAAATACTACACTCTGATCCCAGATAGAAGTGCTCATCTATACGTAAATAATACTGTAATTTTGATAGGAACTATGCTAGTTAATGGTATATCCTTTTATAATGGAGATTGTGTGTTTGTCTGTCTGTAACCGAAACTATGTTACTACTCATGTCACAATTCCCTTAGTTATTTACGTCACATTCTCCATGATTTCATTTTTATTTAAACCTCAATTATTAATAAAATTGGTTTACATTATCAATACTGTTGGCCTTATCTATATACTAATAACATGCAATTATATTTATATATACAACAAATAGCGTTTTAATGTATGAACGAGAAGGTTAATTTGCATATTGATATTAAAAATTTGATTTTGATAAATATGTGTTGATTTCTATTTGTTTAGTTTTATCTTAATGAATATGAGTAAAAGTCTTGGAGATAAATCTTAATTAAAATCCATTAACAAGAAGAAATAACTGTAATTTTATTCTTTACTTCCTAATTCAACTAAATAGTTAAATTAGGAAAAATTAGCCATGAAAGACGAGAGTGATGGAAAATAATGTAAGATTTAGTTTCAAAGTTGTTCGATTTTTCGATTATATCCTCCACTGTTTTAAATCATTTTATCTGCATTCTTATTTAGTTTCATTAGAGTTTCTAATTTAATATATTATTACGTGAAAACTTAAATACTTGCACCCGGCGAGTGCATATATTTGTTAGTCTTAATTAATTGAAACAATTCATCCGACTCGTGCTTGTCAAGAGAGTTAAACAACAAGAAGCAAAATCTCGTTGATATAAAGTATAGATTCGAGATCTGAGCAGATACAATTTTGCACTCAGTAACCTCATAGCTAGTGGCAACATTCGTACTTTTTTCTTTGCTCCGAACTAAACACAAACAAAAAAGCAATCATAATCTGCTTGATAAAATGTAAACGTTAGTCTCCGTGTGTTACTAAACTGCTGATTTGGGTTCCTCCCTTTAGAGATCATGCGCTTGAAAAGCAGAGCCGAGGATGCCTGAAACTCCTTGTTGATCTTCGCACATGACCAGCTCCTGTTTGCGGCCTATTAAAGCACTGCTCTGTGTATATAATAAGGGAAACAATAAAACCCCAAAGGCAACTATTCAGTAGACAAGGGTTCTAATGTCTACTTTGCTTTTTCTTCTTAAATAAAAATTATTGGTTTGACTACAACAATCTGATTGACAGAGTTCATGGCTGCTTAGAGAGAATTTTCTCTTTTCAGATTAGATTCAATGGATCAGACATCAGATTATTTTTAGATGTTTTAAAACCAAGATATTAAGACAATTTTGTTAATGTGGCTATATATCAAAAATTGGTTAAAATATAGGATTAATGAATTTAGTGATTTTATCGCATGTCAATAAAATTAAGATTAGTATCATGCGCATTATACAGTGGCTGTATATTATTCTTTGAAAAATTGGTTAAAACATCTTATTATAATGGAGATTGTGAGTTTGTCTGTCTGTAACCGAAACTATATTACTATACAAGTCACAATTCCTTTCGTTATTTACATCATATTCTCCATGATTTTATTTTTATTTAAACCTCAATTATTAATAAAATTGTTTTACATTACTTACACTGTTGACCATATCTACATAGTATTTACCGCGTACCCCACTTGTACGGGTCAGGCACAAAGTTCCTATTAACGTGGGACCACCCACAAGCCGAAGCTCATGGAGTGGCAGGTGAAAAATTGCGTCGATCCCGTCGGATTCCCCACTCAAGGGGGCGCCTCAGGCGCTGGGCAATAAACCCAGCCCTGCCCCTTTAAATCGAGGGGGCAGGTGTTGCCTGGGGGGATGGCCCCCTGGGATCGACGCCGTTAATTATATCAATGGTCCAGAGGCCGAAGCCACTGTTGACCATATCTACATACTAATAACATGCAATTGTATTTATATATACAACAAAATAGAGGTTTACAGTGTGAATGGGAAGGCTAATTTGCATATTGATCTTAAAAAATTGATTTTAATAAATATATGCTTAGTATCATTGATTTCTAATTGTTTGGTTTTATCTTATTGAATATGAGCAAAAATCTCTTCAATAAATCTTAAAAGAAATCCCTTAACAAGAAGAAATAACTAATATTATTCTTTACTTCCTGTTTTAACTAAACAGTTTAATTAGGAAAATTTACCAATGAAAGACGGGAGTAACGGATAATGATGGAAGAGTTAGTTTCAAAGTTGTTCTATTTTTCAATCATACCCCCTCTGTTCAAATCTTTTTATCTACATTCTTATTCAGTTTCATTAGCCTTTTCTAATTTGATATGATATTTTATTATAAAAATTCAACTAAAATACTTGCACCCGGAGGGTGCATATATTTGCTAGTAGGAGTAATGAATTTAGTGATTTTATCGCATGTTAATAAATTAAGATTAGTATCATGCGCATTATACATTGAAGAAATATAAATTTGGAACATCTTTAACATTTAGTTCATTTTTCGTTTGGTTTGATTTGTTTTACGGTATATCAACCTCAGTGGGTTATTTAATGCCGATAAAGTTTAATGGGTACTCAATTTTTTTTATAAACACATTTTTCTATTTAACCCATAGATGGGACCCTAACATGTACTACCACTCCAGGTCAGAGTGGAGCAGGGAGAAATGGTGATGAAAGGGTGCTCCACATTCCGACTCCAGAATCTGAATCTCACCACCAGATAAAGTTTATCGTCATACCCACAACGAACCAAATCGGCCCTGTTATCAGCTGTGTTAGTCGGCTTCACCTTTTTCCAAATCAGTTTCTATGGCGTATTTTCTGTCGATAATTTAACTTTCTGATTAAATTCTTCATTGTTATATTTGAATTCATTTGCAATGTCAGCCATTAGGGTGTCGTCTGGATTTGGTTCTGCCATAAGAACCTGAATGGATACAAGAACGGTGTCGATGTTCAAACATGGCTTCCAGCCACCATTGGGAAGAAGTTTCAAAATATTGAGATAAATTCTTTCAGCAGAATCTATATTGGGATGATAAATAGGAGTAACAAACGTCACTTGGGGAGGTTCAAAGAAATACCTAAAGAAGGCAGGAGGGCACATCGGCCGAAACGTTGTACAATAATGATGAGAGAATAGTCCGAATAATCCAAATAATACTAATCATCAAGCCTCATCTCAAACATTCAGAGAAGTAGAATAAATATACTCAAAACTATTTTATGAATTATCCAATGACGCTTTCATATTTGAATCGGGTTAAATCTTACTTAACGGACGTAAATTCCACCATCGTATGTCACCCCGATGAAATAAAAAAAAATACTAAAAATCAAGGAATTAACTAAATTTAATGAACTTTTCAGCGTTGATATATTAATGAATAAACAATATAATGCACCAGTTATTTTATTTGAAAATTCTTACATTTTCTCAGGTCAGTTAACTTTGAACCACGTATCTTTGAGGCGTAACACAGATTCACAAACATAGGTGGTTCAAAGTTAATTGACCTGAAAAAATATATAAGTTTTTAGATAAAATAACTGGTGCATATATCTTTTATTCATTACTGTATCAACATTTCATAAAATTCGGTTAATTCCTTGATTTTTTTGTATTTTTTTTCTCTTCGGCGAGGTGACATACGATGGTGGAATTTATGTCCTTAAGTAGGATTTAACCTTGAATCTTTATCTTTTAATGGTTTAGTCTTTTAATTAGAATTATGGTTTGTATCCGGTGACATCTAAAGAATGTTGAACGGGACACTTTATTTTGTCCATCTGTTGTATGATGGTTTCCTTTTGTTTTTGAATCACGTCCGGCGTCTTTATCATCTTTTTCCCCTTCTATTGCTGCAATTTTGTCTCTATTGAGATGATGGCATTTCTGAATTGACCGCATCCTTCAGAATCAAAACGAACGCTTCATCCATTTGGCAATGTCACGTAGGATATTTAGCTGAAGTTTGGAACCTTAGATATAATATTTTGTCTTTTCAAAAAGTTACAATCTCCCTATAGCTCTGAAACTCTAACAAAAAAATATTAATATGTAATCATTTTTTTTTTGTGTTTTTTCTCATCTTTTGTCTCGACTTGATACACAATATTTTCTTCTTTTGGGTAAACCTGAAAAATTCAGGCATACAACTGGTTCGCTGATCATCGAGCTAAAAGATATTAATCAATTAAAATACTAGCAAAATAAAAAGACACCCTCCGGGCGATGTAAAAATAGATTTGTTGAAAGATATTGCATGAGGGGATGGGAGCTGAAAATTCAATGTCATAGAGTGTGTTCAATAAGTATGTAAAATCGTCAAATTTATTAAAGGATTTTTAAAAAAAAGAAAGAAAGAAAGACAATTTGAAATGGAAACAGTTCTGATAACTTTAAATATTATATTAGAATAAAACAATCTATATATAAATATATAACGCCGGGCATCTATTTATTGAAACAATGAGGATTGTCTAACGTTGCATGCTAACATTTTGAGTATATTTATTCTATGTTATGACGTTGGATTATGTGTTTGGTAATGTGACGTAAGCAGTGGCGTAATTTTTGTTACAGACAAAAACCGGAAGCGAATCTCCATGATTAATAGATTTATGAAATTTGAAACCTTAGATATGATATTTTGTCTTTTTAAAAAGTTAGAATCACCCCTATAGCTCTGAAACTCTAACAAAAAATATTAACATTTTTTCTTGTTTTTTTTCTCACCTTTTGGGTTGTTGTTGGCATCCGTCCGACGATGGCGTAGTGTCCATTTTTAATTTTTTTATCTGCAACTGCGTGAGTGGCTGAACAGATCAATTTTTGAATGACAGTCTCTGGTGCAGTGACTGCAAATAAACAGTGATGCTTGCTGGAGTTGCTGTTGTCTCTTCTTCATTTCGGCTCTCTTTTCCGTGGCGGCTTCTTTCCTCTCTTTTTCACTCCTTTTCTTTCCATGTCTAACGAGGAGTCGCCAGGTAGCACGGTCTTCTGCACAAGCCTCCCATGTGTTGGTGTTAATGTGGCATGTCTTCATGTTTCTTTTGGGTAAACCTGAAAAATTCAGGCATAACAACTGGTTCGCTGATCATCGAGCTAAAGAATATTAATCAATTAAAAATATTTATGAAGTTTGGAACCTTAGATATAATATTTTGTCTTTTTAAAATGTTAGAATCACCTTGTTATGATAATTTACCACACATGCATGAACTCTTCCAACTATAAATAGCAGCAGGTTCTGCACTTAAGCGAGAGTTAATATTTCAGCGGATAGCTGATAAGACAGCCTCACGAGTGACCTTTCATTTGTATGTTTGTACGACTGTTCTTTGTTAATATATTTGTTTAACTTATTTCCTCTCTTGTGTCTTTATTCTGGCCCCTAACCAGGCAACAATACTCCCCTATAACTCTGAAAAAATATTAATATGTAGCGGTCGAAAATAAGTTCATTTCTTATATATCTTTATTTTTGGGTACGCAAAGCTTTTCTACCTGACCAACACACTTATCATTATTTCTAGTTATGTTGTTATAGTAACACAAGGCATGCTTTTCCCAAGGGTATTAGTTAGGGGTAAAATAGTAGGGCAGACTATTTATTTGAAGCCGTTTGAAATGAACGTTTTGTTAGAAAGATTCAAATATTTACATAAAGCATTAATAGAGCTTTGATTTCTTTTTTGTCCTTTTATTCACACATCAAGGTCAAGGTGAAGGTCAAGGCCAACAACAGAAAACAGATTGCTTAGATTACTGATTTTTTTTTCATTTAAAACAAAAAGAATTTGAAGAAATCCAAAACAACAAATTGTTGTGTTATGTGCATTTACCCAACCCATCCACAAAATGGGATGTGACACTTGTCCATTTTTAAGTGGGGTTGAGAATTTATTGATAAATGCTTAAAAACTTTCAATTAATCGCATGAAAAGTTGGATGCAGGGGAAAGGTATAAATCCAACTATCTCCCTCCAGCTATGGTAAATAGTAGGGCAGACTGGGTCTTTACCTTGTTAGGCAACCAGTCTAGAAAGAACAACTTGAATTCAAACTGTTAAACTCTGCTTGGGGTGGTCACACTAGAGATAGGCTCAGTCCTAATTAGTGATCTATTCACTAATTATTTTTTTTTTCTTCTGCAACCCTTGGTATCCGTTTCACTATTCAGAATGAATATTGAACAGTTTGTCATATCTTCAACCATGTTGTTTATTTTTGATAATGTATTCCACAATCATGAGAATAATTGTTGCAAAGAAAATCCACTGAAACACATCTCAAATTCAAATGCAATGACACTTCTTATTGAAATGATTGAAAGAAAGAAAACAATAATTGTTCTTTCTCAAGTCCAAAGAAACCCACATTCAAATTTCAGGTAAAAAGATTATTTTCAATTTATTTTCACTTTTAAATCATGGTTAGGCACCCGTCTAGGAGAAGGAAACTCTGAATTCAATCTGTTAAACTCTGCTTCGGGTGGTCACTATTATAATAGGATTAGTCCTAATTAGTGATCTATTTCTCTAATAAAATATTTTGATAGATTCAAAGTAGATAGATTCTACAAATGATCATATATCTTAACTTGAAAAAAAAATGTTGGTGCTGAAAAATTAAAAATCTAAATTTTCTCTACTTTGCCTAAGAGTGTAGACTACAAAATGCATCACAATTGATTTTGTATTTCACTGACTTGTATCACAGTGGCTTCTCTGAGCGCGTATTCTTACTTTAATGTAATATATGAAAAAAATGAAGAACACAAGTTCATAAACGTGTAATGTTAATTTTGCCTACTCTGCAGTGTTTCGGATCTGTTTCAATAGTTCTCAGGGCTTTCGTTAGTTTGAGGAAAAAATATAAAAATATCAACAGAAAATATAAGAAATCCGAAGCCCGTTTGTTAGTGGTCGTGATTATTTTTCTGTTATATTTTTATATTTTTTCCTCAAACTAAACGAAAACCCTGATGAAGAACTATTGAAACAGATGAAACACTGCAGAGTAGGCAAAATAAACAATTATTTATGAACTTGTGTTCTGATAGTAACAGAGAATTCCTGTGATACAAGTCAGTGAAAATACAATAATTGTGATGCATTTTGTAGTCTACACTCTTAGCAAAGTAGAGTAGGAATTAGATTTTTAATTTTTCAGCTTTATTTCAAGTTAAGATAGTATATCATTTGTAGAATCTATCTACTTGTGAAACTTCAAAAATATCTTTTATTAGAGAATAGATCACTATTAGGACTAATCCTATTATAATAGTGACTTTTAACAGATCTGAACTTCAGATTTTCCTTTCTCCTAGACGGTGCCTAACAATGATTTAAAGTGAAAATAGAATTGATAAATAATCTTTTTTACCTTGAAAGTTGAATTGGGGTTTCTTTGGATTTGAGAAAAGAACAATTATGTTTTCTTCTTAATATTTGTCTCAATAAGAAAGTGGTCAGTATTGAATTTGAGTATGTGTTCATGGATTTCTTTGCAAACAAGTAATTTGATTGTGGAATACAACGTTATCAAAAATAAACAACATGGTTGAAGAGATATAGACAAACTGTTCAATATTCATTCTGAATAGTGAACGGTAACGCAAGGGTTGGCTATTAATTAGATGAAATAGATCACTATTAGGGACTGAGCTATTTAAGTAGTGACACCCCAAGCAGAGTTTTAAAACAGGGTTTGAATTCAGTTTTTCTTGTTCTTCTAAGATGGTTGCCTAACCAGGTTAAAGAGCCAGTAGCTATTTACCCATAGCTGGAGGGAGAGTAGTTGGATGTATACCTTCCCTGCGATCACTTTTCATGCAATTCATTGAAGTTTTTAAATGCATTTTAATCTAATATATATTCTTCCAACCCCACTTAAAAATGGTGTCCACATCCATTTGTGGATGGGTTTGGTAAAGCACATAACACAACAATTTGTGTTTGGATTTGTTCCTTCAAATTCTTTTGTTATTAAATCAGTTAATCTAAGCAATTGTTTTCTGTTTTGGCCTGAGATGTGTGAATAAAGACAAAAAGAAATCAAAGCTCTATTATGATGTAAATATTTGAATCTTTCTAACAAAACGTCATTTCAAACGGCTTCAAATAAATAGTCCTGCCTACTATTTTACCCCTAACTAATACCCTTGGGAAAAGCATGCCTTGTGTTTACTATAACAACATTAGAAATAATGATGTGTGTTGGTCAGGTCTTTGCGTACAAAAATAAAGATATATAAGAAATGAACTTATTTTTTCGACCGCTACATATTAATATTTTCAGAGTTATAGGGAGTTTGTTGCAGGGGCGAAAAAGACACAAGAGAGAAATGTTAAGAAACAGTCGTACAAACACACTCGTGAGGCTGTTTATCAGCTATCCGCTGAAATTATACTCGCTTAGGCATGCTGCTATTTATAGTTGAAGAGTTATGCATGTGCTAACATTTTAAAAGACAGGTTCCAAACTTCATAAATATTTTAATTGATTATATTCTTAGCTCGATGATCAGCGAACCAGTGTTATGCCTGAATTTTTCAGGTTTACCCAAAGAAACATGAAGACGCACATTAAACACCAACACATGAGGCTTGTGCAGAGACCGTGCACCTGGCGACTCCTCGTGACAGGAAAGAAAAGGAGTGAAAAAGAGGGAAAGAAGCGCCCACGTGAAGAAGAGACAACGCACTCCAGCAAGCATCACTGTTTATTTGCAGTCACTGCACCAGAGACTGTCATTCAAAAAATTGATCTGTTCAGCCCACTCACGCAGTTGCAGATAAAAAATTTAAAATGGACACTACGCCATCGTCGGACGGATGCCAACAACAACCAAAAGGTGAGAAAAAAACAAGAAAAATGTTAATATTTTTTTGTTAGAGTTTCAGAGCTATAGGGTGATTCTAACTTTTTAAAAAGACAAATATCAATCTAAGTTTCAAATTTCATAAATCTATTAATCATGGAGATTCGCTTCCGGTTTTTGTCTGTAACAAAAATTACGCCACTGCTTACGTCACATTACCAACACATAATCCAACGTCAATAACATAAATATAATATACTCCAAAAATGTTAGCATGCAACGTTAGACAATCCTCATTGTTTCAATAAATAGATGCCGGCGTTATATATTTATATATAGATTGTTTTTATTCTAATATAATATTTTAAAGTTATCAGAACTGTTTCCATTTCAAATTGCTTTCTTCTTTCTTTTTTTTAAAAATCCTTAATAAATTTGACGATTTACATACTTATTGAACACACTCTATGACATTGAATTTTTCAGCTCCATCCCCTCATGCAATATCTTTCAACAAATCTATTTTTACATCGCCCGGAGGGGTTTCTTTTTTTTTGCTAGTATTTTAATTGATTAATATCTTTTAGCTCGATGATCAGCGAACCAGTTGTTATGGCTGAATTTTTCAGGTTTACCCAAAAGAAGAAAATATTTGTGTATCAAGTCGAGACAAAGATGAGAAAAAACACAAGAAGAAAATGATTACATATTAATATTTTTTGTTAGAGTTTCAGAGCCTATAGGGAGATTGTAACTTTTTTGAAAAGACAAAATATTATTCTAAGGTTCCAAACTTCAGCTAAATATTCCTACGTGACATTGCCAAATGGATGGAAGCGTTCGTTTTGATTCGTGAAGGATGCGGGTCAATTCAGAAATGCCATCATCTCAAATAGAGACAAAATTGCAGCAATAGAAGGGGGAAAAAGATGATAAAGGACGCGGACGTGATTCAAAAACAAAAGGAAACCACATCATACAACAGATGGACAAAATAAGTGTCCCGTTCAACATTCTTTAGATGTCACCGGATACAATAATTCTAATTAAAAGACTAAACCATTAAAAGATAAAGATTCAAGGTTAAATCCTACTTAACGGACATAAATTCCACCATCGTATGTCACCTCGCCGAAAGGAGAAAAAATACAAAAATCAGGGAATTAACCGAATTTTATGAAATGTTGATACAGTAATGATAAAAGATATATGCACCAAGTTATTTATCTAAAAACTTATATATTTTTTCAGGTCAATTAACTTTGAACCACCTATGTTTGTGAATCTGTGTTACGCCTCAAAGATACGTGGTTCAAAGTTAACTGACCTGAGAAAATGTTAAGAATTTTCAAATAAAATAACTGGTGCATTATATTGTTTATTCATTAATATATCAACGCTGAAAAGTTCATTAAATTTAGTTAATTCCTTGATTTTTAGTATTTTTTTTTATTTCATCGGGTGACATACGATGGTGGAATTTACGTCCGTTAAGTAAGATTAACCCGATTCAAATATGAAAGCGTCATTGGATAATTCATAAAAATAGTTTTGAGTATATTTATTCTACTTCTCTGAATGTTTGAGATGAGGCTTGATGATTAGTATTATTTGGATTATTCGGACTATTCTCTCATCATTATTGTACAACGTTTCGGCCGATGTGCCCTCCTGCCTTCTTTAGGTATTCTTTGAACCTCCCCCAAGTGACGTTTGTTACTCCTATTTATCATCCCAATATAGATTCTGCTGAAAGAATTTATCTCAATATTTTGAAACTTCTTCCCAAATGGTGGCTGGAAGCCATGTTTGAACATCGACACGTTCTTGTATCCATTCAGTTTCTTATGGCAGAACAAATCCAGACGACACCCTAATGGCTGACATTGCAAATGAATTCAAATATACAATGAAGAATTTAATCAGAAAGTTAAATTATCGACGAAAATACGCCATAGAAACTGATTTGGAAAAGGTGAAGCCGACTAACACAGCTGATAACAGGGCCGATTTTGGTTCGTTGTGGGTATGACGATAAACTTTATCTGGTGGTGAGATTCAGATTCTGGAGGCGGAATGTGGAGCACCCTTTCACACCATTTCTCCTGCTCCACTCTGACCTGGAGTGGTAGTACATGTTAGGGTCCCATCTATGGGTTAAATAGAAAAATGTGTTTATAAAAAAAATTGAGTACCCATTAAACTTTATCGGCATTAAATAACCCACTGAGGTTGATATACCGTAAAACAAATCAAACCAAACGAAAAATGAACTAAATGTTAAAGATGTTCCAAATTTATATTTCTTCAATGTATAATGCGCATGATACTAATCTTAATTTTATTAACATGCGATAAAATCACTAAATTCATTACTCCTACTAGCAAATATATGCACCCTCCGGGTGCAAGTATTTTAGTTGAATTTTATAATAAAATATCATATCAAATTAGAAAGGCTAATGAAACTGAATAAGAATGTAGATAAAAAGATTTTGAACAGAGGGGGTATGATTGAAAAATAGAACAACTTTGAAACTAACTCTTCCATCATTATCCGTTACTCCCGTCTTTCATTGGTAAATTTTCCTAATTAAACTGTTTAGTTAAAACAGGAAGTAAAGAATAATATTAGTTATTTCTTCTTGTTAAGGGATTTCTTTTAAGATTTATTGAAGAGATTTTTGCTCATATTCAATAAGATAAAACCAAACAATTAGAAATCAATGATACAAGCATATATTTATTAAAATCAATTTTTTAAGATCAAAATATGCAAATTAGCCTTCCATTCACACTGTAAACCTCTATTTTGTTGTATATATAATACAATTGCATGTTATTAGTATGTAGATATGGTCAACAGTGGCTTCGGCCTCTGGACCACATTGATATAATTAACGGCGTCGATCCCAGGGGGCCATCCCCCCAGGCAACACCTGCCCCCTCGATTTAAAGGGGCAGGGCTGGTTTATTGCCCAGCGCCTGAGGCGCCCCTTGATGGGGAATCCGACGGATCGACGCAATTTTTCACCTGCCACTCCATGAGCTTCGGCTTGTGGGTGGTCCCACGTTATAGGAACTTTGTGCCTGACCCGTACAAGTGGGGTACGCGGTAAATACTATGTAATATGGTCAACAGTGTAAGTAATGTAAAACAATTTTATTAATAATTGAGGTTTAAATAAAAATAAAATCATGGAGAATATGATGTAATAACGAAAGGAATTGTGACTTGTATAGTATATAGTTTCGGTTACAGACAGACAAACTCACAATCTCCATTATAATAAGATGTTTTAACCAATTTTTCAAGAATAATATACAGCCACTGTATAATGCGCATGATACTATCTTAATTTTATTGACATGCGATAAAATCACTAAATTCATTAATCCTATATTTTAACCAATTTTTGATATATAGCCACATTAACAAAAATTGTCTTAATATCTTGGTTTTAAAACATCTAAAAATAAATCTGATGTCTGATCCATTGAATCTAATCTGAAAAGAGAAAATTCTCTCTAAGCAGCCATGAACTCTGTCAATCAGATTGTTGTAGTCAAACCAATAATTTATTTAAAGAAGAAAAAGCAAAAGTAGACATTAGAACCCTTGTCTACTGAATAGTTGCCTTTGGGGTTTATTGTTTCCCTTATTATATACACAGAGCAGTGCTTTAATAGGCCAGCAACAGGAGCTGGTCATGTGCGAAGATCAACAAGGAGTTTCAGGCATCCTCGGCTCTGCTTTTCAAGCGCATGATCTTTAAAGGAGGAACCAAATCAGCAGTTTAGTAACACACGGAGACTAACGTTTACATTTTATCAAGCAGATTATGATTGCTTTTTTGTTTGTGTTAGTTCGGAGCAAAGAAAAAAGTACGAATGTTGCCACTAGCTATGAGGTTACTGAGTGCAAATTGTATCTGCTCAGATCTCGAATCTATACTTATATCAACGAGATTTTGCTTCTTGTGTTTAACTCTCTTGACAAGCACGAGTCGGATGAATTGTTTCAATTAATTAAGACTAACAAATATATGCACTCGCCCGGGTGCAAGTATTTAAGTTTTCACGTAATAATATATAAATTAGAAACTCTAATGAAACTAAATAAGAATGCAGATAAAATGATTTAAAACAGTGGAGGATATAATCGAAAAATCGAACAACTTTGAAACTAAATCTTACATTATTTTCCATCACTCTCGTCTTTCATGGCTAATTTTTTCCTAATTTAACTATTTTAGTTGAATTAGGAAGTAAGAATAAAATTACAGTTATTTCTCTTTTAATGGATTTTAATTAATTTTATCTCAAGACTTTTACTCATATTCATTAAGATAAACTAAACAAACTAGAAATCAACACATATTTATCAATCAAATTTTTAATATCAATATGCAAATTAACCTTCTCGTTCATACATTAAAACGCTATTTTGTATATATAAATTAATTGCATGTTAAGTATAGTAGATAAGGCCAACAGTATTGATAATGTAACCAATTTTATTAATAATTGAGGTTTAAATAAAAAAAATCATGGAGAATGTGACGTAAATAACTAAGGGAATTGTGACATGAGTAGTAACATAGTTTCGGTTACAGACAGACAAACACATCTCCATTAAAAGGATATACCATTAACTAGCATAGTTCTATCAAAATTACAGTATTATTTACGTATAGATGAGCACTTCTATCTGGGATCAGAGTGTAGTATTTGTATGCATTTACGCCTAGAATCTGAAGGTAACTGTATTTCTGTTGTTATAGTAGGGTGAGGTTCCAGTTCTGGAGGTTTGGGGAATGTGGAACACCCATTCATCCCCATTGCTCCCAGTTCTACTCTGCCCAGAGTGGTAGTACCTGTTAGGGACCCATGTATGGTTAAATAGAAAAAATGTGTTTATATAAGATTGAGTATCCATTAAGAATGAATTTATCTCAAAACTTTGCCGGCAATTAATGACTCACAAGGTTGATAGGCCGTAAAACAAACAATACCAAATATACTTATCACAATCCCCGTGACCAAAGTCAATCAGAACTATGATCAGTATTCTTTCGCTTGACAACTTCTGATATTAGATATCATTAAGATTTTTGTGTACCAGTTATGTAATGAATATTTAGTACTCGGTGTAATTTTACAATCTGAGTAATAAAGCCTTAAAATGTGTTCTATCATTATGGTCCACCCGTATTATTTCATTGTGATCCCTTGAAATCATAAATATTCACTATAAAATCTAAATATGCTATTTGATCTCTGATTTTGAGATGAGGTTTGATATTAGTATTATTTGGTTATTCGGACATCATAGCATAGTGGATAAAAGGGGTGGTTTTAAGACAGTTCTAAGTGACAGTTCTCTCTAGACGTAGGTTCATTATCTCTAGACTGCAGGTTAAAGACTATGGGCACTAGAAAAACAGTGGAATCCGCTAATATTAAAATTGAAGACGTGCTTGCAATTTGCTATTAATAAAAAGAAAAACCTTTTTCTCTGAAATAATAAGAACAAGGACCAATAAAAATGTTATGCATTTCTTCGCAAAGCTGATGATCTTCATGTGGTCTAAATTTGAAATATTGCTGAAACAAATATTATGGAATGTCGTGTATTTTATTAACCACAAAGATGAAGAATATCTAAATTTTATGTACTTTTCTTGAAAATATTATCATAATTCCCAGAGACTTAATTAACTCTCATTATCAACGTCAATTTCATTTGCTGCCTTTAATATCATATATATAATATATATATATATAATATATATAATATATAATACAACAGAACCGCCGAACAAGCATGATATGACACAGTCAATCTTTAAACAGAGTTTAACATGTTTGAATTCAAAGTTTTCTTCTCTTAGACTGGTTGCCATACCAAGTTTAAAGAGTGCAATCTGTCCTGTCCATAGCTGGGGAAATAATGATTGAATTCATACAATTTCCAAAGGGTATTAGCACTATGTGGAATGCAAACAGCCTCGTCCAGGATTTGAACTCTGGTCTACATGTTCATTTACCACGACGATACCATTAACAATGAAACACCTCTTATCTGTAAATAAGGCAAAGTTTGAAAGGAAAAAGTTCATATTTAATATAAATAAATAAAAGAAGTCACACAACAATTATGACACATCTTGATCTAGCTCTTGAAAAAAAACTTCTAACGTTGTACGGTACGGTGCTAGTGCAAAGAGGTCCACCAAGAGTCACTACGGCACAAAGTGTGCTCATACCACAAACATGGCTTACATGCAATCACAGCCTGCATGAATTGTTGAGGATACTGAATTGAAGCAACAATCAGTCAGGGTAAACAAGAATTAGAAGAGGAATGCGAAGATGAAGTTACCTTATCTAAGCGTGTTTTGAGGACAAAAAATGGTTTGTGAATTACCTTTTATTGATTTTATTTACAAGAGAGACAGGAAGAACTTTATTCTACTCCTCAGTGCTTATTTTCTGTATGTACGTTTCATTGTTGTTGTTATTTTGAAATATAATATGAGTAATCCAATTAACAAAGGTGAAATATACTGTTTTTATTCCATATTCCTCATTTTAGATTAACAACGGAATAACATATCCACCAATAAACTTTTCCAAATCAAATCCACTTTGGAGACTGGAGACCAGCTTTTGAAGTTTAGAAGAACAAAGTCACTGTGTCCCGATTACGTATCTCATAACTCAAAGACAACAACCAAAGTGTGAAACATGTCAAACACCTTTGACTGTCAAACACTTATTCATGGAATGCGGGTTTTTTGCTCACACCAAAACGTTAATTTTTAATGCACAATTAATAATGAAAAGATCTATTTGAAATGTCAACATAGAATGAATTCTGTCCTTTTTAAATAAAAATTATACATGAATACAGACATAAACTAATCAATACATACAACATGATCCTAATGATTTATCACATTGTTAAACCAATTACTACAAAAGTATTTATTGCTGTATTTTTTAATATAATTTAATGCAATTAAAGGATGAAACAACTTGTTTTTTATTCTATATTCCTCATTTAGATTTGGTTCGCATACTTTCCGCAATAAATTCTCCTCAACTTGCCGCTAAAACCGACCAGTTAATTATATCTTATCTATATAGTTATTTTAGTTTTATAAAAAATTAACTACAACCACAGTATTCAATTTAGAGTAGTTAATGGGTTAATACCATTTGTGGCCGACAACTGGTTTCTGTGGTCAATGAACCCTAACCAGAAAGGGTAAGGGGAAGTCAGGGACAAGCCTTAGAGTTTTTACACCACTGGTCGGGACAGGCGACAACGGTAAGCACTTTGACATTTCTTTGAGGATTTTCTATTTCTTTGAGGATTCCTATTCCTATTTCTTTTGAAAAGTATTCGCTGTTATCCTTTTATTAATGTTTATTTGTTTTCTCATTATATTTCACGGTGTTAATTAAATAACTTAATGACTTCAGTAAAGAAGCGTATGCGTCCCTTTTTTTTCGAAGCCAGTTGGCAAAAAACTTGCCACCTAAAGTTCGTTCAGTGTGCTAACTAGGCTCACTAATTACAATAAGCAACAGTCTAGGAGAAGATAACTGAATTCAACTATGGTCTTGCTGCTCCAACATGACCCCAATGTCTAGTTCTTAATGTCGGAATTTAAAATTTTTTGAAAATAGTATTTGTGTTAAAAATAATAAATTTAATTAATTAATTATAAACTAATTAATTTAATTAATTAAAAATACAAATTCCGAAACTTTCATTTTCCTCATTGTGCTGGGACTTACTTTTTTAAAACTTGCTTTTGTGTGAAAACATCTTGAACATTTTTGATAACTTTTTTATACACTTTACTTCAAAATCTTTTGAGTTTTTCTCATGGATAAAAATGCTTCTATTTTTTAAAATAAAATTAATTTTATTCTTAACGCAAATACACATTTTCAAAATTAAAAAAATTCCGGCCCTGAACGAGAGCGTTTGTTTGTACCTCGTGATTAACGGTTTATTTATTCCGTCTTTCCTCATAAATAAATTGCTTTGGAAAAAAACCCCGCTTTATTAAAAGGTCGAAACAGATCTGTCAGCAACTAATACATCTTTTGTTTTTTTCTAAAATTTTCTATTCATACTGTCGATTCACTTCCATTTACTTCAGATTCGAATATATATCAAATGATATTGATAATATGTATGTACTATCAGCACTACCCGGCGTCGCCTGGGTAGAGGTTGTTTTTTTAAAAGTTAGTCCCGCAGATCCATTATTATTCGTATGTGTGGTTGTTTTTTCAGACTATCACGCCTAGCGTTTTTTAAGTCAGGAGACTGGGACGCAATTCTGCGAAATAGCACCGGAAAATCACAACAAAGAACTAATATTTTGGTTATTTTCTGGATATCGTGTGTTCAAATGAGGAAATACTATTTGCTTTTAGGTATGTATGCTGCGTGTACGATGTAAAGACAGTTACCTTATGATGACTTCGAGATTCAGACAACTGTACTTTGTGACCCCAAAAAACTACAACGTCACAAATCTAATACACTGAAAGTACTTCACTTCAACAAGACGACCCTGCAATATAAGGTTTTGGAGACGAGAAAAGGGTTGGTTGGGTGATGTCGTAAAAACAAACTCTGGCTCAGTTGCGCCCGACCCATGATGGGAGGGAAGCTGATTTCCCGACCTTCTTTTATCACCTTCCTTTTTTCGTTTCTTTTGCTCCAAGTTATTTTCTAATTATGGTCAGGCGACGGGCACGCGCTGAGTTCAATAAGTACATGTCCAAAAGCTTCAGCTTGAATATAAGTCCAGTATTTTCTTTGGATCTTGCTCATGCATTGGGACAGTGAGTTCAATTCCTTTTGAGAGCTCCGTTGAATCTTGCCTTCTGCAAAAGCTATTATATAAAAAAATGAAATATCTAACATAAATATAACTGGATATTGTCGGGTTTATGAGGTTCATGAAATCATAATTATGCAGGTGATGCTGATAGCTTTTTGATTTAGTGAGTCCTGGGACGCTCATATTTGCTTCGATGAGTCAACGGGAAAATTTATGGGTCCCAACTAAAAGCCGTCTAACTCCTACTTTGTAACCTATCCTGTGTAATTTGTTTCTAAGAAACTATTGAAATGTATTTACAGTCAGCTTGAATAGTGAGGGAAGAAAAAACATTGGACTCATGAATACGATTTAACTGCGTCCTTTTGATTTTTGTGCGCCAGGGATGCAGGACGTGTATCTATCAGCATCACTTTTTTGGTTGCCTTTTAGAAAGAAGAGATAAAAAATGAAAATCGGATTTAGATAAATTCAGACAAGTTGACTAAAAAACAATAAGTATCTATTCAACCGATAAGAAGGTTTGGAATGAGAATATATAACAATTATGGAAGCGCGTGTGTAATTGGTTAAAGTCATTGCCCGAGTTCAATCCTGGACGTGGTAATTGCATTTCAATTAGCGCTAACACCTTGAGAAAGGTATGAATCCTACCTTCCCTCTAGCTATGGTAAATAGTAGGCAGACTGGGCTCTTTAACCTTGTTAGGCAACCGGTCTAGGAGAAGGAAAACTCTGAATTCAAACTGTTGAACTACCCTTAAAAATTGATCTTGTGTCACACTGCTCGTGTGGAGAGTTGGTAAATAAATATAACAATTAGTTGTTATTATGTTGTTGTAGTTGTTTTGATGATGATGCCAACGATTATTAAAATAAAGATGTCAGGAAAAAGATGATTGGAAAATTTCTTTCTGTTTAGTCTTTTTGAAGCACATGTCATTTGTCTGACTAGATTAATTGATCACCTTGACTGGTTTGGTTTGTTTTGTTTTGTTTTACGGCATATCAACCTCAGTGGGTCATTTAATGCCGACAAAGTTTTGAATAAATTGATTCTTATGGATACTCATTTCGTTTTAAAAAACACATTTTTCTATTTAACCCATAGATGGGATCCTAACAGTCACCACTCCGGGTCGAGTGGACCAGGGAGCAATGGTGATGAAGGAGTGCTCCACATTTCCCAGACTTCCAAACTGGAACCTCACCATCAGAATAGAGTTTAACGTCAATTCCCAGGACATGAAACCTCAACGATATGATAAAAGGGTTGAGGCTTGCCATAAGGGCAATAGGGTTGGGGCAATCATATAGCTGCTAGGGCTTGATGTGACCAGAAGGGACAAAAAGTCAGTCTCGCAGATTCATTATTACTGAATCGCGAGTTGATTCTCACAGAATGTCACATTAAAATCTCTACGTAAAAAAAGACTTTGTGTTGACCCGGCCTGGGTAACGCGTTAGAAAAAAAAAGTTACAGACATTCTAAAAAAAAAAATAATATAATAATGTCTTCTATTTAGAATATGAATGTAAAAAATCCATACTGTTACTATCTAAATTTATTTTCTTAATTATCTTCCCACATATAATAAAATCTTAATTATTTTTGCTCAAAAGCAAGATCTAGTGATATTGAAATGCGTATATATATTGCTTTGTCGTTAATTGTTTTTTTTCGTAGTTTCCTTTTAATACTAATTAAACTGACCATTAAAAATGACGAAAACATTTTTAACGACGGACAAAATAACGATATCCGGACGCTGGGTGGTTACGCTATTTTCAGTTGGAAAAACGAGTTCAATCAATTACTAAATGAACTTTATACGAGCAAGATTTACAGACTAGGTCCCAATTTACCTCAGAGAAATTTCAGTCATTTCTATTGGCTTGGGACATCAACACAGACTCTCCTCTGCCGGTCCAATGGACGGGCCGAAGCCGCGGTCAAGTCAATGAAGCGCATTCTCCATGACAACATTGGCGCAAATGGCACCCTCAAGTCTGACAAATTTGCCCTGGCTCTTTGCAATATAGAACACTCCAATACGTGATGTTGGTTTTTTAGCCCGCACAAATTCTGCTTCATAGACAGCTGAGGGATGGAATCCCAACCAACCCGACATATTACAAGCTGCACCCTGAGTGGATCCTAACGGCTCGAAAACGAGAACAGCTGACATCCAAACGCAACACTGAGAGCCGCAACAGATATAACATTGGCACCCGAGAGCTTGAAACTCTCAGGTGGGACAGATGTAGTCATACAGAGCAAACAGGATCGACGCAGGTGGAACAAGACATGTAGAGTTGTCGAGGTCCTTCCAAACAGGCAATATCGAGTGAAAGTCAATGGTTCAGGCCGCTAACCTTGCAGAACCGCAGGTTCCTTCGACTAGTGTTATCAAATATGCTCACCCAATCTCACTTTATCAGAGGTTCCAATCATAAGTTCAGCATCCATGAATACCCAGGCAGAACTGTTGTCATCAACCCTCGTGAATCACCCGAGGGCCTCTCAACGAATTCTGTACCTGGATCGATGAACCTGTTGTCCCCCCTGATCCATCACAACCAGGTACCGAGTACCAACTCGAACACCCTCAACAGACGTGCTCCAGTGACACAAAGCAGGCCCCGGCATTGAAGAGATTACAATCATACAAGCCGGGTCTCAAGGAATCTAACTGCCCTCACATGGACTAAAACCCTTCGGTGGGGGAGATGTAGACACTTCTAATACTTTCGTTGATTCTATTTCAGGCATTGTTGGGTGTCTCCCTTTCCTAATTGTCGTCAGTTCTCCTAATCCTACACCGATCATCTCTGCTATCTTACAGCTGGAGAAAGAAGTGGCTTTCTGCATTCACAAGCGTATCCATGTATCATAAACGCAATCAAACCAAATTAGTTCGTCAAATTCACCTTAAGCCACCTCTATAATCATGTGTCTCAGCATTCTCTTGTACGACAGCGAAATCTCGACCCTGTACTCCAACCGAGCGGCAGTAAATCGCTTCTACCTTCGCTTGAAAATTAGTTCCTCAAATTCGCCTAAAGCCACAACATTATTAAATGGAATACGAATTGAATGATATACCGTATTTCACGCATATACGACGCACACTTTTTCCAAATTCTGGCTCAAAAAATTGCCTGCGTCTTATACATCATAGGTGAAGTTTGAGACTCCTGTAGGCCTAGGTAATCTTCTCTATGATGCTCACTAACACAGCTTACGCTCAGTACTTTTACTACCCTAAACTCCATGCATCCTTATTTATTGCTGTATTGTTATAATCAAGTAAAAAAAATTTTTTTAAAACAAATATATGCTAAATACACTAAAAACGTTTTTTCCTGAATCTAACCTGCTGAATGGGGTGCGTCTTATATGCCGTGCGTCTTATTGCCGTCAAATACGGTAGTTAAAAAATATTGTCGTGAAAATGGGAAAAACTTTGCTCCGAGGAGAATAATTTCATTAATCAGACGACAGCTGCTGATTTACAATAATTGTTGAATGACCTGCACTGAATGAGTTCTGATTTAATGACATAAACGAGAAGCTTAGAAAAGAAAAAACTGTGCTAAGTACAGAGGAAAAAAATTATAATCATACAATATGTTTTTTTATTATTGATCATTTGCGTTGTGAACTAATCATCCTGGTGGGTGGACACATATCGAATTGAAAGGTGGATGTGTATTTCGTTTTGGTGTAAATGACATTTTATGATTCACGGGTCGAAGGTCAAAATTAACCGCCGACATTTTGGGCCTAATTCTCTATAAACGAAATCACCAGGAAATATAATGCGTTATTTCTGGATTAGATATTTCTGGACTGAATCCTGCTGGTCTTTTAATTACAAACAATGTAACAGGTTTTCCAATTCGTTTCATTTATCTAACACCATACACACACACACACACACACACACACATATATATATATATTAAGTGTGTACAGAAATAACCTACTCGAGTTTCACCATATAAGGATCTTCAGGATTAAATCCACTGAAACATGAATCCGGCAGTTAGCTGTAATTAGTCAATATATTTGATTATTTCAGTGGGTTTAACCCTGAAAAATCCTTATGGTGAAAATCGAGTTGGTTATTCTGTACACATTATGAATAAATCCGCTCTACTTACGTATTGGGCACTTTAATATTTGTTATAACGCTGACTTATGCGTGTAACACTTATACCAACCAAATATTGAGATCACAATATTTTTACCGCAAGTCATTCCTTTTACATATATTATATATATATATTAATATATATATATATATATAGGGGGGCACAATGGACGGAATACAAGTTCAAAGTATGACCATATAAAACACTTGCTGACAAGAAATTAATAACAAGGCATTCAATCATTGGCATTTAGTCTCGGAAGACAATAATAAAGTTTTTTGTGCCCCTGAAGTTGCAGCGCCTCCTGTGACTGAAGTCCGATGTTTTAAAAATCATTCTAGACCACAAATGTCGCATTTGATGGCTGTCATAAGATCTTGTTGTCGCTGCTTTCTTTTGGTCCTCTTAGCTTTATGTTGTTCGTCAGGTGGACTTCTGACATGAACATTTCTTACGGAGAGTCTGCCGCCATCGAGGGTGGTCCTGAGCCAATATTCCCAGCTGGAAAGGGCAATGCCAAAGCATCTGAGATCCTTCTTGCAGACATCCTTGAATAGCAGCTGGGGGCAACCATTCTGTCTCTTACCAGACGAAATGCTCTCCATAGAGGATGTCTTTCGAGATTCGTCCATCATCCATCCGACGTCTACATGACCTAGCTCACGGAGACGACGTTGTCTCAGTAGAGACACAA
Organism: Doryteuthis pealeii; assembly: GCA_023376005.1. NCBI lineage: Eukaryota > Metazoa > Mollusca > Cephalopoda > Myopsida > Loliginidae > Doryteuthis > Doryteuthis pealeii. Next base: position 53,469,331 of record CM042167.1, read on the forward strand.
GCTGGGAGTGAGTTCTCTCTAGAACTGCTGTCGTTAGTGATCCTGTCCCTCCAGGCGATGCCTAGTATTCGTCGTAAGGCAGCGAGTAGAAGTTATTTAGCGCCCTCTTGGTGGATTAATAAGGTCATGTTTCATGTAAAGGCATGACACCCGATAATTATACAGACAGGCTATATGTTTCTAAGAAGGAGGCGCGTGGGTGTATGGTTAGATTCATTAGGAAATGGCTCTGTCCGACCTGAGTTCAATTCCTGGACGAATACTGTCTTGCATTTCACTAGCGCTAATACCCCTTGGGAAAGTATGATCCATATTCTTCCCTCAGCTATGGGTATAATAGCGGGTCGACTGGGCTTCTTTGACCATGGCTGGTAACCAGTCTAAGGAGAAGGAAAACTCTGATTCAAACCTGGTAACTCCGCGTTAAAAAACGCTTAAACATGACCTTGTGTCGCATCCTGCTCGTGCGAGGCGTGAGTAAATATATAGTTATGTATCAAAGAAAGCGAAGGTGAAGAGGTCTCGCCATACAGAGGCCATTACAACTTCAAATCCCACTCTCTCTTCTTATATCTTCTATCTATCTATCTATCATTGTCTGTTCCTTCCTTCTTCTTTTTCTTCCTTCCTACTACCTCCGTCCCGGCCATTAACAAACCTTCCAAATCCTTCTCTCCCCTCTCTCTCTCACTCTCCTATTAAGAACTCATTGTTTATATATTCCCGCAAACATGGGTATGGGTATATAATTAACATCTGTACTCCGTCTAATTATCTTTATTTAATCATTTATTGTTTATTTATTTATTGTAAGAAAATTTAACAAGAGTAATAATAATAGAACTTAAAAAAAAAGTAAAGAAACAACATTTATTGAATATTAGTATAAAATAAAGTTTATACCAACATTTAATATATAAAAATATTCTCTTTTTTACATGCCACACATGTAAAACCCATGACAATCTTCAAACAAACTTTATTAAATCTTAAGGCTAACTATTACTATCTAAAACTGAGCGAATCAACATTTATCTCCTATGGCTTTTTTTTTACTGTTTAGTTTAATGACACGAAATTTACAAATTATCTTACTTTTAGATTGAGTTATATTTGCATAAAGAATTCCTTTTAATTGGTTCTAATTAGTCGAAATTTGCAATTGTCAAAAACTGATCCATGTCTTTACTTTACATTCTGCCTACCACTCTTTCTCCTCTCTATGTATATTGAGCAAGATAATAATAATATAACGTTTTCTACTAATAACAGACTTACCAAATGTTATGATGAGAAACATTGAGATTAGATTATATAAAGGATATTCTGAAATTAAATCTGTATCGTCTAATTTCTCTATTTATTTATTTTTTGTTTATGTTATTTATTTGTAAGAAAAGCGAGCAAAAGTTATATTAATAGAGCTTTCTTTCTACTAATACAGATTTACTCAAAAAACTTATGGGAGAATAAGAGGAAATTAATCCGACAATATGTGG
>CM042167.1:53470929-53508429 GCA_023376005.1 Doryteuthis pealeii
GAAATTTTTACAAACAACTGCCTTTATATAATGTATATATAGAATAGATACTGCAGTTTAAATTTTTTTTCTCACCTTGGTGGAAATATATCATTTGGCGTCGCTTGGTTTTTTGTTTGTGTTTTTTTTACACTATCCAAAGTTTGAGATTCAAGTTCCACTGGGTGAGATTAATATATAATATTCTGACAAGGAGAAAACTACATATAACGGCAAAATACGGTAATAATCTGATGATCAATGGATTTATATAAAACAATAATAATTTATTTCGTGTTTCAGACGAATTTTCCTAATTTTTGCTTTTCGTATCGCGTTATGTCAAATTTAAAATATCATTGTTTAAAATACAGGAAATGTGAAAAAAACGACCGCCACATTTATTACGCACCCAAACGCAAACTAAAACGATAATTTTAACCAAAAAAGACAAATTAAAATTGAAAATGATTCTTTTTTTATATGATTTTATTGACTGTTGAAAAGACCTTTCTCAATGCTGTCGTGGGTATCCTATTAACATTTTTATTAATTGAAATATTACATTTTAAAACTTCGCAAGTATCAAAAATTCACAAAAAAATAGTTGTTGAAATAGATCACCAACTAATTTAGGACTGAGCCTATTCTAGGATAGTGAACACGCAAGGCGAAGTAGGTTTAACAGGTTTGAATTCGTTTTCCTTCTATATTTTATGCACGAAAGATAAAATAACAATTTAATACGAAGAAAAAAAAAATGTTAGGCTTAAGTTTAGAGTTCAATTCAAATCTTGTTATTTATTCTTTAACCATTTTATATTGAAATTTAGTGAAATGATCACTTAATTAGGACTAATCCTTTCTAGTATGACACCCCCCCAAGCAGCAGTCTTTGAATTCAGAGTTTTCCTTCTCCTAGAACTGGTTGCCTAACCAAATGATTTAAATGAGAAGAAAATGAATTGATGATATATCTTTTACTTGTGAAAGTTTTGGAATTTTTGGTTTTTCTTTGGGATTTGAGAAAAAAGAGACATTATTGTTTTCTTTCTAAATCATTTTCAATAAGAACTTCATTGCATTTGAATTGGAGATGTGTTCAGGTGGATTTTTCTTTGCAACAAATTAATTCTCATCAATTGTGGAATACTTATCCAAATAATTAAGACAACTGGTGGAAGGGGCATATGACAAAACCTTCAATATTCATTCTGAATAGTGAACGGTATTATAAACACCAAGGGTTGGCCAGAAGAAAAAAAATGAGAAATAGATCATTGAATTAAGGGGACTGGCCTATCTCTCAGTAGTGACGGATACTCCCACCGCGGAGTTTTTAAACAGGTTTGATTCAGAGTTTTTTGTTCTCCTAGGAGCTGGGGTTCGGCAGGAATATTTACAAGCAGACTAAACCAAGGTCAAAGTTGTTACTTGCTTCGGCTGTCTTCGAGTCCGTTACGACCTCTATAAACACAATAGCTTGAGGACAGGGATGTGGTTGGACAGCGTCCTATCACATGGCTCGTAGATATATTCTTTGCGTGATGCTCACCGTAGCTCCTTTGTGATTATAACTGCCACCGAATGGTATTAGCTACTCGTGGTAGTTATTCGTCGCGGAATTTGAACTTCGGGGCTCGACGAGTCCATTTCCTTGAAACCTCGACCACGACTTGGTTATTACGGTGTCCTGTCCTGTATGTTCCGTTAATCACGACCAGTAAAATCATATTCATATATTATATTTTACCGAACTCCTCATACTTGCATGATTAAGGACGTGACCCACCAAGGTCAATTTATTAAGCGGAGTTTTAACAGGCGTTGAAATTCAGGGTTTTCCTTTGTCTTCCTGACTGGTTGCCTAACTATTGTATTACGGATCCTACTGTATTCAGCATTACTAGCATGTGTTACATAGTAAACCAGCTGCGCACTCTTGGAGCGTCAGACTAAATAACTCGCAACGATATGCCCAAAACATCGAGGAAACGGTTCGCGTAATGGCCGAATCCTGCAGTCTCAGGGTATTTCCTCTCATCCCACTTATTGGGGCAACACAAGGACATTTTTGGTGGCCACCAAAGCCCAAATGCTATGGGTGTGGAGTCACAAAAATACATATCATTCCCCCTCACGGAGGCGCCTCAGGCTGTGGGGCGGGCCAATAAACCCAGCCCGGCTCCTTAAATCACGGGGGCAGGCAATTTCCTGGGGTGTGGATAGCCCCCCTGGGATCACGTGTTAATTTACTTAGCCGCTCCAGAGGTCCGAACACTCTCTGAAACAGTTTCAGAGAGTAATCACCTCGATTGCTCTTGAGGCTGTTGTATAATTTAATCCATGCGACAGCCGCATTCACTTTCTTCCACGCTAAATCCACAACAACAAACAAAGGGTTTTTAAAGAGTCCAGTCTACCCTACTATCCTGTAGATAGGGGAGAATAGTAAATTCATACTCCTATGGTATTAGATGCTTTATGGAAATACAACAGCCTGGTCCAGGGATTGAACTCAATGTCGACCACGTCTATTTTCCTACGACGGTAACCATCACACCACACTTCCCAATATTATATAGTAGCACAATGTTGGAATATCTTGGTTATATAAGGTTGTCCTAGCAAACAACCACCTGGTTTTATGGGATGACTGGGCCGAGGGTCACGTGTTTTATCATTCCCGCCCAATCTATCAGACAGCCATAATTCGTGGGCCTGGTTGACTACTAATCACTATGTCTTGGAACCGTCAATTTGCAATCGAATTGACGAAATGCCCTTACCATATAAGATAAACAAGGATTCTGTACCAAGGATTTCCTTTGGAGACCCTCGCATGCTACTGGGAGTTGCGTAAACCCTGTAATTAGCAAGCCTGGACAACAAGGGTAGCCAAGGTAGGCCGATATGTATACAGCTGGATTCGGCCGCACACCTTCTGGAAAAAAAGTCTCAAAAAATGGTTGTCGGGCGGAATTGATTTTTACGACTTAACCAGTTCCCAATGTGTTTTGGGCCTCCGAACTCCCGAGATTCTTAACTCCCATGGGGATATTATGTATTGTGGCGCTGTTGAGAAACGGACACCAATCGCCGCCTCGCGACGTGCCATACTACCAAAAGCCCAGTTTTATCGACAGAATCAGGTAGTTTTTGAGACCTCCAGAAATTTGTAACATCAGCTTTCTCCCAGGTTCCGGGTGGACTGAGTGCAGCTAATGCGGTTATTTGCTTGAAGCCTAAAGGTGGCCCTAAAAACGTACTTACGAGCGCTGCTGAATAAGTTCTTTGGACAGACAAGTTTAGGACTTGACTAATCATTATTCAATTATCTTAAACCTTTTCAAAAAAAAAGGAATATTCCTTATTTTGGTCTAAGTGAAAAAAGACATCCCTGGGTTTTAAAATAAAACTAACTGTAACCCCGATTTTAACATTGACTATGTGAGGTGACATCGATAACTAATTTTTTGGCACTGGAAAATTATCAATAGGGGGAAAATGTGTATGTTTTTGGGGGTCAACGCACTGACATTAATACAGTAAGGATAATCTATACATTATTTAAAGGGCTCAGTGTGATGAATCGTTAAGGTCCCAAAGGTAATCTTTTAAAAATATTAAAGGGCGTGGTGTTATTGTATGTCTAAAAGGGTAATCATAACATCTATATTAAGGGCAGTTGTGTGTATGTGTTATGTCAAGGTAATCTATACATATTAAGGGGCAGTTGTTGTGTATGATGCCAAAGGTTAATCTATTACATAATTTTAAAGGGCAGTTAGTTGGATGTATTGATAGTTGGCGAGGATTGTCATGGTTATCCGACGTGTGGTGCGACATGATGATGTGATTGATATGTTATAAAGTTGGGTCTGAATATTAGCTACAAATGAGGTAACTCCCCTTGTTATTTCCTGTGAGGAGACATGTTTTGGTCGGCCATCTATTTCAGCCCCGTAAATCATACAATTGGATGGTTTTTTTAACCGAATATCAATAAAATGTGTTCATATTAACAATAAAGTTTATTTTCAATATACAAGGAGATAAGAACACATTTTGTTTTTTCGTTGTTTTTTTTTAAAACATGCAGTTGCATGATTCGAACAATTTCGGTATTTTCATGTTAGATTTACAGTTGAAATGGAAATGACCGACCAAACTATGCTTCCTCAAAGTGAATAAAAAAACGGGCGGTTACGTCTCATTTATTGTAGCTAAATGTTCAGTTACCTAAGTGCCTTTATTCAGTTTTTTATTTTTTTCTACTTAAGCATATGAAGTAGTAGATTTTTGATTAGGGTGTTCTCTTTCATCTCGGAAAGGTTTTCGCTTTCTGTTCTAGCAATTATAACATTTTATTGTACTAGTAATGTGACCACAATCCGCTGCGGAAAGAAGTGTTAAACAATTGCCACACTAAACACGGATTATACATTTTATTATATTTATATATTATAATATATTATATTTGTGGTATAAATTAATTATGAAAGGTTTTTGTTTGTACATTGTGTAAAATATCTCAATTATTTCAGTGTTGATTTCAGATCTTCTTACCAATTAATACTTTGAGGGGAGGGAAACCTACACGACTCATATCCTTTATTTCTATTTATAAAATACGGTTGCCATGGTGTGTTTGGCATTCAATATAATGTACGTCAATTATGAATTGTCGTGTTAATTGAAGGATTAAAATAGAAAACAGAAAATCACGATAGCGCCTTAAAAGAGAAATTAAAGGTTTCTCAACCATCAAATGAATTTTAGGGACCAATTTTGTACCCCACTAAACACTTTAGGTTTTGTTTGAATATCCTTTGAAGATAATTCAGGGCCATTCCGTACAAAGTTATACAGAAACCTTGAGATTCATTTGAATGGAGAAATGAACTTTGGTGAAAAGAGAGACCAAGAAAAACAGAGGAGAGAAGGGAGCGGAAAAGGATGAAATAGATTAAGGGAAGAAGAAAAAGAGAAGAAAGAGAAAAGTAAGTATTAAGAGGATGAGAAGAGGGAGAGAGAGAAGAGGGGTAGGGAGGGACGGAGGAAGGGGAGGAGGGAGGAGGGGACGAGCGAGAAGAGGTAAGAAGAGAGGGGATGGAGGGAGAGAGGAGTGCGAAGAGACAAGGGAGAGAGAGAGAGGAGAGAGAGAGGGAGGAAAGTTGGCTTCGTTGAGGAGATTCAATTGACTGGGGGTAGATTCTGGAATGGTTGGAAAGAGAAGAGCAAGAAGAACAAAAAGGAAGAGAAAGGAAGGGGAAAAGAATAATAGAAAGAAAGGGAAACAAAGGAGAAACAAGAAAGAGGGAAAATAAGGATTAAGAGAGGGAGAAGAGAGGGAGCGGGTTGCTTCGTGAAGATTCATCTTGACTGAAGATATTGGAATTGTGAAGAGAGAAGAGCAGAAGAACAAGAAAGAGAGAAAGGAAGAGAAAGATTATAAATTGAGGGGAAAGAAGAAAAAAAAAAAAGAAAGAAAGAAAGGAAAGAGATGAAAAGTAAGGATTTTAAAAAAAAGCAGAGAGAGGATTTTTGCTTCGTTGAGGACGATTCATCTTTGACTGATAGAAATGAATTTTGAAAAAAGAGAAGACAAAAGAATAGCAGAAAGGAGGAGAGAAAAGACAGGACAGAAAGCAAATAGAATTCAGAGGAAGGGAAGAAGAAGGGATATATTTAAGCATATACTTATAAAATATTATTAAGATGCGGATTTCGTCAAGGATAATAATTCTGTTTTGTTTTTTGTTTGTTGTTTTGTTTTTTTTGTTTAACTTAGCAAATAATATATGCACCCTCTTGGCTTACAAATATTAAAGTTGTAAGAAAGGGCTTAATGAAACTAAAACGAATGGGAATGAAGAATAAAGATTTGAAACGAGAGAGGGTATGAATCGAAAAATTAGAGAACAGAAAAACTTTACTCGTTCCATCAAACCCGTTCTCGTTCATTGCTACATTTTCCTAATTTTTATTTAGGTAAAATAGGAAAGGAGTAAGAAAAGATGTTTTCTAGTTATGGATGTCTATTTAAGATTCTATCTCCAGCTGTGGCTCATATTCATTTAAGGTAAAAGCCAAACATTTAGAAATCAAAAAATATTAAAATATTTATTAAGATCAAATTTTTTATATCAAAATGCAAATTAGCTTTCCTGTTCACACTGTAAACTTGCTATTTGTTGATTATATAAAAACACTTGCATGTTTGCAGTTGTTGTATATATGGACAACAGTATTTAATATAAAACAATTTTTATTAATAATTGAGGTTTAGATAAAATTTTAAAATCATGGAGAATGTGACCCGTAATACCAAAGAATTGCACTTGGAAGTAGTAATTATAGTTTCGTAACAGACAAACTCACCAATCTCCATTATAATTTATTTACACCACAACATCATAGGATATTACAAGTAATCCGAAAACGATTAAAATTTAATTTTAAAAGTTTTATTACAAGATATTAAGATTGGCTCTCTTGTTAGAGGACTGTCATGTCTAAAGTACCCTTGGCCACAACACCATGAAGCTATGAGAGGTCCAGAAGAAAGCACGGGGGGGGACAACACAGCACCGGCAACATCCAACATCTTCAGGGACAGCTTCAACATGCGACATCTGGTTGTGAGAAATGTTTTTTCAAACATTGGACTTTACAGTCACAGAAGGCACTGTAAGCTCAGGAGTCACAAAAAAATTTATAAGTCTTTCCGAGCCTGAAGTGTCAATAGAGGAGTTGTACTTTAAAAATGATTAAGATCCATGATATATTTACTTTCTTTTGGATAACTATTTAAAGTTATAATAACAGGTTTATTTTTTTGTCGCTCCAGTCGGTGTAGAGCGTTCCGGCTGTGGTAGAAACACACAAGAGGTTTCCTGTTCGATACCGGAACCGCGTCAACTCAGCGTATTATTGCTGTAAAGTAAAAGGAGCTGATGGTATGTGTCGGCGCACAACCAAAACACACGCAAAAATTACCTCCTTTTGGTCTCAGCGCTGTTAGTGAAAAGGGGGATAGACTCCCTCGCTGGTTTGGCGTGATACGACTTTAAGGGCCACCCCCGACGACTTTAATTTTAATCAGACGAGCATCATCCTCACATCCCTGGATTAGAAATGCATGCGAATGTTATTTTGAATGTTATTTATTAGATCATTCAATTGATTTCAAGTCTCAACTTCTTGTGGTCGACTGTTCTTATTTCATTTGTCCTCCAAAAAAACAATCTCCTTGGCCTAGCGCCTAGTGAAAGGGGGTACTCTCCCGCAGCTGATTAGCTGATACCAACTTGTAGGGGCCCCCCAATGGCCCTTTATTATTTGATAAAATCTTTTTCAAATTCGATTGAGAACTTGTGTTTTTTTTTGTTTTGTTTTTTTTTTGGGGGGGGGGAGGGGGTGTTGGTAATAATAAAAACTTCTAATCTTCAGATTAAGCGCCGACGACTTCCTTCCTCTTGGGGCATAATCTCGATAAGAAAACCGCCGGGCTTACGCTTGTTGCAGGATTGACCTGGTGCTGGTTTTAGTTTAGAGGACTTTAAAAAAAAGTGATGTTGATAGGGACGGATGATTTGAGAGAGAGAAGAGTCAAGGAAAGTATCATGCTGTCAGCACACCGTGATTATTTATGAGATGACTTTCCTTATTCTTATTCATTATGTAAGAATCTTTCCACAATTTCCGATTTTAAGGAGGTTTTTATTGTTTTTTTTTAATATTTATAAACTGTTCTAATCCAATAATTAACGGCCAGCGATGATTTCTTCCTTCCTCTTGGTTTGATACACTACATCTCCATAGAGTTAAAGTGTTTCAATTGCCGATAGGTTACCGGAAAGAATGGAGAACCATGAAAAAAAAAGGAAAAAAACCGCTTACGCATGTTAGTCTAAGAAAATTCTTGATTACCTCCCCTAATCCTCCACCGAATACGGACAAGATGAAGTTGCCTTTTGCTTGAAACCACTGAATCAACGTCCTCTCTCACACAATATGGGATGACATGACCACTTTTGGCAAACATGTGCTGACATAAACCCACTCCTTTCTAGATCTTGCTCTTTTCTGATTTGTTCTATAACAGAGACCACTAACTCGATACAATCGAAAAGGTTTGTTTCGACTTGCACCATCTCAGTAGAACCAAAGTCAGCTCTGTTTTTTGCCCGCCGTCCTACTAGAGGCATTGTAATCGGACCCAAGTTCGGTTCGGTTGCAAAAATACCAACGAGAGACGTTAATTACACAGAGAAAAAATTGCTCTGCCGCCAACTTACAAGCCGCTGGGGTAATTTAAAACTGCGGACAAGCCGCCACAAAAAAGAGGCCTTCTTACGATCAGTAACCCTTATTTGGAGCTGGCTTTTACCGCTCTACGTCGTTGATTCTCTCTAAAATCCATTGTGTGAACTGATGGGAGTCATCAGAAAAGCAGTCCGTCTGCTAAAGGAAACATGCGTGTTCCTCTCTCTCTTTCTCCTCTCTCTCTCTCGCTCTCTCTCTCTCTCTCTCATTGCCCTTCTCTCTCTCTCTCTCTTGCGCTCTCTCTCCTCCCTCTCTCTCTCACTACTTTCTGGTCTCTCTCTCTCCTCTTCTTTTCTCTCTCTCTCTCTCTCTCTCTCTCTCTTGCCAATCCCTTTCTCTCCTCTCTATCTGTATCCTCAGCGTCGTTTTTCGACAGTTTTAAAATGATTGGTTTTCGACCCGTCCAGTCACGGGGGTCAATTTTCGTTCCGACATGGGTCTCATATAACCTGCCTGCAGTTGGAATAGTGGGGCCTGTACGTCACCAGACTGTGCAGATTCACCTGTAAGGTTGTCAGTTCCCCTTTTATTGTGGTCAGCGATCACGGTCTATAATATTCATCGATTCTTTTCTAAGAACGTCTGCCCATAACCCCCATCCCGATCGCCCATTAAACGATTCTTATAATCTTAGAATAACAGTTTCTGCAACTTGGTGCGCCAATCAGCAAACCAGAAAATTTCACCTTGGAATTGTTTCCTCTCTCTCTCTCGTCTCTTCTCTCTCTCTCCATCTCTCTCTCTACTCTCCCTCTCTCTCTCTCTCTCTCATTTTAGCGTTCTTCTATAAAAACAGGGCGCGGCCTCTCTCTCTCCTCTTTCACTCTCTCATTTTAGCGTTGGTCTAAAAAAAAACGCTCCCCCCCTCTCTTCCTCTCTCTCTCTCCTCTCTCTCTCTCTCGTCTCTCTTCTCTTCTTTCTCTCTCTAGAATTATGTTCCTTCTCTTGTGCATTCGCTTGAATTTTCTTTTTCTCTTTCATTTGTACTATCCAATCTTTTCTCTCTCAGATGTTATGTTTCTTCCACAAAAAATTTGGCTTCCATTTAACCAATTTTTTATTTCATTTGGTTTGTTATCGCCTTTTGTTCTTTGTTGTTTGGGTTTTGGGGGTTTTTTTTTATTCATTTCTATTCTTTATTTTTCATCGTCTTTTTATTAAATTCTTCTTAACTCTTTCTTCTTTTTCATTTCTACTACTCTTATAAATCAAAAGATGCTAACTTAATTCTTGCTTATAATATTCAAAATGTTTATTAAATTATTCCTGTTATTTCCCATTAATATTATAGAGCATTTCAAGTCGCTTAATATTGTTGGAATCTTTCCCGTCTGCTAAAGACGATGGTTAGGTGCCAATTTCTAACTGCATCTGTGCGAGAGGCTGAAACAGCCAATTTGAATGGCAATCTCTGGTGCATTGACTGCAGACAAACAGTGATGCCTGCTGGAGTTGCTGTTGTCTCTCCTTCATTTCTGGCTCTCTTTTACTGGGCGCTTTCTTTCCTCTCTTTTTCACACCTTTCGTACCTGACGTGAAAGCAAACGTCTGGCCGTCCGGTTTTCTGCACCAAGCCTCCCATGTTTGTTTGGTTTTAATGTGGCATGCCTTCATGTCCTCTTACAGAAGTCTTTAAAGGATAGGCAGTTTCTCCTATCGACCGGGAAGCCTTCTACTAGTTCGCCATACAAGTATGTTTTTGGGATGCCTACGTAAGTCGCTTAATAAAATTTTTACCTACTATTAGATTTTTTCAGAACTCATTTTAACTATATGTCGCTGTTATTGGCTACTGTAATAAATCTTTCTTTCTTCTTGTGCATTCTTCGATGGTCATCTTGATACATACACACAGTTTGCTAGTCTTCTTTTCTAGTTTCGCTGGATATAGTCTATCCCATCATCTTTTGGGTTACTGTCACAGATGCAGACTACGCTGATGACTTTGTACTTCTTGCAGATACACCGGCACAGCGAGTCACTACTTCATAGGCCTGGAGAAGGCAGCCCAAAGAATATCGGCCTCTATGTGACCCGATAAAACTGAGTTCATGTGTTTCAAAAAAAGGAGACATCTCCAGCTCAACGGTAAGCCTCTAAAGCCATTAGAACCAATTCCCATACTTAGTTGTAATATCTCATCCACAGAAAGCGATGTTAATCACGAATAGGAAGGCATGGTCGGTCATAACCAGATTATCAGTTATAGGAAATCCGATCTCACTATCTCACAACAAAGTTAAAGTGACAATTCTTCCAGGCTGTGGTTATATCAGTGCTGCACCATTTGGATCCTGACGAGGCGCCTGAGAATAAGTAGATGGACCTGCCCCCTATCTCACAACCACCGAGAGTAATTTTGTCTCATACCCCACTTGTATGGACTGGGCACAAGGCCTCGTTTTTAACGTGGCCCACCCACAAACTGAAGCTCATGGCTCACAAACCACCCCGAGTGAGGACAAGGGCATGCTGGACACTGCTGGAAGAGCAAGGACGAATTCATAAGCGACGTTCTCCTGTGGAAGCCAAACACACGGACATACTAATGTGGGCCGCCCACCAAGGATCTACATTGACCAACTCCACGAGGATGCCAGATGCTGCGAAGAGGATTTCCCTGAGACATGAATGATAGAGAAGGTTGGCGAGAGATTGTCATGGATATCCGTGTTGATTGTACGACCACCATGATGATGATGACTTTGTGCATCGTCCATCAATTTACTTGTTCTGAGATCAATGTTTCTGAGCTACTCACTTGTCCAGATTAAGAAGGGTCTAGATTATCTTTCCAAGTAGACACCCCAGGTATTTCTCTTTAATTAAGTTCTGCTTCAAATTTTGCTTTTAACTATTTTTCCTGAATCTTTCATTCGTTTCTGTTTGATAGATATGTTTTCTAATAAAAAAAAATAAAAGTAAAAGTCGGTATCAGCCAGACAGCGAGGGAGTCTATCACCTTTCACTAGTGCTATATCAAGGAGATTGTTTTTTTGCATCTGAGGTGGAGCGCCACACCTACTATCAGCTCCTTACTTTACTGCACTGATCCCTGTGCTACTCATAGGCTGAGTTGGCGAGGGCCGGTATCGAACCCGGAACCTTGTGATTCCTTGGCTGACGCTCTACTGACTGAGCTAAATTGGCCCTATTCCCAGATATTTATATATATTTTCTCTCCAAGCGTTCTGACACTTTCCTGGTTAATTACTTCTACTATTACTTCTCTTTCAATTATAAGCATTGTGCATTTATCAATTCAAAATTCTATTCCTATGAATATATTTTTTCATTATTTCAAAATGTTGTGGTCATGTGTGCCTCCAGTTCCTTTGCAGTATTATTTTTGTTCATTGGGGAATTGCAGCGACCTTTAGATGAGTAGTAAATTTATTCTCTGTGCAATTAGAATTTTCAGCATCATTAGCATACACATTATTGGTCTGTAGTTGCTTAGAGTAGTTCCTTTTAGTGTTCTTTCTCGACGAGGGTGATTTACGCTTCATCATCCAATCGGAGAGGTTTGCCAATCGTAGATACTTGCCCATTTCTTGAGTCAATCGGTCGTGGATATAATTCAGGAAAATTGCAGGGACCTTTAAGTGAGTAGTAAATTTCTTCTCTGTGCAGTTAGGATTTTCCACATCATTAGCATACACATTATTGGTCTGTAATTGCTTATAGTAGTACCTTTTAGTATTCTTTCTCGACGAGGGTGATTTACGCTTCATCATCAAATCGGATAGGTTTGCCAATCGTAGATAATTGCCCATTTCTTGAGTCAATCGGTCGTGGATATAATTCAGGGAAATTGCAGGGACCTTTAAGTAGTAGTAAATTTCTTCTCTGTGCAGTCAGGATTTTCCACATCATTAGCATACACATTATTGGTCTGTAGTTGCTTGAAGTATTTCCTTTTGCTCATTTAATGAGTCAATCGGCTGTGGATATAATTCATGGATCGAATCATGGCTTGGTGCCTAGCAACTTGCTGTCTTCTTGGGTGAGAAGATCAAGACTTATTTTAATGCCTGACATTTCCTCATTTTATTGAAATTAATTGTTTATGTTTATCAACGACTCGGCTTTCCTATTATGTTCTTGCATCTGTTCCCATTGTTTGCTCCACAGATGTTTGGTTGCAGTTATTCAGTTTTCTTCGTGTTTTCTCCGTTTACTTATTGGAATAATTTGTATTCTTTATTTGGCAATGTCCGGTTTTTCTCATATTGTTCTTTCCTATTTTGATATTTCTTTAGTCTTCCTTCCTTAGGGGTCATCACTAATCAATCATAACCCTAACGGTTATGGAAATTTTCCACTTAACTCCCTCCGATTTTGAATCTAACGAACTCTGATTGAAAATATCTACAGTACGTACATAATTCATAAGCTGCCTATGAATTATATAACAGGTTGGTTGGTTGCTTGGTTGGTTGCTTGGTTGGGCTATTTTATGCCGAAGACAGTTTCTTATTCATTCTTAGTATTATCTGCGTTATTCGGACTATTGTCCCCATCTTCATTGTTATTTGTACAACGTTTCGGCCGATATACCCTCCGGCCTTCTTCAGGTATTTCTTGTCGGACTCGGGAACCTTCTCGGACTCGGGAACCTTCTTTTCGAACTCGGGAATATCGGCCGAAACGTTGTACAAATAACAATGAAGATGGGGACAATTGTCCGAATAACGCAGATAATACTAATCTTCAAGCCTCATCTCAAACATTCAGAAAAATTATTCATTCTTGTTGGGTATTTTAACTCATTGCTTATAACACATTTTTAAAACTCATTTTGGATCTATCTATGGGATCCTAACAAGTTCCAGAGGTCCAGAAGAAAGCGGCGGCCTCAAAGCATCGGCACATCAATATCTTAAGTGACAGCCTTCACATGCGACATCTGTGGTTGAGGCTGTTTTTCGAACATTGGACTTCACAGTTAAAGGAGGCGCTGTAACTCCGGACACAAGTCTTCCAAGACTGAAATACCGATAAACTAGTACTACGACCCCGAGTTAGAGATGTTCTAAATTTTCATCAAATGTACCAATTCACAGGGAGTTGTTGGCAATTACTACTTGCAATTTAACCATTTGGTGACTGAAAATGCTTCTCGTCAGCACAATTTTCCCAGTGACAAGGATCAAAATACGCTTTGATGGACAGACATGACACAGGAACCAGACTATTTGGGGCAGACGGACCATCAAGTGTGATTTCATACCGTATACCCAGTGCTTATACTGATTTCCCTCAAACTAAAAAAAAAAAAAAGGTTTTCCGTTGTTTGAGTGACAAATACCGATTTTTTAAAACTCCACCCAGAGAGTGCGTAGCTGCGAATTGGTTTGGTTTGGTTTTGTTTGGTTTTGTTTTACGGCATATCAACCTCAGTGGGTCATTTAATGCCGATAAAGTTTTGAAATAAATCAATTCTTAATGGATAGTACAATATTTTTATAAATACATTTTTCTGTTTAACCCATAGATGGGACCCTAACGTACCACCACTCCGGGTCAGAGTGAACCAGGGAGCAATGGTGATGAAGGGGTGCTCCACATTCCCCAAACCTCCAAAACTGGAACCTCACCATCAGAGTTTAACGTCATTCCCAGGACATGTAGACCTTCACACCGCCTTATAGCACCCATATGATAAAAAGGGGTTGGGTCTTGCCATACGGGCAATAGGGTTGGGAAAATCATATAGGTGCTATGGCTTGACGTGACCAGCCGATTGATTTGGAGGGGGTCTATCCGACCGCCCGTCTAGCCCAAGAAAAGCCTAAAGTGGAATATTGCAAGTCATGGACTGCTCAGCCACCTGGGTTCTATCCTTAAACATCACGGATCGCCACCCACGACCAACAGGTGGCCCTATTGGGGAAGTCTTACCCCTCTGTAGAGGTGCAGTCGGTGCATTCTAACGCCCCCAGCCGACAGGGCGCGCGTAGCTGCGGAGTTTAGCATTCACACTTATTTTGATTAAACATTAGTCCTAATCCTAATGTGACTCTCATAAATAAATTAATTAATTAATTAAACTTAAACACTCCAGCTAACAGCAACCATTAACCACCCCTACTCCTATTCACGACCTCTTAACCCTCCAGTATGAAAATGTTAACCGCTGAAGCAAGAACTCAACCCAACGTCCTGATGAAGGTCTAACAGACCGAAACGTTATAACGTCGACATCGCTTCCTACAATAAACATCCATTTTGTACAACATCCCTTATTTGTCTACCTTTCTCCACATATTATCGGATTAATTTCCTCTTATTTATCCCATAATTTATTTGTGTAAATCTGTTATTTAGTAGAAAGTAAGTTCTATTAATTGACTTTTTGTTCACTTTTCTTACAAATGAATAAATAAACAATAAATGATTAAATAAGAGAAATTAGACCCATGTTGCGGGTATATAAACAATGAGTTCTTTTAATAGGGAGAGTGAGTGAGTGAGAGAGAGAGAGAGAGGGGAAGAGAGAGAGGGGGAGAGTGAGGATTTGGGTAGTTTGTTAATGGCCGTAGACGGGAGGTAGGTAGGAAGGAAGGAAGGAAGAAAGGAAGGAACAATGATAGATAGATAGATAGATAGATGACAAGAGAGAGAGAGAGGGGGCATTTGGGAAGTTTGTTAATGGCCGTAGACGGGAGGTAGGTAGGAAGGAAGGTACAGACAATGATAGATAGATAGATAGTTAGATAGATAGATAAAAAGAGAGAGGGGGATTTGGGAAGTTTATTAATGGCCTCTGTATTGACTAGACCTCTTCCACCTTCCTTTCTTGATACATATATATATTTACCAACCCCCTCCGCACGAGCAGGATGCGACACGAGGTCATTTTTTAAGCGTCATTTTTTAAGCGGAGTTTACCAGGTTTGAATTCAGAGTTTTCCTTCTCCTAGACTGGTTACCTAGCCATGGTCAAAGAGCCCAGTCTACCCTGCTATTTACCCATAGCTGGAGGGAGAATTGGATTCATACCTTTCCCAAGTATTAGCGCTATGTGAAATGCAAACAGTTCGTCCAGGAATTGAACTCAGTCGACGAGTCCATTTCCTATGACTCTAATCATTAGACCACGCGCCTCCTTTCTTGATACATATAGCCTGTCTGTATAATTTATCGGGTGTCATGCCTTGTTACATGAAACATGGACCCTTATTATCCCACCAAGAGCGGCGGCTAAATAACTTCTACCTTCGCTGCCTTAGACGAATACTAGGCATCGCCTGGAGGGACAGGATCACTAACACAGCAGTTCTAGAGAGAACTCAACTCCCCAGCTTGTGTTCTCTACTGAGACAACGTCGTCTCCGATGGCTGGGTCATGTACGTCGGATGGATGATGGACGAAGACATCCTCTATGGAGAGCTTTCGTCTGGTAAGAGACAGACTGGTTGCCCCCAGCTGCGATTCAAGGATGTCTGCAAGGATCTCAGATGCTTTGGCATTGCCCTTTCCAGCTGGGAAAATTTGGCTCAGGACCGCCCTCGATGGCGGCAGACTCTCCGTATAGGAATGCTCATGTCAGAAGTCCCCCTGACGAAACAACATAAAGCTAAGAGGTCCAGAAGAAAACAGCGACAACAAGGCACCGGCACATCAACATCTTATGGGACAGCCATCAAATGCGACATTTGTGGTCGAGAATGATTTCAAACTTCACAGTCACAGGAGGCGCTGCGACTTCAGGGGCACAAAAACTTATATAAGTCTTCCGAGACTGAAATGCCAAATGATGAATGCCTTGTTATTAATTTTCTTGTCAGCAAGTGTTCTTTTATATGGTCATACTTTGATACTTGTATTCCGTCCATTGTGTCTCTTTACCCCTATATATATATATATATATATATATATATATATATATTATATATATATATATATACATATATATATATATATATGTGTGTGTGTGTGTGTGTGTAAAAGGAATGACTTGCCGGTAAAAATATTGGGTTGGTCTCAATATTTGGTTAGTATAAGTGTTACCCGGATAAGTCAGCGTTATAACAAATATAAAGTGCCCAATACGTAAGTAGCACGGATTTATTATCATAATGTGTACAGAAATAACCAACTCGATTTTCACCATAAGGATTTTCAGGGTTAAACCCACTGAAATAATCAATAAATTGACAAATTACAGCTAACTGCGGGAATTCATGTTTCAGTGGATTTAATCCTGAAGATCCTTATGGTGAAACTCGAGTAGGTTATTTCTGTACACACTATAATATATATATATATATATATGTGTGTGTGTGTGTGTGTGTGTGTGTGTGTGTGTGTTGTGTGTGTGTGTGTGTGTATGTGTCGTTAGATAAATGAAACGAATTGGAAAACCTGTTACACTTGTTTGTAATTTAAAAGACCAGCAGGGATTCAGTCCAGAAATATCTAATCCAGAAATAAGCGCATTTTATTTCCTGGTGATTTCGTTTATAGAGAATTAGGCCCAAATGTCGACGGTTAATTTTGACCTTCGACCCGTGAATCATAAAAATGTCATTTACACAAAACGAAATACACATCCACCTTTCATATTCGATATGTGTCCACCCACCAGGATGATTAGTCAACAACGCAAATGATCAATAATAAAATAAAAACATATTGTATTGATTTTAAATTTTTTTCCCTCTGTTACTTAGCACAGTTTTTTCTTTTCTAATTTCTCGTTCTATTGTCATTTAAATCAGAACTCGATTCAGTGCAGGTCATCAACAATTTATTGTAAACCAGCAGCTGTCGTCCTGATTAATGAAATTATCTCCTCTGAGCAAAGTTTTTCCCATTTTCACGACAATATTTTTAACTACCGTATTTGACGGCAATAAGACGCACGGGCATATAAGACGCACCCCCATTTCAGCAGGTTAGATTCAGGAAAAAACGTTTTTAGTGTATTTAAGCATATATTGTTTAAAAAAAATTTTTTTACTTGATTATAACAATACCAGCAATAAAATAAGGATGCATGGAGTTAAGGGTAGGTAAAAGTACTGAGCGTAAACTGGGTTAGTGAGTATCATAGAGAAGATTAGCCTAGGCCTACAGGAGGTCTCAACTTCACCTATGATGTATAAAGACGCAGGGCAATTTTTGGAGCCAGAATTTTGGAAAAAAGTGCGTCGTATATGCCGTGAAATACGGTATATCATTCAATTCGTATTCCATTTATAATGTTGTGGCTTTAGGCGAATTTGAGGAACTAATTTTTTCAACGCGAAGTAGAAGCGATTTAGCTGCCGCTCGGTTGGAGTACAGGTCGAATTTCGCTGTCGTACACAGAGAATGCTGATGACACATGATATTTGAGAAGGTGGCTTAAGGTGAATTTGACGAACTAATTTGGTTTGATTGCGTTTGATGATACATGAAATCGCTTGTGAAATGCAGAAAGCCACCTTCTTTCTCCAGCTGTAAGATAGCAGAGATGATCGGTGTAGGATTAGGAGAACTGACGATCAATTAGGAAAAGGGGGAGACCACCCAACAATGCCTGAAATATGAATAATCAACGAAAGTATTAGAAAGTGTCTACATCTCCCCACCAAAGGGGTTTTTTAGTCCATGTGAGGGCAGTTAGAGTTCCTTGAGACCCGGCTTGTTGTATGATTGTAATCTCTTCAATGCCCGGGGCCTGCTTTGTGTCACTGAAGCACATTCTGTTGAGGTGTTCGAGTTGGACTCGGTACCTGGTTGTGATGGCTCGGGGGGACAACAGGTTCATTCGATCCAGGTACCAGAATTCGTTGAGAGCTTTCGGTGATGATCACGAGGCTTGATGACAACAGTAGTCTCTGCCTGGGGTATTCATGATGCTGAACTTGTGATTGAACGTCTTGATAAAAGTGAGATTGGGTGAGCATATTTTGATAGCACTAGGTCGAAGGAACCTGCGGTTCTGCAAGGTTATGCGGGCTGAACCATTGACTTTCACTCGATATTGCCTGTTTGGAATGACCTCGACAACTCTACCCGTCTTGTTCCACCTGCGTCTACCCTGTTTGCTCTGTATGACTACATCTGTCCCCACCTTGAGAGTTTCAAGCTCTCTGGTGCCAATGTTATAGATGTTGGGAACCCTTCCTGTATCTGCTGAATGAGATTTTGATACCCAGGGTCCTTCATTCCAAACTCATACACTGTATCCAATGAGATGGTGTTTTTGGAAAGGTCACCCAGACCATATGCTGTGAAAGAAACAGAGTGATCTGAGTTGTCATCCTCATCAAGAGTTGATTCATGGATTGCAGAAATCTCTGTTATTGTTGGGTGGCGTGACAGTGCATCAGGGCCGAGGTGCCACCTTCCGGGACTATGAATAATTTTGAAGGACCAACCAAGAGTACTTTATTTCAAGCGGAACAACCGTGGATTGTCTATTGAATCAAGTTCGCGATTGTTGAAAACATCCACCAACGGTTTGTGATGCCCTCTTGCCTTTTAATTCAAAACTAGAGAAAGCAACTGAAAATCACTTTACTTCAGGAAACAATCATTGTAATTTGCAGCTTACTAATTAAAAGAATCTGTGGAAAACTATGATCTTCCAAACCTTGGATAGCATCTATATAAATGAGGAAATATACTCCTAATGTTGTGTTGGCTATACGCCATATATATATTATAGATATATATATATATATATAATAATAATATGTGTGTCGTGTGGTGTTGTGTGTGTGTGTGGTCCTCATAGTGTGCAGTACAGTCCATGTTGTCCCTTCATTTAGGTAAGACAAATTATATCAATTTATTATTCCATAACAATCTACATCTGAAGCTGAAACATCTAGTCTTCTTTCCAGATATTATATATAATATATAATATATACTATATGAACGGGAAGGTAAAAAGTAAAAATGTAACAAAAAATAATGACTCAAACAAGTAGAAGTAGGAGAAAAAATATTTCGTTCTTCTTAACGCGAAGAACATCATCAGTAACTAACTTATTTCAAAACAAAGTACGTACACTTTGTATTTATAGAAGAGAAAGTGAGTTTGAAGAACCGAAATATTCATCTCTACTTCTACATGTTTGAGTCATTATTTTTGTCCACTTTTCCTTTACTTACCTCGCTACTCATACTGTCGGATTTTACTCCAACCCTCCTACTAATACATATATATATATATGTGTGTGTGTGTGTGTGTGTGTGTGTGTGTGTGTTAGTTCATTTACAAATACAAATTGTCAATTGTTGAAAAATATAGATTAGGTAAATCGCTCACATTTCCAGAAGTTTTGAAACTGTCACTCACTTTTGAAGAATGCCAAGTTTTCCGTAATAACTGGTCGGAAATGGAAGGTTAAATAATCTGAAGAAAATGCAGATGAAATACATAATTTGCACTGTGATAAATGGAAGAGCAGGTCTAGGTCTACACCCACAGCATTGGTGGTCCAAAGAATCCATCTATACATATAGTTGTGGGGTTATTAAGGGTCACAAATAAAGACAAACGACTGGTGAAAGTTGATACAATTGTATTGAACAAAGAAAGTAGAATTTACAGAAGGAAAGTGAAGTTACGTCCGACAATACAGTCTAGAACTGAATCGTGTCGCTTGTTCTCCAAGTTACAATTGTCTTTGCTACTTATAGTAGTAGTAGTAGGATCATTCCATTATGTAAATAGGTTATATCACCTATAACACATATATAAAGGACAATTGTATGTATATGTATGTCCGGAGGAAACTTCGAAAATAAAAACAATTAACGACAAAGTAAATATATATACACATTAAATATCACCAGGGCTTGGTTTTTGAGCAAAAGCAATAGAGATTTTATTTATATTCGTGAAGATAATTAAAAAATAAAATTTAAATGATTACAGCATGGATTTTTTTTCATTTAATATTTTAGATAGTAGACATTAACATTTCTTTTCAGAGTAGCTGGATCAATGCAAGGTCTATTTTTTTACATAGGGATTTAAATGGGGCATCCCACGAGGATTCAACTCACGATTCAGTAATAATGGATCTGCGGGACTAACTTTTAAAAAATCCGCCTCTACCCAGGTGACGCCAGGTAGCCGCTGCTAGTATTAAATATAAGAAAAATGGTTTGGGAAAAAATTCATTATCTTGAGGAAGTCGGGAATATTGCTGCATCTTACCGACAACGGTGAACCTACGTTTCTGGGGGTTAGCTACATCCAACCTATGCAGAACATGTAGAAAAACTGTCAGCATCAAACATATTCTCATTGGCTGTGAATATAAGTTACACGTGAAAATACGATGAAGTCCAGGAGATTATAGTCGATACTTTGGAAAGATGTTGTGAGACTGCCAAAAAGGCTTTAAATAATATCACTAATAGATCTATACATTTCAGTAAAGAAGGAAATATTTCGAAACTTTCGCGTAAAAATAGGCACAGGTCATCATTGTTTGAGAACAGAGTGTAGTCTCAGTAGAGAGTCCTATTAATCTTATTCCGTAGTGTATTTCAAGATTTTGTCGACATTAAATGACCCACTGAGGTTGATATGCCGTAAAACAAAACAAACCAAACCAAACAGTCAAGGTGATCAATTAATCTAGTCAGACAAATGACATGTGGCATCAAAAAGACTAAACAGAAAGAAATTTTCCAATCATCTTTTTCCTGACATCTTTATTTTTAATAATCGTTGGCATCATCATCATCAACAACTACAACAATAACATAATAACAACTAATTGTTATATTTATTTACCAACCTCTCCGCATGAGCAGGATGTGACACAAGGTCAATTTCTTAAGGGTAGTTCAACAGGTTTGAATTCAGAGTTTTCCTTCTCCTAGACCGGTTGCCTAAACAAGGTTAAAGAGCCCAGTCTACCCTACTATTTACCCATAGCTAGAGGGAGAGTAGGATTCATACCTTTCCCAAGGGTGTTAACCCTTCGGAAAGATATGAATCCTACTCTAATTGAAATGCAATTACCACGTCCAGGATTTGAACTCGGGGCGACGAGTCCATTTCCCATGACTTTAACCATTACACCACGCACTTCCATAATTGTTATATATTCTCCTTCCAACCTTCTTATCGGGTTGAATAGATACTTCTTGTTTTTAATTCAACTTGTCTCGAATTTATCTAAATCCGATTTTCATTTTTTTAATCTCTTCTTTCTAAAAGGCAACCAAAAAAGTGATGCTGATAGATACACGTCTGCATCCCTGGCGCACACAAAAATCTAAAAGGACGCAGTTAAATCGTATTCATGAGTCCCAATGTTTTTTCTTCCTCACTATTTCAAGCTGACTGTAAATACATTTCAATAGTTTCTTAGAAAACAAATTACACAGGATAGGTTACAAAGTAGGAGTTAGACGGCTTTAGTTGGGCCATAAATCTTCCCGGTGACTCATTCGAAGCAAATATGAGCGTCCCAGGACTCACTAAATCAAAAAGCTATCAGCATCACTGCATAATTATGATTTCATGAACCCTCATAAACCGACAACATCCAGTTATATTTATTGTTAGATATTTTCATTTTTTTTTTATTATAATAGCTTTTGCAGAAGGCAAAGATTCAACGGAGCTCTCAAATAAGGATTGAACTCACTGTCCCAATGCATGAGCAAGATCCAAAGAAAATACTGGACTTATATTCAAAGCTGAAGCTTTTGGACATGTACTTGTTGAACTCAGCGCGTGCCCGTCGCCTGACCATAATTAAGAAAATAACTTGGAGCAAAAGAAACGAAAGAAGGAAGGTGATAAAGAAGGTCGGGAAATCAGCTTCCCTCCCATCACGGGCGCAACTGAGCCAGAGTTTGTTTTTTACGACATCACCCAACCAAACCCTTTTCCTCGTCTCCAAACACCTTATATTGCAGGGTCGTTCTTGTTGTTAATCAGTGAAGTACTTTCAGTGTATTAGATTTGGTGACGTTGTAGTTTTTTGGGGGTCACAAAGTACAGTTGTCTGAATCTCGAAGGTCATCATAAGGTAACTGTCTTTACATCGTACACGCACGATACATACCTAAAAGCAAATAGTATTTCCTCATTTGAACAATGATATCCAGAAAATAACAAAAATATTAGTGTCTTTGTTGTGATTTTTCCGGTGCTATTCGCAGAATTGCGTCCCAGTCTCCTGACTTAAAAAACGCTAGGCGGTGATAGCTGAAAAAACAACCACACACACGAATAATAATGGATCTGCGGACTAACTTTAAAAAAAACCTCTACCCAGGCGACGCCGGGTAGCTGCTGATAGTACATACATATATCAATATCATTTGATATATATTCGAATCTGAAGTAAATGGAAGTGAATTCGACAGTATGAATAGAAAAATTTTTAGAAAAAACAAAAGATGTTATTAGTTTGCTGACAGATCTGTTTCGACCTTTTAATAAAGCGGGTTTTTTTTCAAAGCAATTATATTTATGAGGAAAGACGGAATAAATAAACCGTTAATCACGAGGTACAAACAAACGCTCTCGTTCAGGGCCGGAATTTTTTTAATTTTTGAAAATGTGTATTTTGCCGTTAAGAATAAAATTAATTTTATTTTTAAAAAATCAGAAGCATTTTATCCATGAGAAAACTCAAAAGATTTTGAAGTAAAAGTGTATAAAAAAAGTTATCAAAAATGTTCAAGATGTATTCCAGCTACAAAAGCAAGTTTTAAAAAAGTAAGTCCACAGCACAATTGAGGAAAATGGAAAGTTTCGGGAATTTGTATTTTAATTAATTAAATTAATTAGTTTTAATTAATTAATTAAAATTTATTTTATTTTTAACACAAAATACGTATTTTCAAAAAATTTTTAAATTCCGACATTAGAACTAGACATTGGGGTCATGTGGGAGCAGCAAGACCATAGTTGAATTCAGTTATCCTTCTCCTAGACTGGTTGCTTATTGTAATTAGTGAGCCTAGTCAGCCACACTGAACGAACTTTAGGTGGCAAGTTTTATTGCCTACTGGTCTTCGAAAAAAGGGACGCATGACGCTTCTTTACTGAAGTCATTAAGTTTATTTAATAAACACCGTGAAACTGTACAATGAAAAACAAATAACATTTAATAAAAGGATAACAGCGAATACTTTTCAAAAGAAATAGGAATAGGAAATCCTCAAAGAAATAGAAAATCCTCAAAGAAATGTCAAAGTGCTTACCGTTGTCGCCTGTCCCGACCAGTGGTGTAAAAACTCTAAAGGCTTGTCCATGACTTCCCCTTACCCTTTTCCGGTTAGGGTTCATTGACCACAGAAACCAGTTGTTGGCACCAAATGGTATTAAACCCATTAAACTACTCTAAATTGAATACTGTGGTTGTAGTTAATTTTTTTTAAATAAAATAACTATATCTTATTATAATGGAGATTGTGTTTGTCTGTCTGTAACCGAAACTCTATCACTACTCAAGTCACAATTCCCTTAATTATTTACATCACATTCTCCATGATTGTATTTTTATGTAAACCTCAATTATTAATAAAATTGTTTTACATTATTAATACTGTTGGCTTTATTTACATACTGATAACCTGCAATTGTATTTATATATACAACAAAATAGCAGTTTACAGTGTGAACGGGAAGGCTAATTTGCATATTGATATTAAAAAATTGATTTTAATAAATATGTGTTTAGTATTATTGATTTCTAACTGTTTGGTTTTATTTTAATGAATATAAGCAAAAATGTCTTCAATGAATCTTAAATGAAATCCATTAACAAGAAAAAATAACTGTCATTTTATTCTTTACTTCCTCTTTTAACTAAATACTTAAATTAGAAAAAATAACAATGAAAGGCGAGAGTGATGGAAGAGTAAGTTTCAGTTGTTCTATTTTTCGATTATACTTCCCCATCTGTTTCAAATCTTTTTAACTGCATTCTTATTTAGTTTTATTAGTCTTTCTAATTTAATATAACATTTTATTACATTAAAATTTAAATACTTGCACCCGGAGGGTACATATATTTGCTAGTAAGAATAAGATATAATTAACTGGTCGGTTTAGCGGCAAGTATGAGGAGAATTTATTGCGGAAAGTATGCGAACCAAATCTAAAATGAGGAATATAGAATAAAAACAAGTATGTTTCATCCTTGTTAATTGGCATTAAAATTATATTAAAAAATACAGCAATAAATACTTTTGTAGTAATTGGTTTAACAATGTGATAACATCATTAGGGATCATGTTGTATGGTATTGATTAGGTTCATATCTATATTCATGGTATGATTTTATTTACTTAAAAAAGGACAGAATGTCTTCTATGTTGACATTTTCAAATAGATCTTTCATATTAATTGCATTAAAATAATGGTTTCTGATGTGAGCAAAAAAACATGTATTCCATGAATAAGTGTTTGACAGTCAAAGGTGTTTGACATTGGTTGTTGTCCTTGTTTGAATATATAGGAGTACGTAATCGGGACACAGTGACTTGTTCATTTCTAAACTTTCTTAAAGCTGGTCTCCAGTCTCCCAAAGTGGATTTGATTTGGAAAAGTTTATTGTGGATATTGTTATTCCAGTTGTTAATCTAAAATGAGGAATATGGAATAAAAACAAGTCATATTTCACCTTTGTTAATTGGTATTACAATTATATTCAAAACAACAGCAATGAAACAGTACATTACAGAAAAATAAGCACTGAGGAGTAGAATTAAAGTTCTTCTTGTCTCTCTTGTAAATAAAATCAATCAAAAAGGTAATTCACAAACCATTTTTTGTCCTCAAAACAAACGCTTAAATAAGGTAACTTATTCCTCTTTTAATTCTTGTTTAGCCTGACTGATGTTGCTGCAATCAGTACCTCAACAATCATTGCAGGCTGTGATGCATGTAAGCCCATGTTTGTGGTATGAGCACACTTTTGTGCCGTAGTGACTCTTTGTGGACCTCTTTGCACTAGCACCGTACAAACGTTAGAAGTTTTTTTCAAGAGCTAGATCAAGATGTGTCATAATTGTTGTGTGACTTCTTTTATTTATTTATATAAATATGAACTTTCCTTTCAAACTTTGCTTATTACAGATAAGAGGGGTTCATTGTGTAATGGTTATCGTCGTGGTAAATGAACATGTAGACCAGAGTTCAAATCCTGGACGAGGCTGTTTGCATTCCACATAGTGCTAATACCCTTGGAAAATTGTAGGAATTCAATCATTATCTCCCCAGCTATGGACAGGACGGATTGCACTCTTTAAACTTGGTATGGCAACCAGTCTAAGAGAAGAACAACTCTCAATTCAAACATGTTAAACTCTGCTTAAAGATTGACCTAGAGTCATATCATGCTTGTTCGGCGGTGTTTTGTATATATATATATATATATATTAAAGGCAGCAAAATGAAAATTGACGTTGATAATGAGAGGTTAATTAAACCTCTTGGGAATTATGATAATATTTCAAGAAAAGTACATAAAATTTAGATATTCTTCATCTTTGTGGTTAATAAAAATACACGACATTCCATAATATTTGTTTCAGCAAATATTTCAAATTTAGACCACATGAAGATCATCGGCTTTCGAAGAATTGCATAACATTTTTATTCTTATTATTTCAGAGGAAAAGGTTTTTCTTTTTATTAATAGCAAATTTTCGATTTTAATATTAGCGGAATTCCGAACTGTTTTTCGCTAGTGCTCGTAGTCTTTTATAGATGATCCAATAGAGTAGCCATTAAAATTATTCTTGATGAAACATACTTGGCCTTTATGTTACTGTTGCCCCTGACCAGGATTGAACCTGCAGTCTAGAGATAACTGTCACTTAGAACTGTATTAAACCAACCCTTTTATCCACTATGCTATGTGTCTGAATAATCCAAATAATACTAATTATCAAACCTCATCTCAAAAATTCAGAGATCAAAATAGCATATTTAGATTATAGTGAATTATTTATGATTTCAAAGGGATCACAAATTGCATAATACAGGGTGGACCATAATGATAGAACACATTTTAAAGGCTATTTACTCAGATTGTAAAAATGATACCGAGTACTAAATATATTCATTACATAACTGGTACATGATATCTAATATTTGAATATTTCATTAAGTTTTTATTACTTTCCGGTGTTGATTTTGGTGATCCTCATAATACTGTGGAGTCCAAAAAATGCATATGTAGTCGAAGAATACTTCTCCAGCCAAAGATTCATCGTTGCAGCCCAAAGAAAATTCCGACAGCATTTTGGAAAGCAAGAGGCACCATCCCGAAGGTAATCCTTTGTGCTGTTACAAATTTCCAAGAAATGCAATGTCAGTTGATATGCTAAACCATACTTTACGTGATATGAGAAATCGAGCTCTCGAATGTTTTAGTCATAATAGTGACCATCCCAAGGACATAATATTCAAATCTTAGATTACATGTAAAACTCCTGTATACCAGTTATGTAATAAATATACTTAGTACTCTGTATCCTTTTGAAATCTGAGAAAATAGCATTTAAAATGTGTTCCATCATTATGGCCCACCATGTATATCTTATGTATTGTTCAACTATATGTTGGTATACCACTCTTGGCAACAGCATCACTCTGCAGAAGAGAGCCCCCATCCAAAAAAAAAATTAATCTCGGCTGCTGGCTGAAGCTCAGATATGTCAGATGGTGTTTCGGCACAGTTTTGTTCGTCTTTCTCGTCTGCAAACTCCTGAAAATAGAAGTTGGAAACGAAGTGAGTTCGAATCTTAACAAAAGAGTCACGTCTTCTTGTCTTTCTAGCAGAATGGCCAGCTTTGAAAACAGACCACTAGGGTATACATTAACATTTTGTCCATCGATTTTCTCACATTTTTTCTGCTGAGCAAGTGTATGCACTTGTGAATTTCTTTGCAATGGGCTCCCTAAAAGTTCATGTTGTCAAGCTTCTTCTGGATATAACAACTAATTTCATCAACAGCATCATAATTTATACCATCTACATCAGAAGTTGTCAATGCGAAAGATACTAATTATAGTTCTAATTGACTTTGGTCATGTGGATTGTGATAAGTATATTTGGTATTGTTTGTTTTACGGCCTATCAACCTCAGTGGGTCATTTAATGCCGGCAAAGGTTTGAGATAAATTCATTCTTAATGGATACTCAAATTTTATATAAACACATTTTTCTATTTAACCCATACATGGGTCCCTAACAGGTACTACCACTCCGGGTCAGAGTAGAACTGGGAGCAATGGTGATGAATGGGTGCTCCAAATTCCCCAAACCTCTAGAACTGGAACCTCACCCTACTATAACAACCAGAAATCCACGAAGCTACCTTCAGATTCTAGGCATAAATGCATACAAATACTACACTCTGATCCCAGATAGAAGTGCTCATCTATACGTAAATAATACTGTAATTTTGATGGGAACTATGCTAGTCAATGATATATCTTATTATAATTGAGATTGTGTATTTGTCTGTCTGTAACTGAAATTATATCACTACTCAAGCCACAATTGCCTTAGTTATTTACGTCACATTCTCCATGATTTCATTTTTATTTAAACCTCAATTATTAATAAAATTGGTTTACATTATCAATACTGTTGGCCTTATCTATATACTAATAACATGCAATAGTATTTATATATACAATAAATAGCGTTTTACTGTGTGAACGAGAAGGCTAATTTGCATATTGATATTAAAAATTTGATTTTGATAAATATGTGCTTAGTATTATTGATTTCTAATTGTTTAGTTTTATCTTAATGAATAAAAGTCTTGGAGATAAATCTTAAATAAAATCCATTAACAAGAAGAAATAACTGTAATTTTATTCTTTACTTCCTAATTCAACTAAATACTTAAATTAGGAAAAATTAGCAATGAAAGACGGGAGTGAGGGAAAATAATGGAAGATTTAGTTTCAAAGTTGTTCGATTTTTCGATTATATCCTCCACTGTTTTAAATCATTTTATCTGCATTCTTATTTAGTTTCATTAGAGTTTCTAATTTAATATATTAATACGTGAAAACTTAAATACTTGCACCCGGCGAGTGCATACATTTGCTAGTCTTAATTAATTGAAACAATTCATCTGACTCGTGCTTGTCAAGAGAGTTAAACAACAAGAAGCAAAATCTCGTTGATATAAAGTATAGATTCGAGATCTGAGCAGATACAATTTTGCACTCAGTAACCTCATAGCTAGTGGCAACATTCGTACTTTTTTCTTTGCTCCGAACTAAACACAAACAAAAAAGCAATCATAATCTGCTTGATAAAATGTAAACGTTAGTCTCCGTGTGTTACTAACTGCTGATTTGGGTTCCTCCCTTTAGAGATCATGCGCTTGAAAAGCAGAGCCGAGGATGCCTGAAACTCCTTGTTGATCTTCGCACATGACCAGCTCCTGTTTGCGGCCTATTAAAGCACTGCTCTGTGTATATAATAAGGGAAACAATAAAAGCCCAAAGGCAACTATTCAGTAGACAAGGGTTCTAATGTCTACTTTGCTTTTTCTTCTTAAATAAAAATTATTGGTTTGACTACAACAATCTGATTGACAGAGTTCATGGCTGCTTAGAGAGAATTTTCTCTTTTCAGATTAGATTCAATGGATCAGACATCAGATTATTTTTAGATGTTTTAAAACCAAGATCTTAAGACAATTTTGTTAATGTGGCTATATATAAAAAATTGGTTAAAATATAGGATTAATGAATTTAGTGATTTTATCGCATGTCAATAGAATTAAGATTAGTATCATGCGCATTATACAGTGGCTGTATATTATTCTTTCGAAAATTGGTTAAAACATAGGATTAATGAATTTAGTGATTTTATCGCATGTCAATTAAATTAAGATTAGTATCATGCGCATTATACAGTGGCTGTATATTATTCTTTCGAAAATTGGTTAAAACATAGGATTAATGAATTTAGTGATTTTATCGCATGTCAATAGAATTAAGATTAGTATCATGCGCATTATACAGTGGCTGTATATTATTCTTTCGAAAATTGGTTAAAACATAGGATTAATGAATTTAGTGATTTTATCGCATGTCAATTAAATTAAGATTAGTATCATGCGCATTATACAGTGGCTGTATATTATTCTCTCGAAAATTGGTTAAAACATAGGATTAATGAATTTAGTGATTTTATCGCATGTCAATAGAATTAAGATTAGTATCATGCGCATTATACAGTGGCTGTATATTATTCTTTCGAAAATTGGTTAAAACATAGGATTAATGAATTTAGTGATTTTATCGCATGTCAATAGAATTAAGATTAGTATCATGCGCATTATACAGTGGCTGTATATTATTCTTTCGAAAATTGGTTAAAACATAGGATTAATGAATTTAGTGATTTTATCGCATGTCAATAGAATTAAGATTAGTATCATGCGCATTATACAGTGGCTGTATATATTCTTTCGAAAATTGGTTAAAACATAGGATTAATGAATTTAGTGATTTTATCGCATGTCAATAGAATTAAGATTAGTATCATGCGCATTATACAGTGGCTGTATATTATTCTTTCGAAAATTGGTTAAAACATAGGATTAATGAATTTAGTGATTTTATCGCATGTCAATTAAATTAAGATTAGTATCATGCGCATTATACAGTGGCTGTATATTATTCTTTCGAAAATTGGTTAAAACATAGGATTAATGAATTTAGTGATTTTATCGCATGTCAAATAGAATTAAGATTAGTATCATGCGCATTATACAGTGGCTGTATATTATTCTTTCGAAAAATTGGTTAAAACATAGGATTAATGAATTTAGTGATTTTATCGCATGTCAATTAATTAAGATTAGTATCATGCGCATTATACAGTGGCTGTATATTATTCTTTCGAAAATTGGTTAAAACATAGGATTAATGAATTTAGTGATTTTATCGCATGTCAATAGAATTAAGATTAGTATCATGCGCATTATACAGTGGCTGTATATTATTCTTTCGAAAATTGGTTAAAACATAGGATTAATGAATTTAGTGATTTTATCGCATGTCAATTAAATTAAGATTGGTATCATGCGCATTATACAGTGGCTGTATATTATTCTTTCGAAAATTGGTTAAAACATAGGATTAATGAATTTAGTGATTTTATCGCATGTCAATTAAATTAAGATTAGTATCATGCGCATTATACAGTGGCTGTATATTATTCTTTCGAAAATTGGTTAAAACATAGGATTAATGAATTTAGTGATTTTATCGCATGTCAATAGAATTAAGATTAGTATCATGCGCATTATACAGTGGCTGTATATTATTCTTTCGAAAATTGGTTAAAACATAGGATTAATGAATTTAGTGATTTTATCGCATGTCAATTAAATTAAGATTAGTATCATGCGCATTATACAGTGGCTGTATATTATTCTTTCGAAAATTTGTTAAAACATAGGATTAATGAATTTAGTGATTTTATCGCATGTCAATAGAATTAAGATTAGTATCATGCGCATTATACAGTGGCTGTATATTATTCTTTCGAAAATTGGTTAAAACATAGGATTAATGAATTTAGTGATTTTATCGCATGTCAATTAAATTAAGATTAGTATCATGCGCATTATACAGTGGCTGTATATTATTCTTTCGAAAATTGGTTAAAACATAGGATTAATGAATTTAGTGATTTTATCGCATGTCAATAGAATTAAGATTAGTATCATGCGCATTATACAGTGGCTGTATATTATTCTTTCGAAAATTGGTTAAAACATAGGATTAATGAATTTAGTGATTTTATCGCATGTTAATAAAATTAAGATTAGTATCATGCGCATTATACATTGAAGGAATATAAATTTGGAACATCTTTAACATTTAGTTCATTTTTCGTTTGGTTTGATTTGTTTTACGGTATATCAACCTCAGTGGGTCATTTAATGCCGATAAAGTTTAATGGGTACTCAATTTTTTTTATAAACACATTTTTCTATTTGACCCATAGATGGGGCCCTAACAGGTACTACCACTCCAGGTCAGAGTGGAGCAAGGAGAAATGGTGATGAAAGGGTGCTCCACATTCCCAGACCTCCAGAATCTGAATCTCACCACCAGATAAAGTTTATCGTCATACCCAGGACGAACCAAAATCGGCCCTGTTATCAGCTGTGTTAGTCGGCTTCACCTTTTCCAAATCAGTTTCTATGGCGTATTTTTCTGTCGATAATTTAACTTTCTGATTAAATTCTTCATTGTTATATTTGAATTCATTTGCAATGTCAGCCATTAGGGTGTCGTCTGGATTTGGTTCTGCCATAAGAACATGAATGGATACAAGAACGGTGCCGATGTTCAAACATGGCTTCCAGCCACCATTGGGAAGAAGTTTCAAAATATTGAGATAAATTCTTTCAACAGAATCTATTATTGGGATGATAAATAGGAGTAACAAAAGTCACTTGGGGAGGTTCAAAGAAATACCTAAAGGGTGCAGGAGGGCACATCGGCCGAAATGTTGTACAATAAAGATGAGGAGAATAGTCCGAATAATCCAAATAATACTAATTATCAAGCCTCATCTCAAACATTCAGAGAAATAGAATAAATATACCCAAAACTATTTTATGAATTATCCAATGACGCTTTCATATTTGAATCGGGTTAAATCCTACTTAACGGACGTAAATTCCACCATCATATGTCACTCCGCTGAAATAAAAAAAATACTAAAAATCAAGGAATTAACTAAATTTAATGAAATTTTCAGTGTTGATATATTAATGAATAACCAATATAATGCACCAGTTATTTTATTTGAAAACTCTTACATTTTCTCAGGTCAGTTAACTTTGAACCACGTATCTTTGAGGCGTAACACAGATTCAAAAACATAGGTGGTTCAAAGTTAATTGACCTGAAAAAATATATAAGTTTTTAAATAAAATAACTGGTGCATATATCTTTTATTCATTACTGTATCAACATTTCATAAAATTCGGTTAATTCCCTGATTTTTTAGTATTTTTTTCTCTTTCGGCGAGGTGACATACGATGGTGGAATTTATGTCCGTTAAGTAGGATTTAACCTTGAATCTTTATCTTTTAATGGTTTAGTCTTTTAATTAGAATTATGGTTGAATCCTGTGACATCTAAAGAATGTTGAACGGGACACTTTATTTTGTCCATCTGTTGTATGATGGTTTCCTTTTGTTTTTGAATCACGTCCGGCGTCCTTTATCATCTTTTCCCCCTTCTATTGCTGCAATTTTGTCTCTATTGAGATGATGGCATTTCTGAATTGACCCGCATCCTTCACGAATCAAAACGAACGCTTCCATCCATTTGGCAATGTCACGTAGGATATTTAGCTGAAGTTTGGAACCTTAGATATAATATTCTGTCTTTTTAAAAAGTTACAATCTCCCCTATAGCTCTGAAACTCTAACAAAAAATATTAATATGTAATCATTTTTTCTTGTGTTTTTTTCTCATCTTTTGTCTCGACTTGATACACAATATTTTCTTCTTTTGGGTAAACCTGAAAAATTCAGGCATAACAACTGGTTCGCTGATCATCGAGCTAAAAGATATTAATCAATTAAAAATACTAGCAAAATAAAAAGACACCCTCCGGGCGATGTAAAAATAGATTTGTTGAAAGATATTGCATGAGGGGATGGGAGCTGAAAATTCAATGTCATAGAGTGTGTTCAATAAGTATGTAAAATCGTCAAATTTATTAAAGGATTTTAAAAAAAGAAAGAAAGAAAGACAATTTGAAATGGAAACAGTTCTGATAACTTTAAATAGTATATTAGAATAAAACAATCTATATATAAATATATAATGCCGGGCATCTATTTATTGAAACAATGAGGATTGTCTAACGTTGCATGCTAACATTTTGAGTATATTTATTCTATGTTATGACGTTGGATTATGTGTTGGGTAATGTGACGTAAGCAGTGGCGTAATTTTTGTTACAGACAAAAACCGGAAGCGAATCTCCATTATTAATAGATTTATGAAATTTGGACACTTAGATATGATATTTTGTCTTTTTAAAAAGTTAGAATCACCTGAAACTCTAACAAAAAATATTAAAATTTTTTCTTGTTTTTTTTCTCACCTTTTGGGTTGTTGTTGGCATCCGTCCGACGATGGCGTAGTGTCCATTTTTAATTTTTTTATCTGCAACTGCGTGAGTGGCTGAACAGACCAATTTTTGAATGACAGTCTCTGGAGCAGTGACTGCAAACAAACAGTGATGCTTGCTGGAGTTGCTGTTGTCTCTTCTTCCTTTTGGCTCTCTTTTCCGTGGCGGCTTATTTCCTCTCTTTTTCACTCCTTTTCTTTCCATGTCTAACGAGGAGTCGCCAGGTAGCACGGTCTTCTGCACAAGCCTCCCATGTGTTGGTGTTAATGTGGCATGTCTTCATGTTTCTTTTGGGTAAACCTGAAAAATTCAGACATAACAACTGGTTCGCTGATCATCGAGCTAAAAAATATTAATCAATTAAAAATATTTATGAAGTTTGGAACCTTAGATATAATATTTTGTCTTTTTAAAATGTTAGAATCACCTTGTTATGGTAATTTACCACACACGTATGAACTCTTCCAACTATAAATAGCAGCAGGTTCTGCACTTAGGTGAGTGTTAATATTTCAGCGGATAAACGATAAGACAGCCTCGTGAGATACCTTTCATTTATATGTTTGTACTACTGTTCTTTGTTAATATATTTGTTTAACTTATTTCCTCTCTTGTGTCTTTATTCTGGCCCCTAACCAGGCCACAATACTCCCCTATAACTCTGAAAAAATATTAATATGTAGCGGTCGAAAATAAGTTCATTTCTTATATATCTTTATTTTTGGATACACAAAGCTTTTCTACCTGACCAACACACTTATCATTATTTCTAGTTATGTTGTTATAGTAACACAAGGCATGCTTTTCCCAAGGGTATTTGCTATGGGTAAAATAGTTTGAAATGAACGTTTTGTTAGAAAGATTCAAATATTTACATAAAGCATTAATAGAGTTTTGATTTCTTTTGTCCTTTTATTCACACATCAAGGTCAAGGTCAAGGTCAACAACAGAAAACAGATTGCTTAGATTAACTGATTTATTTTTCATTTATAAACAAAAAAATGTTTGAAGAAATCCAAAACACAAATTGTTGTGTTATGTGCATTTACCCAACCCATCCACACAAATGGGATGTGACACTTGTCCATTTTTAAGTGGGGTTGAAGAATTATTTTGATAAATGCATTAGAAAAACTTTCAATGAATCTGCATGATGCAGGGAAAGGTATAAATCCAACTACTCTCCCTCCAGCTATGGGTAAATAGTAGGGCAGACTGGACTCTTTAACGTTGGTATAACAACCAGTCTAGAAGAAGGAAAACTCTGAATTCAAACCTGTTAAAACTTCGCTTGGGGTAGTCACTACTAGAATAGGCTCACTCCTAATTAGTGATCTATTTCACAAATTACATTTTTTTTTCTTCTGCCAACCCATGTGTTATACCGTTCACTATTCAGAATGAATATTGAACAGTTTGTCATATCCTTCAATTATGTTGTCTTATTTTTGATAATGTATTCCACAATCATGAGAAATAATTGTTGCAAAGAAAATCCACTGAACACATCTCAAATTTAAATGCAATGACACTTCTTATTGAAAATGATTAAGAAAGAAAACAATAATTGTTCTTTTCTCAAATCCAAAGAAACCAACATTTAAACTTTCAAGTAAAAAGATTATTTCATCAATTTATTTCTCACTTTTAAATCATTGGTTAGGCAACCAGTCTAGGAGAAGGAAAATTCTGAATTCAAACCTGTTAAACTCCGCTTCGGGTGGTCACTACTATAATAGGCTTAGTCCTAATTAGTGATCTATTTCTCTAATAAAAGATATTTTGATAGATTCACAAGTAGATAGATTCTACAAATGATCATATATCTTAAACTTGAAAAATAAATGGCCGTGGGGGTCGTGCTGAAAAATTAAAAATCTAAATTCCTTACTCTACTTTGCCTAAGAGTGTAGACTACAAAATGCATCACAATTGTTTTTGTATTTCACTGACTTGTATCACAGTGACTTCTCTGAGCGCGTATCTATCTATTTATGTAATATTATGAAAAAATGAAGAACACAAGTTCATAAACGTGTAATGTTTATTTTGCCTACGCTGCAGTGTTTCGATCTGTTTCAATAGTTCTTCATCAGGGCTTTCGTTAGTTTGAGGAAAAAATATAAAAATATCACAGAAAAATAAGAAATCTTCGAGACCCGTTTGTTTGGTGGTCGGTCGATCTATTTTTCTGTGATATTCTTATATTTTTTCCTCAAACTAACGAAAGCCCTAACGAAGAACTATTGAAACAGATCGAAACACTGCAGCGTAGGCAAAATAAACATTACACGTTTATGAACTTGTGTTTTTTTTAAATTTTCTTTTTCATAATCTTACATACTTTCGGATTCACTCCCACTTTTTCCTCTTATCTATTTCCATAGAGTCCATTTTTGTTTGTTTCGGAGATTTCGGAGAATGTTGCTTTAATAATGTTCTTTGTTGCGCTTCATTACACACTAGTGGGATATCTGCGTCGATTCCGGAAGAAAAAATACATTTTCCATGATAATGCTTTCCTATAAATGCTCTCTCTCTCTCTCTCTCTCTCTCTCTCTCTCTCTCTCTCTCTCTCTCTCTCACACACACACACACACACACACACCACACACACACACTCTCTCTCTCTCTCTCTCTCTCTCTCTATCTCTCTATCTCACACACACCACTCTCTCCTCTCTCTCTCTCTCACACACACACACCACACTCTCTCTCTCTCTCTCTCTCTCTCTCTCTCTATCTATCTATCTATCTCACACACACTCTCTCTCTCTCTCACTCTCTCTCTCTCTCTCACACTCACACACACTATCTCTCTCTCACACACACACACCACTCCTCTCACACACATACACTCTCTCTCTCTCTCTCTCTCTCTCTCTCTTTCTCTCTAACACACACATACACACATACATACACACACTCTCTCCTCTCTCTTTCTTACACACACACACAACACTCTCTCTCTCTCTCTCTCTCTCACACACACACACACACGGACGCGCGCAAAGCCACGCTCTCTCTCTCTCTCTCTCTCTCTCTCATAAACTCACTCTCTCTCTCTCTCTCTCTCTCTCTTCTTCTCATACACACTCATACACACATACTCTCTCTCTCACACACACACACACATACTCTCTCTCTCTCACACACACACTCTCTCTCACGCACATGCGCGTGCGCATACACACTCTCTCTCACACACACACACATACTCTCTCTCTCTCTCTCTCTCTCTCTCTCTCTCTCTCTCTCTCTCTCTCACACACACAACACACACACACTCACACACACACAAGTGTGTGCATACACACACTCTCTCTCACACACACACAACATTCTCTCTCACTCACACACTCATACCAATCTCTCTCTCTCTCTCTCTCTCCCTCTCTCTCTCTCTCTCTCTCTCTCTCTCTGTGTGTGTGTGTGGTGTGTGGTGTGTGTGTGTGTGATGCGTTTATAGGTAATTATTCGAGTTAAAGATACGCTTTTCATTAACAAAAGATTTGTAATCTTCATAACTATTGGAGCAAAAGAACAATTTTACGCTAATAAATTAGATTATTCAGGTGAGAAATTTAAATGTTGTGAATCACAGGTAATCTCATCACCTGGTCACCAGTAAATACACCGAATGAACTTAAGTGTGGAAAAGGTTTGTTTCCTCATCGACCCTTCTTTTACCATTGGACAGGATGAATGTAAAAATTCAATTTTTGTGTATCCCTTCATATTAGAAATCTTTTCTTTCTCTTCTTTTTTCTACGCCTCATTTTAATGTTCTATCTATTCTGTTCTGCAACTTTTGCCTGTTGAAAGAAAGACAGAAAGATCGAAGGTCATTCAGCTTTCAATACTTTTCTATCTTTCTTTCTTTCTCAATATGCTTCTTTTAGTCTCTTTCTTTCTTTCTTATCTGCTTCTTTCTTTCTTTCTTTCTTATCTGCTTCTTTCTTTCTTTATTTATTTATTTCTCAATATGCCTCTTTTAGTCTCTTTCTTTCTTTCTTTCTTTCTTTCTTTCTTTCTCAATATGCCTCTTTTAGTCTTC
>CM042167.1:53513429-53518429 GCA_023376005.1 Doryteuthis pealeii
TATTCATATGTAGATATGGTCAACAATATTAATAATGTAAAACAATTTTAGTAATATTTGTGGTTTAAATCAAAATAAAAACATGGAGACTTTGATGTAAATAACAAAGGGAATTGTGACTTGAGTAGTGATATAGTTTCGGTTACAGACAGATAAATACACAATCTATTATAATAAGATTTATATTTATCGATATTAACTTATACTATTACAATGAGGATAAAGAATTAGAAAACAGTTGTTGAATCTATTATAATAAGATATTAAAATATCAAAATACCGAAATAAGATGAAACAAGCAAACAAAAACGAGTGATTAACTGGAAAGTAGTTTATTTATATTTATGACATTATTTCATCAATGAAGGAAATTATGAAGATATTTAAGTGAATACGCCAAATTTCATTCAATAAACCATTCAAATATCAATAAGTAATAAGAATTACAATAATTCCGAATCTTATTCAACCAAAATGAAGCTGGTCCTCTATGGAACACATCCTTATTTCTCCACATAGATGAGTCATAAAGTAATGCCATTTTGTTTAGGACAATTATAATTACCAACACAGGAACATGTATCATACATCAAAATGTAGCTGGTCCTCTGTGGATCACATCCCTACTTCTCCACATAGGTAAGTAAAAAAAGTAATGCCATTTTGTTTAGGACAGGTATAATTACCAACACAGGAACATGTATCATACATCAAAATGAAGCTGGTTCTCTATGGATCACATCCTTACTTCTCCACATAGGTGAGTCAACAAGTAATGCAGTTTTGTTTAGGACAGGTATAATTACCAACACAGTAACATGTATCATACATCAAAATGAAGCTGGTCCTCTGTGGATCACATCCCTACTTCTCCACATGGCTGAGTCAAAAAGTAATGCCATTTTTGTTTAGGACAATTATAATTACCAACACAGGAACATGTATCATACATCAAAATAAAGCTGGTCCTCTGTGGATCACATCCCTACTTCTCCACATAGTCACCGTTTCACTTAATAGCAATGTTTTACCTTCAAATGATAGCATGTATCTCTGCCCCATAAAATCATGTTGACTGTTCTTTGAGCCACTTCTTCACTACAGATTTCATTTCCTCATCACTGGAATAATGTTTGCCTCTCAAACCCTCTTTCATGGGGCTGAAGGGAGGCAAACATCAATCCAGTGACGAGGAAGTAAAATCTCAATGTGGAAAAGTAGGGAAGTGATCCACAGGGGAACAGCTTCATTTTGATGTATGATACATGTTCCTGTGTTAATGAAATTTTCAGTGTTGATATATTAATGAATAAACAATATAATGCACCAGTTATTTTATTTTAAAACTTTTACATTTTTTCAGGTCAATCAACTTTGAACCACGTATCTTTGTGAATCTGTGTTACGCCTCAAAGATACGTGGTTCAAAGTTAACTGACCTGAAAAATGTAAGAGTTTTCAAATAAAATAATTGGTGCATTATATTGTTTATTCAGTAATGTATCAACGCTGAAAATGTAATTAAATTTAGTTAATTCCTTGATTTTTAGTATTTTTTCTTCTTTCGGCGGGGTGACATACGATCATGGAATTTATGTCCGTTAAGTAGGATTTAAC
Source organism: Doryteuthis pealeii (assembly GCA_023376005.1). Classification (NCBI taxonomy): domain Eukaryota; kingdom Metazoa; phylum Mollusca; class Cephalopoda; order Myopsida; family Loliginidae; genus Doryteuthis; species Doryteuthis pealeii. The sequence goes on from CM042167.1 coordinate 53,515,047, forward strand.
TGAACCTTTTGTCTTAAAAGTTATTCAAGCATAATCATTGAAAGAACATTGTCTTTGGAATCAGGATTTTTTATTGACATTATGCGCATGCAAATTTAAAGAGTCAAGACCCCCAAAAATCCACGCGAAAAAATATGTTTACATTTTGTATTATGTGACGATATGGGTTCAGGCTGAATATTTCACGTGAAAACACTTTTCGACTTTAGGTCAATGACTGAGGCCCGCGGGCGGGTCAGTTTTCACGTGAAATATCCAGTCAGAGCCCACATCGTTGGAAAAAAACCATAAACACATATTTATCATTGTCCTGATTGACGGCTTACGTATTTTAACGTAAACTGTACCCAATGACCTGGTGTACGGAATACCGTATAAGGCAAAAACAAAAAACAAAAAAAACAACATATAAGCAGGGAGCTAAATGAAAACTTCCTCCATCTTTTAAAAATAATTTTAAAAAAAAAACGTTTTTTAGTTGTCAGTTTTTGGTTAATAAACAAGTGTTGTAGTTGATATGGTAAATATTTCGATGTTTATTTACATCATCCGAAGCGGCACATTGAAAATCGGATGATCATAATAGAGATTAATTCGCGTGAAACAATATCAACAACGCATTTCAAAATAGGCAGAGTGGGCTATTGTCAGTATGAGCTGGAGAGAGAGGGAGTCTATCCTCTTTATGCTAGCGCTAGATCAGGAACATTGTTTCTGCATCTGAGGTTGAGTGACACATCTACTCTGAGCCCCTCATTTTACTGCACAGATCCAATCTGTGCTACTCATGTGCTGAGTTGGCGAGGATTAGTATCGAACCTGGAACCATGTGGTTGGGACCAATTTTTTTTTAATATTATTACTATTATAACTGTATTTGTAGGATGTCATTTCAAACTTTACTCATATGTTCAATTGTGCAATAATATATATATATATATATATATATATATATATATATATTAATATATATATATATATATATATATATATATATATATATATTATATATATATATTATTATTATTATTATTATTATTATTTACTCCTTTTGAGTTTTCACATTAGCATTAGCTGATGGTCTTTCACTGGAGTCTGAGTGACAGCAAGTCTCCTCAGGTCTCCAGGACTCTTCTGAGTATTCTGGCAGATTGCAGCAGTGCAGTGTTCTGAATGGTTTCAATCCTTCCTCTGATTTCAAAACATTCCAGACCCTTTTCCAATCCTTTTGGGACTGTTCCAAGTGCACCAACTACAATTGGTATCACTTTCACTTTCATATTCCATAACTTTTTCAGTTCTCTGGCAAGGTCCAGATATTTGTCCATTTTTTCATTTTCCTTTAGCTTCACCCTGTGATCTGCTGGCCCTGCAAAATTATTATTATTATTATTATTATTATTATATTATTATTATTATAAGTAATGGGATAATTTAAACAAATTTTAATAAATATTTTTTCTGTAATACATGCAAAAATCGGATGATCATAATATATATATATTTACCAACCCGTCCGCACGAGCAGGATGTGACACTAGGTCAATTTCTTAATTATTCTAAGTAAAGCTTTACAAAGTCTATTGGTGTTATCGTTCGTTATTACAATAATAATGATAAAATTAAAACCTTTTTCTATAAAACACAAAAACACACAAGAAATATACACATAACTTTCTGGTTATTTCAGGGTTTAGGGTTAGTTTAATGGGAAAATTAAATAATCTATCAGTCACGAGTGGTTGCCCTTTGTTTATGCTAGACTTATAGGAAATAACCGCTTTTCTTACATTGTCAACATTTTTTTCCTTTCTTTTTTCTTTCAGTTCATCATGTTAACAATTAGGACTTCTTTTTTTTTAATACGTTTCGCTTTGGTGAAGATCCTTGTCAGAATCCGGCTAACATCGTGCAAGTTGTTTAGTGAAAAATCTATCCTGATTTTCGTAACGCATCAGCTTTAGTGTGGGAGGATGACAAAAGCAGATGTTCGATGACCTTCGAGGCATCAACGAGAATTTGGAAGTTGCGGTCAAATTCGAATGCCCAGACAACTTTATTGGACAGTCCCATGAAAGAATGACAACTAAATTTCGGGATTATATCAACCCTTTTTCTCTACTTCCTGTCATTAATGGGGTTAAATAAGTTTCGATGTTAGTGTACACTCTCTTTTACGAGGTTTTCTATTCTCAAATGACATTGGCACTGGTCTACATATTTAATGCCAGGCAGAAAAAAAAACTCCTATCATTTCTGGATTTTATATATGAATAACTATTGCGAATTCTCGCAATAACTGTAAACAGGGTTTAACCGCGGCCGACCGACTACAGAAAAGTAGCAACAGATTGAAACAAACTCTACTGGCGCGGCATGCAACCGAGAAATCTTGAGAACCGAAACTTAGAGAAAAAAAACGTTGGTTCGCACAATAGTCGAGCAAAACACAAAATTTCACAACACTGTAGTTATGAGTTACAAATACCTTCCGCAAAATAAATGTCAGCCCGAACAAGACAGATTTCACTACACAGTAGTAACGAATTACAAACACTTTCCCTCGACGTCGCAGCAAAATATCTCCTTTTTATGCCTACCGGAGAGGAGGGTTCTAGGAAGGGCGAGTCCACTACTGACCCACAGTAGTTATGCCACTACCAGCTCACCCCTATCTTAAAATTGATTTTAACATGACACTTCTTATTGATTGCAATTATGTATTGAAACAGTCGAAATACAAGTTCTCTTTAAAAAAACGAAAATCTTTTTATCATATTGCAGATACATTACTACTTAATTATAAGTTCAATCCACCACTGGATGCCCCATAATTTCGACGTTGTGTCACATCCTAGTCATAGTGAACGGATTGGGTCGCAAGAGAATTAGATTCGAAACCAAACTCATCTTCTAATCACTGTTCTGTGATTCAAGCTGAACCCCAATGTGCATGAAAAAAAAAGGTATACGAAAAGCATTAAAATTTTCGCTTTGCCTAACTTAAAGGGTTTTTTTATGAGAAAATTAGCCGCAGATACGGCTATTCTCTACATTTTGTTGACGAAAAACGTAAGCAAGCAGAATTCGATTAAACTGTCTTAAAGTTTAGTTTGGGCACATAGGCTTATGGTACCTGCTGTTATTAAATGTTGGAGATGCGTGGTGTAATGGTTAGAGTCGTAGGAAAAGGACTCGTAGACCTGAGTTCAAATCATGGTCGACGCTACAGTTCACATAGCACTTTTTCAGATTAGTTGAAATAATAGATAAAATAAAAATGAATTTAAAAAAAAATTTTGATCTGTTTTGCTGGTCTTGTCAAGTTAATAAAACAGGGAATTATTTATTGGAGACCATGGTGTAATGATTAAAGTCGTAGG
>CM042167.1:53523429-53528429 GCA_023376005.1 Doryteuthis pealeii
GATGAGGACAATAGTCCGAATAATCCAAATAATACTAATTATCAAGCCTCATCTCAAAAACTCAGAGAAAAATGTTTATTACTATTATTTGTATTATTCGGACTATTGTCCTCATCTTAATTGTTATCTGTACAACGTTTCAGCCAATGTGCCCTCCAGCCTTCTTCAGATTAACACCTGTACCCCAGCTATGGTTAGCGGAATGAGAACAGGAAATCCCATGGATTGAATAAAGGGTTGGGTTGAAAGTTCTATGATGGCTCCCGATTACGACAAGAACGATAGATGGAAACTACACAATGAAGCTGCGTGCTGTCTTCATCAAATCCTGGAAGAAACACTCCACACAAAAGAAGATGTACACTGTACAGCCACTTACCTTCTATCACACAAACTGTCGAAGTAAGACGAACATACTGGAGATTGCTAGAGAAACAAGAACGAACTCATAAGCGACGTACTCCGGTGTATATCTACACATGGACATACCAGTATGACCATCAAAAACATGCATCGATCAGCTCTATATGGATACTGGATGCTGTGCGGAAGACCTGCAAGGAGCTATGATCGATAGGGGTGGGTAGCGAGAAAGAAACATGTGCATCAGCACGACATGATGATGCTGATGATGGTGATGATGATGATGATGATGATGATGCCTGGTTATTTTATAAGCTTTTTATGCACAAATATTTATTTTTCTTGCTGCCATAAACAAAAAAGATAATGCTGAATTTTCGTGTTTCATAATCTATGGTAGCATAGGTTATTGACAACACTGTGTAGCGAAAATGGAAAGTTACAGACCGTTGGGGAACTTTGACCCCGGAGGCGGAAAAACCCGCAAATCACGTGAAGTCACGTGAGATCTAGTGGGATCCTCAGTTCCGGCCGATATGTGTTATGCATCTATGTGTTTAAATATCTCTCTGATACTCTGTCTATCTCTCTCCTCTCTCTATCAAAAGAACATTGTTTGTATACCCGCAACATGGGTATGTAACATTCGGAATCCCAGGAACCGTAAAACCATTCCTGACTTTCAAGGAAATTAACTGATTTGCAATGTTGAATTTTTTTCTCTTGAAAATTTATATAAATTGGTTAAAGAATTTTCAAACTCAAGTGGGATTTTATTTTGAATTTATACAGAAGTCACGTGACTCTTCAGCTTTATTTACAGGAAGAATAGAGCATCAAATTAAAATAAATGTATTTGATCCCTGGAGATTCTTCTTCCGGTGTCTTACCTTCCCATTGCACTAAAAGAGAGGCTAGTCGGTCGCCATAATACTGGTTGAATCGAACTTAACGGACCTAAATTCCACCATCGTATGTTACCCCGCCGAAAAGAAAATCAGGGAATTAACCGAATTTAACGAAACTTTCAGTGTTGATATATTAATGAATAAAAGATATAATGCACCAGTTATTTTAAAAGCATTTACATCTTTTCAGATCATTTAACTTTAAACCACGTATCTTTGAGAATCTGGGTTACGCCTCAAAGATACGTCGTTCAAAGTTAACTGACCTGAAAAAAATGTAAAAGTTTTTAAATAAAATAACTGCTGCATTATATCTTTTATTCATTAATATATCAACACTGAAAGTTTCATTAAATTCGGTTAATTCCCTGATTTTTTTTTTGGGGGGGCGTCTTTCGGCGGGGTAAATGGTGGAATTTAGGTCCGTTAAGTAGGATTTAACCCAATATTGCTCTTTAGTTTTAAAGCCTCTTCCAGTTTCGATTTAACCATAATACTTTTGTGTCACTGGCTACAGGGAACTAAGCAATGTTTGCTTTTATCCACGGTCTACATGTGGGGCCACCATTAAACCAGAAAAACCGATGGCAAATTTGCCCTTGTGGAGAAGAAGAATCCTATTTTTCTGGTACAAAGTAATTGATATAAGTGAAATGATATATAATTGCTTATATCGATCTATGCACCTTTAATAGATTTGATTTATTTATAACGTTCATATCCAATCTAAAACAAAGCATTTTTTTTAATTCAATAAGGAAACGAACTTTGATCGTTTGGTCTCACAAACCACTGTGCTAACACGCTTAGTCATGTTTCCAACACATCCTAATGATTAATATACATACATACATTTCCATACATAAGTTCGATTCCCCACCCTTACATACACATCAACAGGTGTCGACGGTTATGAAATAAAATATAGGTGATAAAGAAGAGTGAATGTTCCACATAAAACACGAGTCGCCCGCCGAGAAGCGGGTGGATGATCGAGTGGTTAATTTTATTATGATCACCTCCCACCCGCCCTAAATATCGACACAAGGCTTTATGCTGAAATAAGATACATTCAACATGTGTTACCTGGAGACCCCAAGAATCGCAACGCGCCTTCGTCTTCCGAGACACACATGCGTATACGGCGGACATACGCAGATTTTTTTTACCAATTGATAACATAATAATTTATACGAACATTTATAACATAAGAAATTATTCAGTGTTAAGATAACAGGCTATGTTATTTTCTTGGTTAATTTTCGGATAAATCGTTTTTAACTATTGAGTCCTTTTGTTGAGATCGTCTCAAATCAAAAACTTAAAACAAATTTAACTAAAAGGGGAAAAAGAAATTGCTGATTTTCCCCATCAAAACATTTTTTCGGATATCAATTTTTTCCCAACAAAAAAAAAAACGAAGATTTTCATTTACACAATTTATTAAATTTGTTTTAAGTCTTTTTAGATATATCTTATTATAATAGAGATTGTGGGATTTTCTGTCTGTAACCGAAACTATATCACTACTCAAGGCACAATTCTTTTAGTTATTTATGTCACATTCTCCATGATTTTATTTTTATCTAAACCCTCAAATACCAATAAAATTGTTTTACATTATTAATACTGTCGACCATATATAAATACTAAATGCATACAATTGTGTTTATATCTACAACAAAAAAGCGATTTACAGTGTGAATGTGAAGGCTAATTTGCATATTGATATTCAAAATTTGATTTTAATAGATATGTGTTTAGTATTATTAACTTCTAATTGTTTGTTTTTATCTTAATGAATATGAGTAAATTCCCGTTGATAAATCTTAAAATAAATGCATTAGCAAGAAGAAATAAGCGTAATTTTATTATTTACTCCTTATTTTAACTAAATAGTTGAATTAAGAAAATATAGCAATGAAAAACGGGAAAGATAGAAGAGTAAGTTTTAGTTGTTCTATATTTCGTTTATACCCACTTCAGTTTCAAATGTTTTTATTTACATTCTTATATAGTTTCATTAGCTTTTTTAATTTAGTATAACATTTTATTTGATTAAAACTGAAATACTTGCACCCTATGGAGGGTGCATATATTTACTGGTTTAACTAAAGAAGCGGAAAACCAATTGCTGATTTTCCACATCAAAACATTTTTTCGGATATCAAACTCTTTTCCAAACAAACAAAAAAGCGAGGATTTTCATTTACACAAGTTATTAAATTTGTTTTAAGTCTTTTTAGATATAGTTATTTACTAAGCTTAGCTTAGATGTGGCACAAAGCCAGAAGTTTGGAGCACCCAATGAGAATCGAACTCACTAACAATGGTCGGCAAATACTATTTTGCTAACCATTACACCACATAAGGTACCCAGTCTTTTTAGATATATGGTCTTAATTTATCATATCGATCAATTTATTGACAAATAAATGCGACAATTAAATGTTTTTCTTTGGATTTGTTTTTTTTTTAAGTCACTATCTTTTTAACATCGTGTAACACAAAGAAAGAAGACAGTGACACTATATGTATATATACTCATATCTCTCTCTCTCTCTCTCTCTCTATATATATAATATATATATATATATATATATATATATATATATATTTGTCGGCCTTCGCCATTTCCAAACACACTGTTTGACTACTTCATATATATATATATATATATATATATATATATATATATATATAGTCCTGTATATTCAGACTGATTTTAAAGTAATAAATCATAAACGTTTTTAATTATTTATAAACTGTCAATTTTCTTTTACTTATTTTAAATATCAGTGGTTCAAAGTTATCAAAGATTGATATTTTCTTAAGTTCTTACTATCGTTAGGTTTTAACATTCCACCGTTTGATAATATTTCATATATTATTATTATTATTTCACTCCATTCGAGTTTTTCACACCCGCCTTAGCCGGTGGTTCACTGGGGGATTAGTGACAGCAATTCTCCTCAGGTCTCCAGGGCTATTCTGAGTATTCTAGCCGATCTCAATAGTGCTGTAGTCTGGATGGTCTCGATTCTTCCTCTTATGTCCAGTTCATCCAGACTCTTTTCCAGATCCTCGGGGGATCGTTTCAAGGGCACCATATTATTATTATTATTTTCACTCCATTCAATATTTTCTTTCCTTTATTTATTTATCCTTTCAACACACACACACACACACACACACACACACACATATATATATATATTGTGGTAATGAGGATCATTCCATGAAAAAAAAATTAAATTTGATAAATCAATTAGATAATTAATCACCTATATAACTAGTATATACCCTATCCCTCCTCGCCTCATCCAAACTTACTAGCCCCCGCCTCTACAACCCTCCTAAACTAAAACATCTACCCCCTCCACAATATTTAGTAATTTAATTCCCTATATTCCGGGCAATTCCTTCAGTGATAATCATGTTTTGGTTCATGTCTTAAGATGCTGTAATCATGCAGTTGAAATAAATTATTACAATGAATCGAATTTAAACTTTTTTCTTTAATTTTATATACTAGCAAAATAAAAAAAAACACCCTCCGGGGAATTGTCAAAAGGTTTGTACCCTATGTAAGTAAGATCATCAAATTCATTAAAGGAGTAAAAAATAAAACAATTTGAAATGGAAACTTTGTTCTGATAACTTGAATGTATATTAGAATAAAACAAACTATATATAAATATATAATACCGGGCATGTATTTATTAAAAC
>CM042167.1:53533429-53659942 GCA_023376005.1 Doryteuthis pealeii
TTCAATTAAGCACATATCCTCAAAAAATTGTCGGCTTAAAGCCATATAAAAATAAACACATTTGTTTGTTTACTTAACCTCATATATATATATATATATATATATATATATATATATATATTATTCTGTCTGATGAATGCGGAGGCATGAAACCGACAGGGTAACAGTCAAAAAGAAAATATCCATGTAAGGAAATTAAATATCTATGTACTTAAATATATATACACAAACTGATATATATATATATATATATATATATATATATATATATATATATATATCTTTGCGAAACTTGTTTAACAAAAATATTGCTCTCTTGTGTTTTACAGGGACACGCGCTTCAGAAAATTAACTTGTTTTTTTTTTTAAGCTATAGATTTGGTTTCAATCTTTTCACGGACAGATGTCTGAAAGAAAGCTTAATATTGTTGACTGGTTTGTTAACTGTAAAAATACATTTAAAATAAGTAAGTCGTCGGGGTGGCCTAAAGTAGGTATCGGCCAATCAGCGAGGGAGTCTATCCCCTTTTCACTAGCGCTAGACCAAGGAGATTGTTTTGCGTCTGGGGTGGAGCGCCGCACCTACCATCAGCTCCTCACTTTACCGCACAGATCCGTGTGCTACTCATACGTTGAGTTGGCGGGGGCCGGTATCGGACTAGGAACCTTGCGGTTTCTAGCCGAACGCTTTATCGGCTGAGCTAAGCCCGTTACAAGGAGGCATTCTGTCAGCCTTCATTATAATTCCAAAAGTAATGTAAGGGAGATAACCTATGCCTCTTAATTAGATGGGTTAAGAAAACGTGTGCTAATGCTGGTATCAAATCTATTAAAAATTAAGAAAACTGCGCATCGATTAATTTCAAATAGCTTTTTAATAAGAAATCATGACTGAAAGAAAGTATTTGAATAGCTTCTAACTATAAGCAATTTTTATAATTCTCTTATTCATTACTTTATACAGATCAGAAATAGATAATAAAAAGAAAAAAATACCGACGTGCAAAAATTAAAGAACCTTAAAGTAAATTTTTATTTCACACTGATACATAAACAGACAGACAGACAGACACACGCACACACACATACACACACACACACACACACACACACATATATATATGTGTGTGTGTGGCATATATATATATATATATATATATATATATATATATATATATATATATATATGCCTTAGTTGTCTACCTATATATATATATATATATATATATATATATATATATATATATATATATATATATAGTATACAATTGCCGCTTTAACTTTTCCGTCACAGATGCATTTTTTGGTGTCAGAGTGGAACTGGTGTAACAGTCCACCAAATCGAAACCTTTGGTGGACTGTTACACCAGTTCCACCCCGACACCAAAAAGATGGCCCGAAAATTAGAAAGGATCAACCAAAAACTTGTCCGACAACAATTGTCTGTACAGTTCAACAAAACTTGTATAAAAGAAAAATGCTGCCAAAATACACTTATTTTAATATATATATATATATATATATATATATATATATATATATATATATATATATGCGTATGAAAAGGTGGAATGAAAACATCACACAATGCTGTTAAAGAGAAAACAATTTATAACATAATCATAACTGATATTGATCAATATTTCGATTTTACAAAAATCATATTCAGAGCCCGTTTAATCCGTGATGTTTGTGTTTAATACCCATCCCCTTTTGAATAAGTAAATTCGTCCTGTTGCCAACATCTCAAAATTCGCTACAAAAAAGATATACATATCGTCGTGACCGACAAAAATATGGCGGGAATGCCCACATTGGAAAATAATGTGACAACTTTCGTTCTCTTTTTTGCAAAATCAAGGTTTTTTTGGTTCTTTTGAACTCATTTGACTTTCATCTCCGATCACAAACACCACGGAGTAAACGGGCACTGAAGATGATTTTTGTAAAATCAAAATATTGATCAATATCAGCTATGATTATGTTATAAATTGTTTTCTCTTTAACAGCATTGTGTGATGTTTTCATTCCACCTTTTCATACGCATACTGTCATATTCATTTCCTTTCTTTTAATATATATATATATATATATATATATATATATATATATATATATATATATTCCCCACACCCAAGAATCGCCTTCACAAACAGCTATAGACCAAAAAGACAACAAGACGATAATTAGCAAAAAAAACAAACATAATATACACACACCCTCATAACAACTCCTACTACCATTTACCATTTGTATATGACTTACTAAATCTTCACCAAACTCAGTACATATGACCCACCTACGACCTCCCTCAACACCTAACACCTGTGGCATCATTATCAGAACATTACTGCTACACACCCCATCTGGGGAAAAAATAGAACTCCTACTACCAACTCCTGCTAACACCAGTACTTGAACACCCCTTCCCTATTCCACGACCTCCTAATTCACCAGTATGAAAATGTTCACCGTTGAAGCAAGAACTCAATCCAACGTCCTGAAGAAGGTCTAAAAGACCGAAACGTTACAACGGTGACATCACTACCCACAATCAACATCCATTTTGTACAACATGCCGTGTTTGTCTACCTTTCTCCATATATATATATATATATATATATATATATATATATGAGGGGTGTATGTGTGTGTGTGTGTATATATACGTGAGTGTGTGTGTCTTTGTAAAATATAGTACATGAAAACCAAAAATTAATAGAGTACTAAAGACTATTCTTATGAGTATTAGATAGATAGATAGAGAGAGAGAGAGAGAGAGTCAGAGAGTCAGAGAGAAAGAGAGAGAGGGAGATAGGGAGGGAGAGAGAGGGGGAGGGGTGTAGTGTAATGGTTATTGTTGTAGGACTGGATACAACCAAGATGTTTAAATCCTGAACGATGCTGTTTGCATTTCACATAGCGCTAATACCCTTGGGAAAGGTATGCATCCAACAATTCTCTACCCTGGTAAATAGTGTGGCGGAATGGACTCTTTAATCTTGGTTATGCAACCAGCAAAACATAGCAATATTTTGACAGTTTCATAGTTGAGTGTACTTTATAACGCAAAGGAAAAAAACTCAAAATACACTCAACTACAAAACGGAAAAATACTGTTGTTGGTTGGTAGGGCTAAAGGTCAGTTTTATATGAGTTCGCGGAGAGGCCAATTCCACTTACTGCTTACTCCAGGCTATTCAGCAGAGATTCAGATTGGGCAAGTGTATTTGCGAGAAGCGCTAGATCATCTGCGTAGTCTGCCTCCGTAATAATTTTTGTGGAACACCGCCCACCCTTTGACTTTTTTTAGTGAGAAACCATTAGATCTAATGACGTTCGTAGTATGTAAGTAAAAAGTAAGTAAAGTCGTCGGGGAGGCCTAAAGTCGGTATCAGCCAATCAGCGAAGGAGTCTGTCCCCTTTTAACTAGCGCTAGACCAACGAGATTTTTTAGTCTGAGGTGGAGCGCCACACCTACCACAGCTCATTACTTTAACGCACGGATCCCTGTGCTACTCATACGCTGAGTTGGCGAGTGTCGCTATCGAACTAGGAACCTTGTGGTTTCTAGCCGAACGCTCTACCGACTGAGCTAACCCGGTCCCTCGTAATATGTAGTCTATGCATATTATAAATATAAATGGTGCGAATGTATCTCCTTGTAGGACTCCAGCAACAATGTCAAAAAATCTGTCGCCGTAAGTTGAGCAAACTATTGCTTTTCTAACTTCGTAGAGCATCATTAGAGCAGTAACAGTTTCTTTTGGGAGACCATTTGCTCGAAGTATTTGCTCCATTTTTTTCTCTGTGTACGGAGTCGGATGCTTTAGAGAAATCTACAAACAAAAGTGTTGCCTCGAGATTTTTTGCTCGTACTCCTTCGATGATTCGACAAATGATCAGAATCTGAGAAATTGTGGCTCGATTCCTCTGAAATTCGTTTTGATTGTTTCTTAGAATTTTCTCTACTTCGGGTTGGATGCGATTGAGAAGGGGGTCATTGTAAACCTTAGCAGCTATGGCAGTAAGAGTTATGCCTCGGTACCTCTTAGTTCCTAAGTCGCCTTTCTTCGGCTGCTCGCTGAGAATGAGAACAAACCAATTCCACGTTTTGCGTTGGGCCCAATTCCTAACAGCTTGGAGTATCGTGTTGTGCCTTACTTGTATAAATGAGCAAATAGCTTCATGTTTTCCTTCTGTTGGGAACTATCAACCCCTCTGCATGAGAAGGATGCGACACAAGGTCAATTTCTTATACGGAGTTAAACAAGTTTGATTTCAGATTTTTCCTTCTCCTAGACTGGTTACCTAGCCAAGGGGAGGCTGAATATATGGATTCATACCTTTCCCAAGGGTATTAGCGCTATGTGAAATATAAGCAGCCTTGTCCTGGATTTGAACTCGGGTCGACGAGTCCATTTCCTACGACTCTAACCATTACACTATGCACCTCCATTGAAACATGTGTAAATTAGATATAAAACTTCCATGAAATATGTTTAGTTATCGCAACCACTGAAACTTGGGTTAATGCAGTCTACAGCAGTATCCAAAGTTTTTGTGGTTGCAAAACCTGAAATTCTTGCGGTTCCGGATACACCAAAAGTGACAAAATTGGCTGCTGATGCTCCGGTGTGTGACATTTGTGGAGATTAAAATAAAATTAAGATAAAAATAATATAAGAAAATAACAAACTCCTATGAGCCTTCACACCGGAAGAACACTCTGAGCATGTGCAGGAAAAAAGGACCCAATTCCGACCCCAAGATAATATCTCGGCCATTCGGACTTAGGCCTGAACTGGGACCAGGCACTATTTCTGGACGGGCAGAAATTTCCCCATCCAAATGGTGGCTATGATCCATGAATAAAGCCTAAATCCTTAAACTACCTTTTATGTTTGTCCCTTCCTTTTTCTTCCCTTGAATTCCCGTTTCAGGGCGTCCACCAAATAAGATGGGATTAAAAGCAAACCCTAGGAACACGCACCAAGAATAACCACAGCCACCTTTTAAACCTAAAACATTTAACCTCCTGCCACCCCACATATTTCAGGATTGATTTCTCTATTTCCTTGTTTTACAACGCAACTGGAGTTATGCCCCTTGGGTTTTACGCAAGTGTGTGTGTGGGGGGGGGGTTGTGTTATTGTTGTTTATAACAAAATTGATTTCTATTTTTCTTGTTTTCCATATAGTTCGTTCTTGAGTCATAAAATCCAGCACAGATTTCGATGCCATGCCAAAATCGTCAACATATCAGATTTCAATTTCATAGGTACCACCAATTTTCCTTGTGAAATTTATCCCCCCTCCCCCAGCCCCTATATTTAACACAATGAAACTTGCATAAAGATTAATATTATCTTGAAAAGTTTTCGTCCATTCGAAAAAAGAAACATTAAAAAGCTCATGATGATTTATTTTTTTTAATTTTCAGCTAACGGAAATAATAAAAATTCTGAACGAAAAACAATGTTTTCATTTTTGCACCGTTAAATCAATTGAAATATAACGTAGCCAAAAACAAGTTATCAACCATAGGCTATTTTTAAAATTCTATGAAAAATCAATTAATGGTCCGATTTTCACGAAAATGTCCATAATTACTTATCTTTTGATGAAAATATGTTTGAAATAGTTTTTTCCTAAAATATATTGCGGGAAATATTTTTTATGAGGTCTACCCCCACCCTATTTTATTTTATGAAATATGAAAAAATGAACAAAAACGATTTTTACTTTCTTTTTTTATAAAGATAAGAGTTTGAATGATTATCTCAGAAGATTTTTATAAGTTTCAATGCCATAGGTTTTTAGTAAAAGAACCATGAATACCGAATTCTGCTAAAAAAAATCAAAGAAACTGACCGTATCGTAAAAAACGGTCTGTTTTAATTATTTTTCAAAATAACGGAGTGTAATTATTCTTCAATCGGATAATTTCATCTTTGAATTAACTGTTTTTCTTTTTAACAACTCTTTATGTTCGTTATTTCTTTTTTGTGAGATTTTTTTCTTCCTTCAATATGGCCTAAACTGATGAAGTGACATATTTTTGTGGTACCTACAATTTCAAAATATTTGGTTTTAGAAATCGTTAAATTCGTAATCCTTATAAACACCCAATATATTTTCTGGTATCATTTTGCACTCTTTCATGTGTCAATTTCTTTCTTTTTTCTTTTTTTGACGGGGGGGGGGGAATAACTTCATGACTAATTACTTATTCCTCGTTTGTATTGATAAATAACTGTATTTTCAACACACTCTTATCTCCCTTTCTTTTTCTCTCAGACTCTTCATATTCCATGAATTTCTTTTAAAATTCCAGTTGGTCTTAAGTAAGTATTATTGTTATTTGTTATTGTTTATAGAAATTGTATATTTGTCTAATTTTCTTCTTGAAACGTGGTTTTTATTTTTGAAAAAAAAAATTAGTAGTATTTTTTTCCTTTTTTTATGCATATACTTTTACTGGTCCAAGGGAAACAACTCTCTGTTTGTGTGGGATTTGCCTCATTATAAACAGACGATTATATAGGAACTTTAATTCTCAAGTTGCATTATGTAACCACAAAAAATTTAAGTTAATTGGTATTATTTTTCCTTTAAATAATAAAGGGTGAGGCTTTCCAGCCCCCCGCCAACAAATGTGCTTGTTTTAATTTTCATAAAAAATTATCTCAGTCAGAAAAGTCCTGATTAAGTACCTCAACATTTTTTTTACCTAACAGCAGAAAAACAATAAAACAATCCTTCCTTAATTCAAATTGATATAATTCCCAATTTTAGGGTGATTTTTTTCCTAATCACTTTTTATCTGTCTTGGACATAAAACCAGTGGTGAAAATCACACAATACCTCCAACTAACCTTTTTAACTGAGAACATTAACCTCCTAGAAACCGTAGAGAGACGTGCAACCAAACGAATACCCTCCATCAGGCATCTGCCATATTCTGAACGTCTTGCTGCCCTGGGAATGGATTCGTTGAAACTCCGGCGTCTGGCAACTGACCTGGTAAACGCTCATAAGGTCATTAATCATCTTAACAACAGCAACCTTGGGCACCTTTTTGATCTCCATGTCTCTAACACATGTGGGCATGCCTACAAAGTTAGAAAACAGCATTGCTCACATGACTTTTGGAAACATTTTTTCACGCTCAGAGTTGCTGAGGTATGGAATAAACTGCCTTCATCCGTTGTAGGCTGCCGAAACACTGCATCTTTCAAAGCCTCCATGCTTCCTGTAATCCGTCAACACTATACCTGATACTCCCTCCACACACATATGCATGCACGCTCAAAGAACAGTCACTAGAATTTTACGGGACAGGGATACATGCTCTCATTCGATGGTGGAACATTGCTATTGAGAGAAACGGTGACAATGTGGAGAAGTAGGGATGTGATCCACAGAAGACCAGCTTCATTTTAATGTATGATACATGATCCTGCATTGGTAATTATACCTGTCCTAAACAAAATGGCATTACTTTTTGAATCACCCTTGTATATTCTATATTTTATACAAAAAAGATTCTAAAAGATTACAAAACTAATTTTTCAATTATTTTTAGTATATATAAAAAAGTTTAGTATTATCTGCGTTATTCGGACTATTGTCCCTATCTTCATTGTTATTTGTACAACGTTTCGGCCGATATACCCTCCGGCCTTCTTCAGGTATTTCTTATTGGACTCGGGAACTTTCTCGGACCCGGGAACCTTCTTTTCGAACTCGGGAACTTTCTTGTCCAATTGGACACATGGCCTAGTGGATAAGGTGGTTAGGTTAAGACAGTTCTAAGTGACAGTTATCTCTGGATACCGAGTTCAATCCTGAGTGGAGGCTGTTAGAAAAATAATTAACACAACTCCAGCTATGGTTAGTGGAATGAGATCAGGATACCCCCGTGGAATAAATAAAGGGTTAGGTTCAAAGTTCCGTGATGGCTCCCGATTACGACAAGAAAGTTCCCGAGTTCGAAAAGAAGGTTCCCGAGTCCGAGAAAGTTCCCGAGTCCGACAAGAAATACCTGAAGAAGGCCGGAGGGCATATCGGCCGAAACGTTGTACAAATAACAATGAAGATGGGGACAATAGTCCGAATAACGCAAATAATACTAATCTTCAAGCCTCATCTCAAACATTCAGAGAAATAGTAATAAAAAAGTTTGTCTGGAAAAGATTCAGTCTTTTAATATTAACAAAAAAATAGTCTACCTAGGGCACTGGCATCCTTAGTCCAAAGCATCCCAACGAAAAAAAATGTTTCTGAAAGCTATGCTGTTTTCTGACTTTGTAGTCAGAAAACAGCATAGCTTTCAGAAACATTTTTTTTTTTTTTTACACCCAGAGTTGCCGAGACATCAAATAAACTGCCTGCATCTTTTATAGGCTGCCGAAACACTACATCTTTCAAAACCTCCATGCTTCCTGTAATCCGCCAACATTATACCTGATACCCCCCTCCACACACATATGCACACATGCGCACACATACATGTATATTATTACTGTATGCTATTCATGTTCCTAACACTAATACATTATTCTATGTACTAGGTATGAGACTTTGATGGGTTGTGGTGCACCTGAGCACTGTACACAATAAATTTAATTATTTCATTAGAGAGTGGTATCTTTTCATTTCCCTCAAATGTCTTCTGACCAAGCATAAAAACGATAGCCATTGGGGTTATGATTGGTATGATGATTACGCCAACTTCACTTTTCCGAAAAGCACGTGATTAGAAGTGAGATAGTTTTAGATCAGATACGAGCTGGCACCCGACGAGAGCGGGTGTTTCTCAGGGATTGCTCTGGGTCGCTTCTCCCCCGCGGCGGAATCATGGGCTGGGTTGTTGAAATAAAGCTTTAGAAGCAAACAACGTCTTGTTTGTTAAGTTAATTTAAACAAGAAATGACCAGCCCAACCCGAAGAAATCAACACGGAAAAGCAACTCCAGAAGAAGCCTACTTGATCGACTGAAGAACATGGCGGCCAGCCGAGTTAGAAGTAGAAGCAGGTTAACAATTAAGAACTATCCTCTCATCTCATCTATCATCTCAACCCCTATTAAGAGAAATAACAAAGGAACTCGGGACTCTTAAAATTCCCCGGTGATAAGCAAGTAATTTCGGATGAAAGAAGACGAGAACAAGTTGAAAATAAAGAAACATATATTCAAAGGGTACAAAAAGGGTTGCAAATTTAGTGGCATTTGCTAATCAGACTTATCTTGCTGAGGGTCAGGTTACGCTGGATGGACCACTCGCTGTTTGATGGTGAAGGTGAGCGCTAGAATACTATTCTACTCGCTGTTGATAGGGAACGCTTGAAAATCGCGTCTCGCCTGGTGAAAGCTCATACGATAAGTGAAGGGGTTTAACGTTGGCGCCAATATCGTATATTGGCGATTCGCCCACTGGTGGAAGGGGGAGATAATTCAACTATAATTTTTCCGACACTATCTACTCTATCTTTCTGTATCTCTGGTTGGTTTGTTTTGTTTTACGGCATATCAACCTCAGTGGGTCATTTAATGCCGATAAAGTTTTTAAATAAATCAATTCTTAATGGATAATACAATTTTTGTATAAATACATTTTTCTATTTAACCCATAGATGGGATCCTAACAGGTACTACCACTCCGGGTCAGAGTGGACCAGGGGGCAATGGTGATGAAGGGGTGCTCCACATTCCCCAAACCTCTAAAAACTGGAACCTCACCATCAGATAGAGTTTAACCTCATTCCCATGACATGTAGACCCGCAGCCACCGCCTTCTAACACCCATATGATAAAAAGGGGTTGGGACTTGCCATAGGGCAATAGGGTTGGGAAAATCATATAGGTGCTAGGGCTTGACGTGACCAGCCGATTGATCGGAGGGGGCTTCTCCGACCGCCTGTCTAGCCCAAGATAGGGCCAAAGTGGAGTATTGCATGTCATGAACTGCTCATCCACCTGGGCTCTATCCTTAAGCATCACGGGTCGCCACCCACGGCCAACAGGTGGCCCCATTGGGGGAGTCTTACCCCTCTGCAGAGGTGCAGTCGGTGCATTCTAACGCCCCAGCCGACAGGGCGATTTCTGTATCTCTCTTTATTATATAACCGAGATATGTTAGTGGGTATACAACATATATAATTTGGGTATTTTTTAACAATTGCTTCTAAATACGAGTTGTATTAACAGTGAATTTGAAGAAACATTTTTATAAATACTTTATATTCTCTTGTAATGAATGACTATTTAAGATCAAATTTTCACCTCAAAAACAAGACCATTCAATACAGAAGTAAAGTAGAAGCTTACATAGTTTCTCGACCTTACTCTATGTGAGAAAAACACTTTTTTGTGGCTTAAAATTAGGGATTATTCATTGCTGCAATATGTATGGGATGATTTCTTTTTTTCAAATTTGCGTTGAAGTGAGCTTGGGGAATGATGTTAATTTTTATTATTCCTTAAACTGAACATTTTTAAATCCTCAGAACATTTTTTTAAATATTTTTAAAATGCTGTTTTAAAAGAAAACCAACCCACACATCAGTAATTATCAAATAGAGATTAATATTTTCTCCCCAGAATATTTCTTTGTATTATCATCATCATCATCATCATTCTCCTACTAAAGATTTTGTACTAAATTGGTTGTTAACCGGCACATGGACATACTAGTGCGAGCCGTCCAACAAAGACCTACATAGACCAGCTATGTGCAGATACTGCATGCTGTGCGGAGGACCTCCCGGGGTCAATGAATGATAGAGATGGTTGGCGAGAGATTGTCATGGAAGTCCGAGCTGCTGGCGCGACATGATCATAATGAATACCTACTGGAATTATTTATGGAGATGTTTTTTCTTTACTTACTTTAAGAAAACATTTAAAGATAAAGTATATAAAACTATATAAACAATTCAATTAACAAATTAACTACCACAAATATTTGTATCATTTAATGAATTAATTGTATGTAAAAGAATTTTTGAAGTTCATATGGGCAAAAAATGTCTTTAAAAGCATTTCTAAAACATAAATATGCTCTTAAAAAGGGAAAATATTTAAACGAATTCGTCACCAACATTTTATAAAATAAAGGCATTCGAGATTACTTCGATATGTTAAGGTCCAAATCTTATCAATAAATATGAAAGTTCAAAGTTCACACACAAAAGATATGATAAAATCTCTCTCTCTCTCTCTCTCTCTCTCTCTCTCTCTCTCTCTCTCTCTCTCTCTCTCACACACACACACACACACACACACACACACGCTCTCTCTCTCTCTCACACACACCACACACTCTCTCTCTCTCTCTCTCACACACACACTCTCTCTCTCACACCACACACACATCTCCCCTCTCCTTCTCTCTCTCTCTCTCTCTCTCCTCTCTCTCTCTCTCTCTCTCTCTCTCTCTCTCTCTCTCTCTCATAAAGATTTCACATGTGAGAAGGGGGCGTTAAAAATTTACACTAAAAATAAAGAGTTTTTGTTTATAGTAAAAAAAGTCGACGGGCGGCTTAAAGTCGGTATCAGCCAATCAACGAGGGAGTCTATCCCCTTTTCATTAGCGCTAGACCAAGGAGATTGTTTTGACGTCTGATGTGGAGCGCCACACCTACAATCAGCTCCTCACTTTACCGTACAGACTTGAAAACTGAGTTGGCGCGGGTTGGTATCGAACCAGAAACCTTGTGGTAATGTCCCTTTATTTAAAACTTTATAAAAATGAAAAAAGAGTAGAATTCATTTTGTAACCTGTCATCTCTTGGACAATTTTGGCACTAAAAAAATAGGAGATAAATATGTAAGAATTCAATCTTCTCTTGAAGAAAAATACCAGGAAAAATATATTTTCAACTACACAAGATACTTCTGGTATCCTTCTAAGAATTGCTCTACATCATTGTTACTGAAAATCTTTGCACAGAGAACATTTTGTCCAATTTTTCAAATCAACCTTTAAAAAACATTCCCAAGCGCAAAACGGCGGTTAGTTTTTTAAAACTTTAATAGTGCTGTTATCTCATTCCTACGTTTTTCTTTCTTAGTACGTTTTATAGAAAACAAATATATATTTATGGTGCTATGTTAAGTTCATTGGTGCTGGTATCTTGTCCCCAATAAAAGCTGGTTCTTTGTTCTTGTGAGTTGGTACGCTGAAATGGAACTTAGGAACGAAAAGACATGAAAGAGGAAAGAGACAAAGGCAAGAGGTAGTTTTATGAGTCAGGCTTTATTGAACGGGGCATATATTGGAAATTGGATTATCTCCCCTCCCCGGAAGTCCGGAGAATAGGGAGAGAGAGACTGAACCCTGATTCAGCAGAACAGACCCGACAGGCAAAGGGAGCAGAACTATCTGATACAAGCAGAAGAACAGAACCACAGCGACTTTACCGGACAACTTAGAGACATTGCTGAGACAACAAGATAAGTGTACTTGAAACTCCTTGTATTACCTAAAAATATATCCCCGCCAGGAGAAGTTTCTGGCAAAGTAACTGAAATACTGGGGTGAATTAGTATCTCTGTCGTAAAGGAAGGAGACAAGGCAAATTATAGAGTTTATAATTGGGGTTAACAGTTTATTGGGTTAGTAATTAATGTGTGTGTATACAATTATTATGTAAATGTCTTTAAGAGTTTGTCAGGAATTTCTCCTGGGGGATATATTTTAAAGATAATACAAAGAGTTTCAAGTATACTTATCTTGTTGTCTCAGCAATGTCTCGGTGTTTGTCTCGTTGTGGTTCTGTGTTGTCTGCTTGTCGGAGTTGACGTGTTTCTCACGGGTGCCGACTCTGGTCTTCTGCTAGTGCCTGCCGGGTCTGTTCTGCTGAATCAGGGTTCAGTCTCTCTCCCTATTCTCCGGACTTCCGGGGAGGGCAGATAACCCAATTTCAAGACGAATGAACCAAAAACTTAGCCCCATAAATACAATCTCGTTTTAATTCATAAACTCTCTATATATTTACCAACCCCTCTGCACGAGCAGGGTGCGACACAAGGCCAATTTCTTAAGCGGAGTTTAACAGATTTGAATTCAGAGATTTCCTTCTCCTAGACTGGTTACCTAGCCATGGTTAAAGAACCTAGTCTACCCTAGGAGAAGAAATCTCTGATTTCAAACCTGTTAAACTCCGCTAGGATTGGTTTCTACTAGAATAGGCTCGGTCCTAATTAGTGATCTATTTCACTAATTCAATTTAAAATAATTCAATTTAAAATAATTCAATTTAAAATAATTCAATTTAATAATTTGTGTCATTTCATTCATTCCTTTCAAAATGTTCGCGGAGTCGGCATCCTTGACGGTCCCGCGAAAGATATGAAACTTTTTTGAAACTTTTAGGTTATTTCCTATAACCCCAACCTAAAAAAGGGGAACCACTCTGAATGATTTTATCTGTTAATTAATCTACCCATTATTTTCCTATTAAACTAATCCTAAATCCTAACCCTAACCCGTCTTTTTTTCCTAGTAGATCAATAAATAAATAAATAATTTATCAGTCCATCAGAGTGGTTCCCCTTCTTTTAGGTTGGAGTTATAGGAAATAACCAAATATGTTATACAGAGAAGTATTTTTTTTAGGTTGGAGTTATAGGAAATAAACACATATTTTTCTGTTTGTAAAATTCGCCGTGTTTTCATATCGAACGTCAAAATCATGGACGAAGCTACAGTTCACATAGCACTAATACCCTTTGGAAAGGTCTGAATCCAACTACTCTCGCTCCAGCTATGGCTAAATAGTAAGGCAGACTGGGCTCTTTAACCTTGGTTAAGCAACCAGTCTACGAGAAAGAAAACTCTGAATTCAAACCTGTTAAATCCACTTGAGGTGGTTACTACTAGAATAGGCTCAGTCCAAATTAGTGATCTATTTCAGTAATATAATATATAATATGTTACCTTTTTCCACTGTCTCTTGATTACATTATTTGATGAACTCTTTAGATAAAAGCTAAGATATTTCAGCGACTGGTTTACAAAAAAAAAAAATTAAAAAAAAAAGATTCATGTATTATAAAAAGACCACAAACATATCTGTTCTTAATTGTTTGCAATCGAAGTTAAGTTTAATAATAGTAACCTTGAAAACAAAAATATTATATGTTAATAATTTAATAATAAAATTAAAATAAAAAATATCGGACTATATGACCTTTAGGCACCCCTTTTTCGATCTCGTTTCATCAGGATATTTTTTTATTTACACCGTCAATATCCGGTTGTTTGTTAGGGGTTAGGGTTAGGAGTTAGGGTTAGGGCTAGTTTTATAAAAATTTTTTAAATCTAAAAATCGTCTGTTAAAACAACCAGATATTGAGGATGTAAATGAAAAAAAAATGTCCCGATGGAACGAGATCGAAAAAGGGGTGCCTAAAGGTCATATGGTCCGAAATATCTAACTTGTCTTTTATTGCACTTTTAGGCCTCCATACTTAGTTTTGCACGACTAAAGGCCGTTTGACATTGAACTCAATATTTGCTCGCCGGCACATTTGAAAGTTATTTATTGTTCTATGTCAATTTAAAAAACTTCATTGAGGTAAGTAAATATTTTGTGTCATGTAGAACGTATGTCGTTAACTTAAACCTCTTATTATTATTAAAATGAATTATTATAGCGTTAAAGTTTCAATGTTTACTACTCTCCGTACGAACGATTTCCGACACACCACCATCAGTTATTGTTCGGTAAGAAGGGACTGTTTTTCTATAATTTTTAGTTTTCAGAAGGAATTAACAAGATTATATGAGACATTAGTTATACCTCTGGCATCTTTTAGAGCTGTCTTTTATCATCGATATTGTTTTTTAATTGTTTTATTTTCTCTAAAGTTGAGTTAAGATAAAATACACAAACCATGTAAAAAGCAGCTGTTAGATGTTAATGTTTGATTACATACTACAATCACGTTGAATGTCATAACCTATTGTACAAGTTTACATTTTGTTTTTGATTCTATAGTGTTTATTTTTTAATTTGCTTGTCGAGAAAATTCTGTAGAAATCGTGTACAAAATAAGTAAACAATACATAAACAAGATTATTTTGCAAGGGAAATAATTAATCAGTAAATAATTGAGTTATCTCCCTTTATGCAGATTTTTTTTTTAACTATAAGAAAATAAGTATGTTTTTAAATGATCAATTTTTTTCAAGATATCAAAGAAAAAAAAAAAAATTAATTTAAAAACAGTTACCAACAATCAGGGAATAGTCCGATTTTAATGAAATTTTAAGCACTTTATTCATTAATGACTTAACCTTATAATAAATACCTATTTCTTAAAACTCAAAAATAATTTTTGTAGTATGGTTTCTTTTTTCATAGTTTTAAAAATAATACTTTTTTTGAATTGATGCAAAAAAAATGTATTGAATTTTGCTCTAACAAATATGATATCTATTTATTAATAATGGAGATTGTGTGTATTTCTGTCGGTAACAAAATCTACATCACAGCATTCTTGTGTTAGGGGCCGGGTTAGCTCAGTCGGTAGAGCGTTCAGCTAGAAACCACAAGTTCGATACTGGTCCTCGCCAACTCAGCATATGAGTAGCACAGGGATCTGTGCGGTAAAGTAAGGAGCTGATGGTAGGTGTGGCGCTCCACCTCAGATGCTAAAACAATCTCCTTGGTCTAGCGCTATTGAAAAGGGATAGACTCTCTTGCTGACTGGCTGATACTGACTTTAGGCCACCCCGTCAACACATATACACTCAAAATTTGAATAAACAATTTTTAATTATTTTTTACACTCGTCCTTTTTTTTTCAGTAACAAGAAATTTACTAAAAATCTTTAAAATAAATAAATACCTACGATTTTGTAGAAAATATCCAAAATAATTGTTTGATTAAGAATTAATATATGCACACAACATTTTATTTGAGGAGGACAGGACTAAGTCTCCATTTCAAATTGTTTTATTTATTTACTCCTTTAAGAAATATGAGGATTTTGCTTACTTATGATACAAACCCTCTGACATTGAATTTTTAACTCCTAGGCATTATTTTTCACACCACCCAGAGGGTGTTTTTTTTTATGTTGCTAGTTTGTAAAATCTAGACTAATATAAGATTTGGGTTAATTAAAATTAAAGGAAATTTGGTGGTTTTGTTTTAATAATGGTTAACCAATTCTTTTCTGTTGTTCAGATTTCATCATTAAGTCAGGGATACAAACATGACAGAGTGGCCAAGACAACATATCCAAACATGGAGAAGATTTTTGTGACACTGAATACGAAGTGATAGTCACACAAATGTTTGAAAACATCCAAATGAAGTTTTATGCCTAAACAGAGACAACCAGGGTGTGAAGTTTTCTACGACCACTGATGAAATTTGGTTCCTGTACAAAAGGTAATTTTTGTTTGAATGTTTAAAATGAAATTGATAATCAAAAATTAACTTTTTAACTAATGAGAATTGTGTAACATAATTATTATGGACTATGAGGAATTTGGGGACTGAAAACAAAATGGTAATCAGATTTCTCGAGAAAGAGAAGAAAAAGAAATAAGAATAAAGGTGAAAGTTTGGAAGAGTAACCACTCAAGGGGTGCCAGCAATTGATCAACAAATGATTCCGGAAATAGATTTAAAAATAAAAACGGAAGTTCCGGGTTTTGACCGGAAACGGATGTGACCCTCCCACCACCGGGACGAGAAACAAAAGAGGAGGAAAATTGGTCTTTTTTTTCAACCAGGCTTTGTGGGAGGCAGATGGGGCTTTCCCGGTTCCCCGTATGAGTTTCACATAGTAGTACCGAACATGATTTAAAATAGAATAATTTGACTCTACCCTATCTCTCTTCTTCCTTCTCTCTGTAAAAGAACCCATGAGCCTAGAAAGAAATAAACAGCCCTATCGTGACTATACGACTGCGTATGTTGTTTCTGAACCAACAACTATTACTACTACTAACGACTACTACTACAACTAGAGTTTGGTCCTATGCAACAGTTGTTCCTATTCAGTTTTGAGAACATTTGATCCACTTTCATCTGAAGATAAATGATTTTAACTCATGCTAATCTCATGAAGTGACTCATCAATGCCAATTATTAATCCAGTTGATTTGGCTAAAGTTTCAGCTGAGGTATCCTGTATTGGAATAGCCATTAGATCTACTAAAATCATCCATGACTGTTTTGACGTCTCTATATATATATATATATATATATCTTGACAAGTTTTGTAGAATTTTGTGTGTTCCCCCTTATTTATTGATATATCCGTGTTAAGGGATATATTATGAAGTTGGTATTTGGTATATTATTGCAGTAGTAGCTGGTGCGTCGAATAGCAGTACGTTTTCCAAGCAGTCGTGGTGCTATTCTGACTTGTAGGTGAGTAAGATTAGACTAGTAGGCTTGTACCACCACAGTGTCGAATATTTATAGAGGACACTGTCCAATCAGATTATAGTGAGGGGGTACCAAGGTATTTACATATTCATTACATCACCTCCCCCTGAGCTAAATTCTCCATGAAATTTAGCTTTAATATTTTTTCTTTTTAGGGTCTGGACTTAATCGGTTGATTTCTTTTCTAAGTCTTTTTCGCCTTGATCCTCCTTGCAGTGGTGGCGTTCTACACCCTGGTACCTCTGGCCTTGGATTCAGGGATACATCCATTGGCGAATGTTGACCTACTGGAATAGGAATTTCAAATGAGATGACATTGTCCAATCAGATTATAGTGAGGGGGTACCGAGGTATTTACATATTACATCATTTATATTTCAAAAGTTTTTTTAGTTTTTTTTCTAAACTTTCAATTTAACTCAAAAATCTACTTAAAATTTTTTGATTTCTAAAAAAATAACTAATTCAGATTAAAATTGCATTAGTTTACTGGTAAGTATAGAATTGATATTGTTTTATTCTAGAAAATTTCATTTTCCTAATAAATTAAGTTTGTTCTTGTGATATATTTGTTTTATTTTTTAATCCATCTAATTTAATTTCCTAATTTTCTATTCTAATATTTTCAGGTTGTTGTAGTTTCGTGTTTAATAAAATGGACTGTTTGCTGTCAAGACAGTTTCATCTGAGAACATCAAAATGTTACTCTCATGCAATTACATTTGTTAAGCAACACAATGATAAAAATAGTTCTGCTAGAAACATTCTGTCTTGTCAAACAAGCAATAGATGGAAACAAAATTTAATCAAGTGTCGTTGTTATTCATCAACACCGGATGATTTTAGCAAATTAATTTCACCAGCCAACAAAGATCGAGTGATAAAAAATTTGTTGTCTGTTAAACCTCGTCGATTTCTTCCTTTAAAAAAGAACTTTAGACAAGCTGCAACACTAATTCCAATGTGCATTGTCAATGGAGAACTGTCCATTCTCTATACAGTGCGTTCTATCCACTTAAAATATGGACGTGGAGAAATCAGGTAAGTGTATTCAGTTGTCCAAAGATTTATGTATATCAATGCATTTAGATTAATGGTAAATAGCAGATTAGTGCGTGCTTGCCTCCAGCCCTAAAAAATGCTAAGCGGTGCCTACTCAAATTTTGTGAACCATGCTAGATATGAACTCCTTAGCTGTTAATTCGATAAGAAAGCAATATTTTACAGCCACCCCACAGGTTTTTATTAACAAGTAAATGTAAATATTTCCCCCTCCTTTTAAAATACCTTCTTTTTTTTTTTGGTATTTTCATTTTATTTTAATTCAAAACAACTGTCACAAATTTTTAATATATATGACCAAGTTTTGAAAATAAAAACAATCAATGCATTAAATAAACAAAAAACGCCTTCAAACTTCTAAGGAATTAATATCTAGCATGGATCACATTTTAAGCAGGCACCACTTAGCATTTTTTTAGGGCTGGAAGCCAGGACGCAATAATCCACTATTTACCAGATTAGCATACTGTAAATTAAACTGCTTATCACTTAACTGAAATGTTAAATCTTATTTGATTGGAATTCATTTTGTTTTAATTCATTTTTTTGAGACCCATTTTTTTCTACCAAAATTTTAGCTTAGAAAAGTAGGGATGTCCAATCTGCCATATTAAATCCCTCCCCCCCATATTTGTCATAGTAAAAGAAACGTGAATACTGAATTCTGCTAAAAAATGTCATGATATTAACAGTAGAATTTAGTATTCATGGTTCTTTTACTAAAAAAATCCCACAGAGAAACTTATAAAAATCTTATATAATTATTCAGACTTATCTTTATAGAAAAAAATTTTAAATCGTTTTTTAAGTTCAGTTTTTCAGATTTCATAAAATATGATAGGGGTTAGAGACCTCATAAAAAAATATTTCCTCTAATATATTTGATGAAAAACTTATTTTAAACATAATTTCATCAACAGTGTCAATTCCACACCCCTTCAAATTATACTGGCCAAATGGCTTTCCCTAATTTTCAAATGGTTTTGTATAAGTGTGCATAAAGCCATTCAGACTACAAAGTGATTTTTAATAAGTTTTTTATTTGTTCTCACAATTGCAGCCGGAAAACTACAAATTAAACGAAAAACTTTGTATAAGTCACAAAATACAAGAAAGAACAACAAATTTACAAAACAATGAAACAAACAAATTTCACAGAAAAACGTTATTGAAGTTAACAGGAAAAGTTTACGCCTCATAATTTACCAAAATTCTAAACATAAAACATTTAAGCATATCTATGCTTTACAAATTAAAGAATATACGAAAAGGGGTTTGGGATTATTTAACTTTTTGTCACAAACAGTAAGTTAACTAGGGTCAGCAAGTAATTTACCATTTAAAACAATTTATAATTTTACAAGAAAAATAGCACATGTTTTAACGTACAAAGAAAATACAGTTTCAAGAAAAGAATGGAAAACAATTTACCTTGTTAGCACGATAGGGAGTTTGGATTTGAAGGGATTATGTCTTAGTAATTTTATACTAAGAATGTGGTGACAAAATGCTCTAGTTGTTAGAGCCCAAAAAATTGTGACTGTTCTGTACAGCCACCTCAAATGGAAAGAAAGATTCTTGCTGGAACTCCCTTAACCAAAATTACTATGCAAATCTAAGAACCTACAAACCTTCATATTTTCCACTGAAACTTTGTTTTTACTGCCTACCACAGTGTTCTCTTTAACATAGCTATACAAGGCAAATAAGTCTTCCAAACAGGTAAATAATTACCGAAATTTTTGTGAAAATTTGACTGTTGATTTTTCATAGAATTTATTTTTAAGTCTGTAGGCTTAACTTCTTGTTACCTACGTTAAATTTCAATTGATTTAACGATGCAAAAATGTAAACATTGTTTTCGTTCATAATTTTCATTATTTCTGTAAACTGAAAAAATTTTTTTAAATCCTCAGGAGTTTTTTTAATATTTCTTATTTTGAATGGTTCAAAAATTATTGAAGATAATATAAACTTTATTCAATTTTCACTGTGTTAAATATATGGGGAGGGTAAATTTGACATGGTAGATTGGACATCCCTATAGAAAAGGAATTGATAAAAATGATTCATGTGAATTATTCAAATAAATACGTTCCTTCATTTAACTAGATATTCTAAAAGCAAGATATCATTAGATTAGAAACTATTTTATCATGCAAATTTGTAAGTATTTGTAATATTGATTTTTGTTGTTGTTTTGTTTGTTTTTCTTGGCGTCCTTTGTTGATGTCGTCTGGTAACCGTACGTTTTTTGCGCTCGTCTCAAGGGGGATAACTCAGAGTTATTTCCCCTTGATCACTTTAATTCTAAAACTCATACTATTGGTTTTTGTAAATGACTATGAGTCTTTAAAGTAAAACCCCTGTATACTTACCTGTATAACTAATACAATCATACTCAATTTAGTTTACCGTCCGATTAATATTATTATTATTAGTGTAGTAGTCTAATATTAAATGCAACCTCATCCTGAATTTGAACCTGACGTGTCAATCCATTATACCAGACTCTGTTTATGGATCAGTCAGAAAAGTGAGGTACTCTTGAAAAACTGGAAAATTCTAACAGTGAATATTGAAGTTTTACCTCATCCACCCTATTCCCCTAACCATGCTCTGTGATATTATAACTTTTTCAATTCTCCATCAGATTTCCTGTACAATAAAAAAAATCACTTGTAGGAGATTCTAAGCATATGTTGACAGGGATGGTGAACATGTGGAGACTGTTTGAAAATATATTAAAGGTATTCCTATAAGGGTGTTAACATTTTTAAATCGATTTAAAAAAAAAAAAAGATGTTAATATTTCTATGAGAGTACCTGTATATTAGAAAAGTATAGGTATACCCAATTTGTCGAAAAATCCGTGTTTTTACAAAACAAAACACGCTTCCTCAAAGTGAAAAAAAACAAGGGGGGGTTAATCTCATTTATGTAGCTAATGTTCAGATTACTTAATTTTCTTATATATCTAATTTTCTAATATAATTATTTTAATTAGAGTGGAATTAACTTAATTTAATATTGGAAATGTAACAGAATTTTGTGTATGAAAAAAAGGTTTTTTGTTTTTAGTTTTCCCGGTGGCATGATGGACGACTCCGACAAAAACATTACAGAAACTGCTTTGCGAGAAACAAATGAAGAAATTGGCCTTCCAGAAAGTTCCATAGAAGTTTGGGGTAGTATGCTTCCACTTACGGATAGCGTGAGTGTAAGATTTTCTTGTTCAGAATATCGAACATTCTTTGTTATGACTAACACACAACCAGTCTGAGGATTTTTGTTTATATAGCCGATAAGGTGCACTCCGTTAGAATACTTTATTGAAAAACATTACAAAAATACTGTCTCTGTCGGTGCATATCACATAAATGCATCCTGGATTCCTGCCCTAAAAAATGCTAAGCAGTGCCTGCTGAAAATACGACCCATGCTACTAAGGCGTTTTTCCTGAAAAGTTAATGCGATATGAAAGCGGTATTTTACTCTAAGATTACAAATATTAGGTTGCAGGTCTGAGTTTTAACCACAAGTTACCATATTCTATGTTTGAAGTTCTTCTGTTTTCTTA
Organism: Doryteuthis pealeii; assembly: GCA_023376005.1. Taxonomy (NCBI): domain Eukaryota; kingdom Metazoa; phylum Mollusca; class Cephalopoda; order Myopsida; family Loliginidae; genus Doryteuthis; species Doryteuthis pealeii. The sequence continues at coordinate 53,555,491 of CM042167.1, forward strand.
GTAAATAATTTCCATAGCTAAACCCAGATTCACTAATATACAAACTTATAAAAACTAATAAAATGGACTCAACAGTTGTACCAAGTTTGGATATTTTGCTAGAGTTTTTTTTTCATTCATCCAATATTTTATGAAATAATTAATTTAGAATTTAATTGATTTTAAAAGTCTTTTTTATGAAAATATGATTATATGCATTGTTAATGATGCTGGAAAGATCCAAATCTGAGCCAGATCGAAAACACCTTAGTAGCATGGGTCGGATTGTCAACAGGCACCGCTTAGCGTTTTTTAGGGCAGGAGGCCAGGACACATTTATGTGATATGCACCTCTCTGTCTAATAATCTTCATACAATGACTGCTATTTACACAGTAGCATTGCAACCAACAAAGCCTTCATCAGATGATGACTCTGGGTTCAGGCATGGTTTCAGGACCGAAGCATCATTACCATTAACCCAGAGCGTCCCAGCAGTATCTCATGATACCACCAGACTTTGTTGGTTTGATGTCACCTTGTAGAATTGCCATATCCAGGCTGATGCGGTTAGAGCTTTCTCCTGATCTTTTTTATGTATTTCCTCTTGTCTGGTGGAGAAAGAAAAAATGCCAAGGTTGAGTTGATAGGAAATACATCCGTTATCCATCCATTTCTGACACATTGTTCTTGTAGATCTTCATATTTTTCCAACTTACACTGATGTGCAGTCAAGATTTTCCTCGAAAGGAACTGTTAATTCAACGCTGAAAATTCTTTTTTGATTAACAGACCAGATGGCAATATCAAGAAGCTGGGCTGTTAATGTTATTTCAGTTGGAAATATGAGTTGATGTTCTAAATCACAAATGCTACAACACCATTGCAAGAAAAATGAACTTTATTTGATCACATTCTATGAGAATATCTTTGTCAGCCTATGAACTTTTCAGCCGGCCCCTTATGTTGGTCTCTTCATAATTTTCTCTTTTAATTCAAAATTTTCACATTTGTCTTTTTGTATTGTCATTCAGAGATTTTTCTTTTATCACTGAACAACTAAGTTTCCGTTTTTTTTTTTTCAAATTTTGAATTTATTGAGTTTTTAAATTTTGAAATCTTTTTTTTTTTTTTTTTTTTTTTGTGAATTCTATTTTTAATCTATTTTGTTTTTTTTCAAGTTAATTCTAGTTAATTTTTGTTTATTTTCCGATTATTAAAATAGAATGTTAAGAAAAATGAGCATTTTCGACCCCTTCTTTTTGCTTTTAATAAGGTTCTAAGGCCACAAAAGCTGCTTGCAACATTTGTGCGTGTATAGAGGGTGCAATAGCTGAAAAAATCGCTTGTGATTGGTATGCCAAGTTCAAAAATGGAAATTTTTACCTCAAAGACGCACCTCATTCTGGCCGTTCAGTTGAGTTCAATGAAGAGGATTAAACCAACGTTTGCACAAAAAGTCTCATCAGATGACAAGGGAACTGGCAAGAAAATGAAATGCTCCCACACAGCTATAAAGAAGCATCTTCACTCGATCGGAAAGGTTCAGTAGTCTCAAAAAAAAAAAAAATAGATTCTAAAATGATTCAAAAATTGAATTCAAAATTAAAAAAACGGTGGGAACTTAGTTGCCAACCTAATATAACATTTAGAATTTATTTTTAAATTTACACAAGTTTTGTTGTTTTGTTTTGTTTTTACAGAAAAAAAAATATGATTATTTAAGTGTCATTTCTGTTTGAGTTTTTGTCTTTCAATTTGAATGTTTTATTTTATAGCAAGCCATAAGACTAATAACACCTGTTGTTGGTTACTGTGGGGAAATTGATCCATCGACTTTGCAATTTAACAAACAGGAGGTAAAAATCATTTTCTTTCTTACCTTATGTATTATATTATTTAAAATACTATAAATCCTCGAGTATAATCCACATTTTTTTCCCAAAATCCCTAGTGTGTACGATATACGAGGTTAAAAAGGAAAAATATTTTCTAAGCAATTTTTCTACTAATATTTCTCTAGGAGAATTTGTCATAGCTCCTAATTTTATATTGTGACTTTTTAGTCCCAATAACTCTGCAGATGTGTCAGCTTAATTTTTGAAGTTAAGCAGCGTTATTTGAGAGATTCAGCCCTTTTTGTGGATCCTCTAATAAATTTCCAACACCTTCCCTCCAACAAAGTTGGTGTTTCACAGGCGAGAGAATTTTAGTGGGTTTGAAATTGAAATATTGGCTCAGTTTTTGTTGTTTTTTAATTTTTAGTCTTTATTTATTCATTTATTTATTTTAGTTTTCTTGTAGTTAGAAACTTGCCAAGTTTGAAACTTTTAAATTTGTTTTCTTGTTTGAATTGCTTTTCCTGTTTTTATTTTTTATGGTTGTTTTTTGTTTTTGTTTTTTTTGAGGGGAGGGTGTTTTTATTGAAGGCGAGAACAGGAAGGTGGCAACTATTAGATCTAAAAAGTTGGACAGATTTACAAAAAGTCCATTAGCATCTGAAACTTTGGCATTAAGTGAGGCAGCAGATACAGGATTCTTCATTTCTTCTTTGGTGCAAGAAACGTTTGGTAACTACCACCAGTACGATGCTATACAGACAATGTATCACTAACTAGTGCTTTAGGCACTACAAATATTGTTAGTAATAGAAGATTGAGAGTGGACATGACAAGATTGTGGGAAATGGTATCAATGGGGGAAATTGAGGTATTTTGGGTAGATAGGAAACTACAACTGGCAGATTCCCTGACCAAAAGAGGAGCATCAACATTAAAATTGCTAGAGGTACTTGATACATCCCAACTTTAAAAGAAAAAGAAAATGAGCTGCAATGTAGGGGGGGGGCCAGATTTTGTTTTCCTTTTTTCAGTCATTAATTTTTAGAGTAGTCAGTTACCGTATTTTCTTAATGTTAGAATATATCACATAAAAGCGGTTCAAAGTATCCACGGTTTCACTTATCCGTGGCTTTTCTTATCCTTGGTCTCATCACTAAATCTCGTACAAAGATTTGGTGGAGGCCATGGATAAGTGAAAATGAGTTTTGGCTCATTTTATTTTATTTCATTTTTTGTTTTTTTTTTTTTGTTCAGAGTTTGTTCTTTCTTAATTTTTTTGAGGAATCTCAGAAAAAGATCTGGTGGAGGCCATGGATATGAAGCCGCGGATAAGTGAAACCATGGATATATAGAACCGCTGATATATGAAACCACAGTTTAGTGAGGCCTTTCTTAACCTTTTTTTTTTTTTGAATTTTTTTCCTAAATTATTTTTAATTCATTTTTCCTTTTCTATTTTGTGTTTTATTTTTCTTAGTTCTGCATTCTTGTGCTTTTCCAACCCTTAATTCAGAGTTCGGGCACTTTCCTTTCTTAGAAAGACACAAGTGTTTATTATTTCTATAACACTTTTTGTTTTTCTTTGTCATAAATTAACTGGGGTTGGAAATTTAGATTTTTAAAGACCCAAATATTTTTTTCCTTTTTTCTCATCCCAGTATTCTAATTCTATATTTTTCTTATCTAGGTATCTCTCGTCTTTACACGAACTATAGCCGAATTATGCCAACCTGACTTACAAGGTACCACCCAGTTTCGTACTGGCTATACTCTACCCATTTACCTCGGTGAACCCCAACGGATTTGGGGACTGACAGCCCTGACTACTTATCAGTTTCTCTCTTTACTTGCACCTAAACACCATAAACTTAGATTGCGACACCAGCGACCTTTGTTTGAAAAAAAGAAAACTTCTACTGATTAAAAATGTTTAGTGTTTTTGGAAATTGGTTTATTTTTATAGAACATTTGAAGTTTTAAATAAAAAAAATATAAAAATCAATCTTTCTTGCTTTCTTTCGTTTCATATACATACATAGATATGACAAAGTGCATCTAGTGGTGAGGATTCAATTCTGCAGCTCTGGGGAGTGTGGAGTACCGCTTCATCACCATTACTCCCAGGTCCACTCTGATCTGGAGTGGTAGTACTTGTTAGGGTTCCATCTATGCTTTAAACCATATAATTGTGTACAAATTATTTGTATTAAGTTAGTTAATGCTATATGCTATAATCTTTTTAAAAATGACTAAAATCATTAGTTACTTGCCAAAAAAAAGAAATAATGAATGTCTTTAGAGCTAAATGATCCAACAAGGGTTGATATGCCGTAAAACAAACAATCAAAATATTTGGCTGTTTCTTCTATCAAGTTTTAAAATTTGAAGTTTTAAATTAGAAAAAATATAAAAATCTTTCTTTCTTTCGCTTCATATACATACATAGATATTGATTGCAACGTCTTGTCAGGTGACTGCCACTCCTTCATTCATTGTCCATTTGTGAGCTCATTCAGGTTACGTTTTTATCGGCCATCCTTTTGGCTTCTGGCAAGAGTGCTTGTCCAGCGGAAATTCTTTTGTAAAGAATCCTTTGATTGTTCCTATGTATTAAAGTTCCTTCATCAATGATTGCAAATGAATGTCAGTCAGTATCAGTGTTTAAGTAGTCAGCTAGTCACACATTATGGCTGTTGATTGGCAGAGGAATAAACCATGTCACCTCGCCCAGTCTATAAATTCAGGTGGTGTTTTGCAGGACACCTTATATAGTCAAAATATTCCAACACTTTTCAATCCTGCCAACATCTTGCATAACTGGCATACATAACGATTGTTTTTTTGACCAAGTCGACAGGCATTGTATACGCCTCACTGTGAACTCTCATGTGAAGCTTGAGACCACCAGCTGTAAGGCACACTTTTGTACAGCAGGAACAGAAAAAATCCTCATGTTGGGGATCATGCTGGGAATCAGAGTGTGGCAATATCAAACCGTTATGTCATGCCTAGCAGTTAGGAAGTAATATTTGGTGTGTATCTATATTTACACTTTTGTAGTAATTGGTTTTAACAATGTGTTAGCATTGGTAATCAGAACACAAAGACATTGCTTAAAACTATTCCATCATTTCATTAAGAAAAAAAATGCTACAGATTGTTACTGTCGACAATATGATTTCTGTGAGTTGGCAAATGTCAGGTGTATGGATTCAAAGTGGCTCGAAGAACAGTCAACAGAATTTTATGGGGCAGGGATACATGCTCTCATTCCAAGGTGGAAAATTGCTATTGAGGGAAACGGTGACAATGTGGAGAAGTAGGGATGTGATCCACAGAGGACCAGCTTTAATTTGATGTATGATACAGGTTTCTGTGTTGGTAATTATACCTGTCCTAAACAAAATGGCATTACTTTTTGACTCACCATCGTACATTGTTGTATGTCATCCGTTAATATTCATTTTGTATCTGAATACATTTTTGTTCACAACAAACCTATATTATCATAATCCACAGAGGTACGTAGGAATTGGACATGGCAAGACAAGTTCAAATCCTGGACGAGCCTGTTTGCATTTCACATAGTTCTAATTGAAATGGTTTTTGTAATCTGCTTTGTGAGGTGTTTATTAACAACAACTTTTAGTCTGTCTTGCTCAGGTATGTTGTCATAAAAAGAAAGAAGAAAAAAACACCATTCTCTTCCCAAAGAAGAAAAAAAACACCATTCTCTTACCATCTTTTTTCTCTTTTCACTAAATGAAAACAATATTAGTCACCCTCAATTCCATAACCATTTTCAGGTCAAACATTAGAAATTAATCTTTTGTTACAAATACCAACAATTTGGGTTTTTTTATATATAAACTTTATTATCAGATATTTTGTTTTTACACATATACAAAATTTGGGAGAAAGAAGAGATAAATGAAAACTGAAAAATAAATATTGAAGAAAAAATTCTCCTTTTAAAGAAAGATTTTTTTTTTTCTTTTCAAAGAGAAAATATAAAATACACACGTCAGGTCAAGAGATTTTTGAATCGCAGCATTAAAAAAACAAAAACAAAGCCACATGCTTTAGCTCATAATCATTTTTTCAAAAGATAAATTTCAGTCAAGTCTTTTTTAATAAAAGCCCAGCAAGAGACAAACTGCAATTTTTGTCTTTGATTTTGATGGAACTGGCACAATTCCCTTTTTTTATTTTAGTAATAATTATCTGATAAGAAATGTTTGATATTTGGTCTTGTCAACTAAAATCCTGGAGAGACAGATTTTTTTTTTTTTTGAGTAACAGATACTCTTTTAAATCTTATCAAATTCACTCCACCTCTTCCTTAGAATTTGTATCTTTCTTTCATTTGAACCATTTTTATGAGAACAGGAAAGATGTTTTTGATTATTTTATAAAAATTTCATTCATAATTTTGTTTTTTTAAACAAAGAAAAAATTGTCTGAGTCACTTCATTTGGCCTAATAAAAATGCTTTACTCTTTTCTCTTCAAGTGAAAATTGTGTCTAATTAAACTTAGACATAATATTATTCAAAGTTCTTCGTCAAATATTAAGGTTGAAAAATTTGATCCATTTTTATACTCATGTCTACAACTTTAAAAGGTTCAAGAAAACACAAAAAACATTCAATTTGTACAAAACGAGAGTACATTAGTTTTTATATAAAACCATTTTTTTTTCTTTTAAAAATAAAATCATACACACACTGGTCAAATTCACCCCAAACATTAAAAATTAAAATTCCATTTAACATTGCTCAAAAAATATTCTCTAACCGTAACCGCATACAAATATCACCATTTTCTATTGCTGTGGAGTGTCTCTCAAATAATCAAAAAAATAAAATAAATAAAAATAAAAAAATTCTTTTTTCGAACACTTCAAAATTCTCTGTATTTTGACCACTTTAACTTCAAATACCAAACATTTTACTCTGATGAAGGCCATTATTCTTTGTATGCTTAAAGATTTTATAATTTTCTATTATTATTATTTTATTTTATATTTAAAATAATAATGAATAGAATACATGTGTACATGAACAAACTCCTGGCTGAAACACGTGTTAGTAAATCTATTTTATCCATTCAACATTTGCTTTCCTTTAATTATTTTTTCCTTTCAACATATCGTCGGATTCATTTCCATTTTCAACTTACATACACTGGTCAATATAATTTTCAAAAATTCTTGATTATTTTGAACATTTATAAATACAGTTGTATTTACCTATTAAATTAAAGAATTTTTAATGATGATTTTGATTATTTATAAATATATTCTATCATATTAAGAAATAGGCATATTTATTTTAATTACAATGAGAAGATAATAAAAAAACATCAATCTATTTTATTAGAAATGTCTAATACAAACTCAGATGCACTTTTACATTATTAGGAAATATATTTAGAATGATTAGCAAATATTTAAATTGAAAAAAATTTATAAATAAATTATAAGTAAAATAAATATACCAAGAAAATATCTGTAAAAATTTTAACTTTCCTAGCGTCCATTTTGCAAAGACAGATAAAAAAAAAAATTAAAGTGTAATAAGTAATTAAGAGTTACCTCCCCTACTGTATGATTACCTACCCTTTGGATAAGTCTTTAGGGATTACTAGACTATATAAACTCTTAATAAGTGTACTAATTATTCTTAGTAGAATAAAGCTTTCTAATCAGTTTATAGTTCAAAGAAAATGTATCTGGTTTTCTGGAATCAATATGCACTAATTTGTAATTTAAAAAATATCTGACAAAAATAAAGAAAAATATATCACCTGTACTCCTCAAATAACGGACAAAAAAAAAAATTCGATACTATCTAACTACATCTCACAATTTGTCGCTGCCGCCATGACTCAGCATTTTTTAGCTGATGGGTCAATAGGTTCGTTTTACACCCTTTCCTACCACATGAGTACCCAGCGACCTTACCACTTTTAGTTTTTCCCCAAGAAAAAATAGTCAGTTAGTATTAAAATTCCCAAAAAAAGGAGTAAATTTATTTTTGAAGATAGGTGGAAAAAAACAAATGGCCAAGTATATTTTATACATGAATAAAATTTATACAGCTACAAAAAAACCCAAAAACCTGGTTCTCCAAAAATAACAAAACTTATATTTACAATAAAAGTGTAAAAATCCCTATGCAACAAAATAGCATATATATATATATATATTATAACATATATATACTGTATACCAAAGTATAAATTGATTTGGGGTATCAGTCAACTTGATTTATGTTCACAAAATAATTCATTTATGGAATTAATTTTTATAGCCAAGGGTTGTTGCTAGTCCTTCCTATTATAAAGGGTAATCTGAACATTAGCTACATAAATGAGAGTAACCTCCCCGTTTCATTCACCTTGAGGAAGCCATCTATTTTGCCCGGCCATTTTCATTTCACCGTAATCAATACAACTGCATGTTTTAACACGAAAATATCAAAAAATGTGTTCTTAATAACAATTAAGTTAATTTCAAATAATGCACAAGCACAATTAAGAACACATTTTATGATATTTTCATGTTAAAACATTCAGTTGTACTCATTCGAACAAATTCATATTTCCAGTGTAGATTTATGGTGAAATGAAAATGGCCAACCAAAACAGACGGTTTCTTCAAAGTAAAACAAACAAAGGAAGGTTACTCTCATTTATGTAGCTAATGTTCAGATTGCCTTATAAAATTATTATTCATGTATTGAACCCCCCCCCCCAACCCAAATAATTAAGTATTCTCAATTCAACCTATACAACAGGTATATATAGTAAATGGAATTTTTAAAATAACTGATATTAATTAAAGTGTGTATGGTGTGCTAACAAGCAAAAAAAAAGAAGTATTTTTGGATTGAGTCTATTTTTTGAAACTTTTGTAAGAATAATTTTCTAATAATCATTTGCAAACGTTTAGAACAAAGATTTTCAGCTGCTCATATATACAATTTCAGTGTAGTGAGTAGAAAGGCCAGTTTAGAAACAAGAATGGAGGCACAAAGAATAAGTGGTCTATGTATGAAACATCCGCACTTTTTGGCACAGTCGATAGGAAAGAATTGGTGCACAAGAAATGCCACAAACCTACTGATGACCTTTCATCAAAGTCAAATGCTCACCAAATACAAAATTCTAAAACCAGATCAAAAGGACAATATACAAATACACTTCTTCCTTAAAGTCTAAGTAAAATTTTGGGTAATCTGAACATTAGCTCCATAAATGAAAGTAACCTCCCCTTGATTTTTTCACTTTGAGGAAGCCTTATGTTTTGGTTTGCTATTTTCATTTCACCATAAATCTACACTGAAAATACGATTTTGTTCAAATCAATACAACTGCATGTTTTAACATGAAAATATCCTAAAATGTATTCTTTGAAATGAACTTAATTGTTATTAAGGATTCCTCAAATTGAAAGAAACAAGGGGAGGTTACTCTCATTTATGTAGCTAATGTTCAGATTACCAAATTTAGTTCTAATTTATTGACTGACTCTAAAAAGTCTCAACTCTAGCCTCTTTTATTTGGGGTCTGCTCTAACAATATCTATAAACACCAAATGTAGATATTCTCAATAAACAGAACCCATGTAGCAGCATTTTTTTGTTTAAATGTTAAATACTGTACAAAGTTGTTTGTGATTAAAGTTTGGCACTAATTCATTATAGATCTGAAAATGCTCACACTGGAGTAACTTCTGGCCCCCTAAGTGTATCGAAGAGATTCTCGAAAAGTTCAGGTAAAAAATCAACATTTAGGGATTCCAGAAATGGTACGATGTCTTGTAAACTTTACTCCAATGCTGCTGATGTTTTTTTTTTTCATTTTTATCTAAGCAAGATATGTTGGAATGTTTTGTAATATAAGGTGTGCAGGAGCCCACCACTTAAACTTATACACTCTTCGTGGCCACATGGATTCAAGCAGCCAATCTACACGCTTGAATATGTGGTTGGTTAGATATTTAATGGCCGATCTTGAAAAGCGTTCAGTTGCTCATGTTTAACATGGACGAACAGATGAACAACCAAGGATTCTGCTTAACACCAAGGAACAACCAAGGATTCTGCTTAACACCGGGGAACAACCGAGGATTCTACTCAAAATTAATTTCCACTGTAAAGTGCTCTCATCTGCAACCTAAAAATGGACACAAAAATCTTTAAAAAATTATTAAATGGTTTTATTTAAAATTTACACAAAGTCAATTACTTTCTTCTAGGGATTTAAAAATAAATTTCATACAAAAAGAAAAATGATCAAATTAATTGGAATTGATATAATGATTTAGTAAAATAATAGTTTTAACAAGTCCCATTCTTTTTAAATAACTAATTTTCAAGTAATTAAAAAAAAATGAGAATATTTTTATAAATACTCATTTTAGTTAAGTTTTTTTTAACTTAATATTTATGTTGATTTTTCAGAGATTTTGGAAAAATAAATTTGTTATTGAAAATCAAATATACTATTGAATGAGGGAGTATTAATTTTTAACCCTTTTTTTGTTTGAGAAATTTATTAATTTTTTTTTTAAATTAGAAGTAAAATTTAAAAAGCTACAAAAAACTTTAATTTCCATGAATTAATAAAACCAAATAAATATAAAATGTGAAGAACCACATAAGTAATAAAAAATCCAAAACTTATAAATTTTTATAAATGTTGTTGCATAATTGTGTGGTGGCGTGGGTTTTGACAAGCCCTGTAGCGAGAATTCTAAGGGGCCATTGTTTTTCAGATCAAGGGATGGAAAAATACCAGTATGGCCCCAATTGATCTCAGAGGCGGGAATCTCGCGTGTCACGTGATAGAGTTAGTTAGGTAATCAGTTTTCAACCAGACATCAGGCAGAAAGATCTCTGCTGAGGTTGTAACTTCCGGGCAGTGAAAATGGGCAATGCAGAAATAAATCTTTGATCAAGGAAAAACAAAGTCTTGTTAATTAATGCATGACTAAAAAAGAAGCCCTTAGTTAGAGACAGCAACATGGTAAGAAGATAGAAGAGACGACAAGATGACAACCGGCCAAAAGAAAGAAGATGAAACAACCACTAGATAAAGAAGCAAGTAAGTCACAGCTGTCTGTCTCTCGCTCTCTATCACCCAAAGAATCTCTCTATCACACAAGAGCACTCTCAATTATATACACAGGAATGGGGTATATAATATTATTGTACCTTATAAGTGACTGAGATAAATATTTAACAAAATTTACTTGTTTGATCCTCACTAAGTGTGTCATATATGTGACCTTATGTCAAATCTAATTAGAGAAATATATGAAGTGCTTCGTTGTTGGTTAGAAATTTGAGAATAATCAAGAGTCCATAACCAGAAGGAAAAAATGTTAGAAAATTTAAATAACAAAAAAAAAAAAGGTATTAAACAGCTTTAAAAAAATCAAAGAAATTAGTTATATTATAAATAGAAGGATACAAATACAGACCAATTGTTTTCCCTAATTTAGTCACTTTCATAGTTTATAGTAACAAATGACAAAAAAACTTATATATGGAAACAATCATTTAGAATTAATATTTAAAGTATATATATTTGAGATATTTTTTTGTATCTGTATCCGTTTTTTTGGAAGTACACAAATCACTATTGTCCTCAGAGTCTTGAAGATGGGAGATCATTACAATCCCGAAAATTCACCACTACTACTAAATAAAAGAAACTAAAAAAAAAAAACAACTGAGTTTTCTTATATCTATTCACAGATGAATATATTATGATAACTACATCTTATTATAATGGAGATTGTGTATTTGTTTGTCTGTAACCGAAACTAAATCACTACTCAAGTCACAATTCCCTTAGTTATTGACGTCACATTCACCATGAATTTATTTTTATTTAAACCTCAATTAATGATAAAATTCTTATAGCTTATTAATACTGTTTGATTAATCTACGTTCTAATAACATAAAAGTATATTTATATATTCAAGAAAATAGCGATTTACAGTGTGAACGAGAAGGCTAATTTGCATATTGATATTAAGAATTTGATTTTAATAAATATATGCTTAGTATTATTGATTTCTAATTGTTTGGTTTTCTCTTAATGAATCTGAGCAAAAATCTCGGGGATAAATCTTAAAAGAAATCCATTAAAAAGGCAAAAGAACTGTAATTTTATTAAATATTTCATAATCTAACTAAATAGATAAATTATGAAAAATGAAAGAGGGGAGTGATGGAAAATGATGGAAGAGTTAGATTTAAAGCTGTTCTATTTTTCGAGTACACCCCCTCATTTTATCATTTTCTCAATAGTTTATAATTTGATACAATATTTTATTACATTAAAACCTAAATACTTGCACCCGGAGGGTGCATATATTTGCTAGTTATTATAATATAGCAATCAATGCTTCACACTAATGCTCAAACCTGATTTGTGTACTTCCAAAAAACGGATACAGATACAAATATATATCTCAAATATATATACTTACTAGAAGCATACAGAGACTCCCAAATAACACTATATATATATATAATATATATATAGTGTAATTATTCAATATAAGTCTTTGCATATGCTTGTAAATTATTTAGTTAAAAATTAGTGAAAAAAAAAAATTTTTTAATTTTTCTCTCAAGGGAATATTATATATATATATATATATATATATACTTAATTTGATGAATGTATAGGCATGAAATTGATAGATACCAAGTGCTGTTGACTTTATGTCTATGTTACCTTAACTTTATATATACCTATAAAACCTACTAAGGCAATCAAATATTTTTTTCATTTTAGGCTGAAATTATAATAATCTTGACACTTATAAACTAATCAATATATAAATAATAATAAACTATAATATATCACTCAAAATTGAAAATGATATATACATGAATCTCAAAACAGGAAAATATTTTTCTAAATAGTATTTGATATTTCCTATTTGTTTCTATTTGAAACAGAATAATTTTACTTACGTTAACAAAGACTAAAAAATTCCTAAATTAATAATTTATCAGCTAAAAAAATCATTACACTAAGAAAATTCCTAAATTAATATTTGGACATGTAACCGTTTCTAATAATTTATCAGGTAAAAAAAAATCATAAAAATATATTGAAAAGATCTAAAAGAATTGTGGAAATTTGAATTCTTGAAAATCAGAGAACCTTTTTTTTTTTGTAACCAATCATTTTCTCTGCTTTAATATTAAAATATTCCATCATAGAATATTAAAACTCTCAGGAATATTCAGATGTAGTAAGAGAGAAGATAAGAAAATTGTCTTACAAAGTAAGTGATTTTGATAAGGATAGGAGGTGAAATTTGAAAGATTTTTAAGGTATCAATTTTTTTTCTTCTGGCAATTAATTATCTTATATTTTAATACAACCAAATTTGCATCTAAAGAGAAATTTGTTAATATTGAAATAGCTAAAAGAAAAAAATGGTGCTGTGTATATGACAATTTTGCAGGGTTTATTTTAGTCCTTTTTTCTTTTTGTTGTACTTTACTAAAATAAGTAGTATATTAATATTATCACTTATGTTTTTTTTTTCTGTTAATTTTCTTTATCACTCATTCCTCACTTATTCCTTCATTTTCATTCATTCATTCATTCATAATGGTTCAAATATCACATTTATACCACAGAAAGTGGCACTAATTTTTCATTCCGCATACAATTCCATTCAGGGGTGAGTTAGGGGTCATTTTGGAATTTAGTAACAACTTTCCTGACCCAGCCTTTTGTATTGACTGGTTCACAGTTCAACCGGTCAAGGCTTCCCAATGAGCGGGAACACTTGCTCAGATTCGTTGGCAATGGTATACTAGCTGTTGAGTGGTATGGACAACGGGAATCATCTACGGATATAGGTACACGAGTCAGAATCCGGTTTATTTCCTGTACAGATATCTGTGACAGTTCCAAGACCTCTTCCTCATAACTGTGTCTGTTGCTTTTGTATTGGGCATGTTCCTGGAGACTGCGTAGTCTCTGCCGAATCATTTGGCTTGGTTCTCGCTTCTTGGCACCAGACATCTTTGGCTGTCTGCTACATCTATGCTTCTCTTCCAAATATTGGACATATTCCTTAATGGACGCTTTGGGAGGCAGAGGGCATTCTACAATTGGACTAGGCTCTATATCCATATCACAATAAACAGCAGAGTCACGGAAAATTTCTGTCTCTACAAACTGCTGTTCACAAACACTGTCCATGGAGACAAAGGAACCTTCAGATGTACTCAATTGACTGTTACTAGTGGTATCTCCATATTCATCGAGATGATCGGTTGTTCCACTCTGGATGGAATATGCAGAATCTGACGGTTGAAGGTTTGCTCTAAGACTGAGACTTTTATATAAATGCTGGCCGTTGCCAAAATTCTCATGAGATCCCGTCGACTTCTTGTGGAAAACATCGTCACTTGAAGAAGAATAATGACGACTGGCGCATCTCAAAGTGGAAGGATAGGATCGGCAATTGTTTGGGCTCCATGTAGGCTCATTTGGGGGCGAGGATGATGGAACACCTTCAAGCAATGAAGAGAGGCTGACATTATGGTCAAGCTTTAGGCTTTGATGTCGAATTTTTAATGCTGACTTGACTTCCTTATGAAAATTTTGGGGAGCAGAATTACGACGGTCAGTTGATCTCTTGTTAAGCAAAGGTGGGCTAGAAGCGTTGCTAATCACAACTTTGGAAGACATAGCTGGACTGCTTGGAGCGGATTTCCTAGCAATATGTGTTAAGGAAGGCATTGAATGGGAAGAGTATTGGCACTTATTTGGAGAAAGTTCTGAGGAGGATTCATGTTCTGGAACCGTGGTTTCTTCAATTTCTGGAGTGGAAGTGGCATGACTGAGTTGGTCACTGGGTTTTGAAATAAGATTAGTTTCATCTGGTGTCATGTCACTGTTTAATTCTGTTGAAGGCATATCCTCATCAACAGGGGTCATGGGACAGGATTTTGAAATGGCTGGATTTGAGACTGAATAGTTTGCAATTTTTGTTGGGGTAGAAAAAGCAGGTAATAACAAAGGTATGCTCCTACTTCGTTCTGGAGTTGAATGAGGAGAACTTGATACACATCGAGGTTTTGCAGGGGAGTGGTATTGAGGGTAAATTTCAATACTGTCCCAGGCTGAGGAAAGGTGAAATGGAGAAGAAGGCAGACTACTACTCTTTTGGGGAGTGTCATGTACAAATTCCAAGGATTCAACTCTGACAGGAGAGGCTAAAGGAGAAGAAGTAGCACTGGCAATCTGTCTTGAAGGAGAGGCTAAAGGGAAGAAGTAGCACTGGCAATCTGTCTTGAAGAGGGTAAAGGGGAGAAGTAGCACTGGTAATCTTGAAGGAGAGGTAAAGGGGAAGAAGTAGCACTGGTAATCTGCCGTGAAGAGAGGGTAAAGGGAAGAAGTAGCACTGGTAATCTGCCGTGAAGGAGAGGGTAAAGGGGAAGAAGTAGCACTGGTAATCTGCCGTGAAGGAGAGGGTAAAGGGGAAGAAGTAGCACTGGTAATCTGCCGTGAAGGAGAGGGTAAAGGGGAAGAAGTAGCACTAGCAATCTGTCGTGAAGGAGAGAGTAAAGGAGAACAAGTAGCACTGGCAATCTGTCGTGATGGAGAGCAGGAAAGGGAGATAGGATTACAGTCCTTCGAGGTGTTCAATGTAGGAGAAGAGACACTACTTTCAGAGATGGGAAAGTTCAATGAGGTTGTTAAACTTTCAGTTGTAGATGTACAAGGATAATGCAAGAAGGACAAGGAAACATCATCCTTGGATAGTGGAGAAGTAGGAAGTGAAGCAGATGCTTCAGTCTTTCTTTTGTATGCAGATGGTGGAGGCAGAGTAAACACAGGAGGAGTGGGACTCTTGATGCTCGCCTTCCAATTGGCCACTTTCGTTGGAAAACTCTGGATCTGAGAAACAAGACTTTCCATGGATCCAAGATTACTCTCATAACTGCTTTGCGAAGAATTTGACAAAATGGATGTCTGAGAGGCATGTCTGCTGAGACTCTGAGTCTGTAAATGATCAGTCTCGGTGTCAGATTGTTCAGGTATTTCCGTCGGAAACTTTGCCAATGTGTTTGCCTTCCCTTGAGCTTTCATATAATTCTCCATCTCTTCAACCAGACGCTGACTTTCTTTGATAGCTGCTATTGACGATGCAGGATGCTCATCCTTGTCAGGGGTGACCCGTTTGGATGGAGGGGTAGAATAGGAACGCATAAAACGTGGATTTGCAGGCTTATCACAAAAAGTTAGAGATTTGTGGAGTAAACTTTTGGGGATGTCTGTTGGTGAAGCCATACCACGAGGAAGGGTTGCATAGGAGGGAACTTCTTGATACACATGTTGCCCTTCTTTTGAGACCGTCTGTGCAAGTGTCTGTATTGAGTTAGCAAACTTGCCAGTGTTTAATTGATTTCGGTTCAGATAAACGAGCCAGTCGAGACTCTCACGAGACATATTTTTATAATTGGGGCTCTCTAGCTGGGATCTTCGAAGAGACTGCGAGGCTGAGACTTCATTCTGACTAACACTTTGATGCAACTCAGATTTTTTTACCCAGGGATCTTCATAGGATACTGGCGGATCTGACGAGCGACGAGTTTTTGCTTCCGAGCCGTGATAATATTTAAAAGTAATACCAGGCAAAAGACCAGCCATCTTTGCCTGACGAAGAAGCGGTAAGACATTCTTGAAGGATCTTTTAGGCTTTGGTGGCGGTGTTGGGGTTGACAGTTTACTCTGAACTTCAGATTTTCCACTTGTATTTTTTTTCAATTGATTATTTCCCAAATTTGAAGAATTTGCTTGGCAACCATGGACTAATGATTGTGCGGACAATGATGTATCACTTGAAGGGTCAATATTTATAACCACTGGAACTTTCTCATTATTCAATGAAGGCATGCTGGCATATTTTGTAGGCACTTTCACAGAATTTGGATCTCCATTAGTTGATGGTTCCAATGATGTCTTTTTTGGTTTATACATTTGAGCAGGGGTGCTCTGCACACTACCACAACTACTGCCCAAGCAGGACACAGATGAAGTATTTATCTCAGGGATGTGCTGAGGATTATCAGTGATGGCATTACGAAAGCTTGGAGCACGTCTGTATGAGCTACTGTTTTGTTCAGGAAGAGATTCCGTTTTGTATTTCTCCAGATCATAACCAGATTCAGAACCAGCTTCCGATTCAACCTCTGGACCAGCTTCTGGTTCAGGATTAGGATAAGGTGGACCACCACGTCTCCGATTTATCAGTGTTCCAGTCTGGAAAAAAAAAAAAATTCCTATTATAAACATCAATATCTGAATTTTGGTTGACTGGGTCAAACATTCCTAGAAAAATAAAATTAAAAAAATTTTCCCTCAAATTTAATACTTTTTATCATAATAAAAATGACAAAGAGAAGCAAAGACACACATGCAGATAGAATAAATTCTTTACTTTTTGAATACTAAAATGATACAAAATTATAAAAATGAGTTTAGCAAACTATTCAAAAATGGTTAGTATTATCTGTGTTATTTGGACTATTGTCCTCATCTTCATTGTTATCTGTACAACATTTCGGCCGATGTGCCCTCCAGTCTTCTTCAGGTATTTCTTCTCGGACTCAGGAGCCATCACAGAACTTTGAAACTTTATTCAATCCACGGGGGTATCCTGTTCTCAAGTCCGGAAAGAAGGTTCCTGAGTCCAAAAAGAAATACCTGAAGAAGGCCGGAGGGCACATCAGCCGAAATGTTGTACAGATAACAATGAAGATGAGGACAATAGTCAGAATAACGCAGATAATACTAATCATCAAACCTTATCTCAAACATTCAGAGAAGTAGTATTCAGAAATGGTATTAGAATTTTACCTTGGATTTGAACAATCAATTCATTTGTTAAATATTGGGAAACAATTTCTCTGAATGTTTGAGATGAGGATTGATGATTAGTATTATCTGCGTCATTCGGACTATTGTCAAGAAATACCTGAAGAAGGCCGGAGGGCATATCAGCCGAAATGTTGTACAAATAACAATACAGATGGGGACAATAGTCCGAATAATGCAGATAATACTAATTGGGAAACAAATTCTATAAAATAATAACTTAAATTTAAATGGATTTGAATTTATAACAACTACTTTAATCAAGTTATTTTTCATTGTGAATTAAATTTAAAAAATAAGTCTACTAATAAACTGTGGTTGAAAATAGAGGAAAAATGCGGATAAAACAACACAACAAATGATATTTTGCCTCAGTGTTTTGTGAAGCTTTGTCAAATTTATTCAGAATTCTCCTGTGTTTACTCTGCCTCCACCAATAAAACACCAAGGTGAAATATCATTTGAATTTAGTTGTTGTGTTGTTTTATCTGCATTTTTCCTCTATTTTCAACCACATTTTGTTAGATTTACTCAATCCTTTACTCCTTATAATAAACTTTAAAATTTTTTCTTTTTTAATTCTCTGAAAAACAAAACAAAAAGTATTCAAAAATTGAACCTGTTTTTCACTGTAATCAATACAACTGCATGTTTTAACATGAAAATATCATAAAATGTGTTCTTAATAATAATTAATTTCATTTCAAATAATGCGCAAGCACAATTAAGGACACATTTTATGATATTTTTGTGTTAAAACATGAAGCTATATTGATTCAAACAAATTAGTATTTTCAATGTAGATTTACGGAGAAATGAAAATGGCCAACCAAAACATATGGCTTCCTCAAAGTGAAATAAACAAGGGGAGGTTACTCTCATTTATGTAGCTAATGTTCAGATTACCATTTAATGTAGGGGAGTATTATGAAACTTAATGATTAAAATTCTACATCAACTAAAACATGCATGACATTTCATGATACAAAAAATAAATTTAAAAAAAATTCATAGAGCCAAAGAGAAAGCAGTGTTATCAAGACATTTTAACATTTAGACAACATGCATTCTTTTTATTAAGTTTGGTTTGGTTTTGTTTTACGGCTTATCAACCTCAGTGGGTCATTTAATGCCGATAAAGTTTTGAAATAAATCAATTCTTAATGGATAATACAATTTTTTTTTTATAAATACATTTTTCTATTTAACCCATAGAAGAGACCCTAACAGGTACTACCACTCCGGATCAGAGTGGACCAGGGAGCAATGGTGATAAAGAGGCGCTCCACGTTCCCCAAACCTCCAGAACTGGAACTTCACCATCAGATAGAGTTTAACGTCATTCCCAGGACATGTAGACCCTCAGTCCCCGCCTTCTAGCACCCATATGATAAAAAGGGGCTGGGGCTTGCCATAAGGGCAATAGGTTTGGGAAAATCATATAGGTGCTAGGGCTTGATGTGACCAGTCGATTGATCAGAGGGGGCTTCTCCGACCGCCTGCCTAGCCCAAGATAGGGTCAAAGTGGAGTATTGCAAGTCATGAACTGCTCATCCACCTGGGTTCTATCCTTAAGCATCACAGGTCGCCACCCACGGCCAATGGGTGGCCCCATTGGGGGAGTCTGCAGAGGTGCAGTCGGTGCATTCTAACGCCCCAGCCAACAGGGCGGTTTTTATTAAGATAGCAGGAAAGATGTACTGTGTCTGAAAAATAACTTGTAATTTCAAATTCTATAATTATGATACAAAACGCAATTATTTTATAAACAATAGCTAACATGAAAAAATGAAAAGAAAAAAATTGATTGTTTTGAGATTCCATAATTTATTTGATGATGTTTTTGCTAGAAACGCCTAATAATAACCTAAGTAGAATTTCTAATGTTATTTTATGGTAAATTTAATTTTAACTGTTTTCAAAAATATAGATCAAATAATTTTCAACACAAAAATGAAGATCTGGTGATAGTGAATCTGTATATATATTTACTGTGTCATTAATTGTTTCATTTTCGTAGTTTCCTCCGGAGATTATTGAATACTTTTTCACTTTGAAATATGATATTAATTGAATAAATTCTACTTAAAATGTTCAGCATCTGCTGATCAAAAATGTAAACAAACCATTATAAAAACTAATACAATCAATTTTTTCTTTTTATTCATTTTTGTTTTCATGTTAGCCACTGTTTATGAAATAATCGCATTAATTCATTTATTTTAATATTAAATATAAAAATAAAATAAAGGTACTAATGCAGAATAGCATGTAATAGATGATATCATTAGATTACATATAAAACGTATTACATTTCACGGAAATAGCTGAAAACTTGAGACACTCAGGTACAGTTAAGAGTATGGGTTAGGGTTAGACTAATTTGGAAGTTTGTGTAATCTAATGCTATTTATACATAAAATGCCATTCTAATGATATTATCTCTTGCGTGTTATTCTGCATTTTTACCCTTATTTTTATTTTTTATTTTTTTAAATATTGTTAATTATTGAATTAAAATTTCTTACTTTATATTATATATCTGATGTCATTTCCTCTACCCTGACGAAAAAGAAATTCCCTGGTTTTGCTCCAGGCCAGATTAACACAAGGTCTTTTTTACGTGGGGATTTTTATGGGTTATCCTGTGAGGATTGCTATTCAGTAGTAATGGATCTGCAAGACTAGCTTGCTAACAATTACACCATGCTTATTTATTTTTTCTCCTCTACCCAGGCTTTACTGGGTAGTGGTTTCTAGTTTCTAAATAAAATAAAAATATATAGCCAATGTCCAGGGAAGAACATTGTGCAATGCAAATTTCAGTATCTTTACTATAATTTCCTTGAACAAAAAATTGTAAAAGGTTAATTAAAATTTCTTCAATTGTCTCCATGAATAAAAGAAAGACAATCAGTTATGTTTTTACATATCTATTAATAATGGAGATTGTCTGTAACAAAAACTATGTCATAGCTGTACGTCACAATATTCTTAAGCTATATACACCCAAAATTTGAGTAAGCAATTTTAAAAATAGTTTTTTACTCTCGTCCTTTTTTTTTTTCTTACAGTAAGAAGAAGTTAACTAAACAATTTACAAATAAATAAATACCTACAATTTTGTGGAAAATTGATGTGGAAAATATTCAAAATAATTGTTTGATTATTACATGCATGCAACATTTTATTTGAGAGGGACGGGGCTCAGTTTTCATTTCAAATTGTTTTATTTTTTTTACCCCTTTAATAAATATGAGGATTTTGCTTACTTATGATACAAACCCTCCGACATTGAATTTTTAACTCCCACCCTCTCAGGCAATGTATTTCAAAAATTAATTTTTACAATGCCCGGAGGGTGTTTTCTGTTGCTAGTACAGATAAAATATGGAACACTGACTGAAAATGCAAGACCAGGTTGTTGGAAATTATCTAACACAGGGTAGAGAATGCTTCTACCCTAAAAGTGACATAGCTAGCTTAACCATGTTGTGCACGTGCATCCACTCAGCCCAAACTCCAATCCAAAAGTGTTGTGGTGGAAACCCCACTTCCGGGTTCCCATCAGCTCCCTACTGATCAAGGGGAATAACTATTTTCATTAGGTCTTAATCTAACAGATAAAATGGTAAAAAAAAATGATAATAATAATACATAATGTTTTTGTTATGTTTTTACTTACAGATAAAATATGGAACACCGAAATGATAATGGAAGACGAGGTTGTTGGAAATTTACAAGGTTTTATTTAAAGCAGGATAGAGAATGCTTCTACCCTAAAAGTGACTTAACTAGCTCAAACGTGCTGTGCACATGTGTCTTCACCATTCGAATCCCAATCCAAAAGTATCATGGTGGAAACCCCACTTCCGGGTTCCAATCAGTCCCCTATTGATCAAGAAGAGTAACTCTTGATTTCGTTAGGTCTGAACCTAACAGTTTATTTCAAATATTTTATGTTTTAATCTTTTATAACTGACAGAGATTTACATTTATTTTTGTTTTAAAAACAATTTTTTTTTTTTTTTTAAGCCTATTAGTCCAGTTTAAAAGTAAAGTAAGGTCAATCTGAGGCTGAATATTTTTTAACTTTATTTTTCTGATGCAAGTATCTTTAGGGAACGAGAAAAGTTTTTACTATTATCTGCGTTATTCGGACTATTGTCCTCATCTTCATTGTTATCTGTACAACGTTTCAGCCAATATGCCCTCTGGCCTTCGTCAGGTATTTCTTGTCAGACTCGGGAACCTTCTTTTCATAATCGGGAGCCATTACGGAACTTTGAACCTAACCCTTTATTCAGTCCACGGGGGTATCCTGTTCTCATTCCACTAACTATAGCTGGGGTACAGGTGTTAAGCTGTGTTAATTATTATTCTATGTTACTGCTTATGTACAGATAACAATGAAGATGAGGACAATAGTCCGAATAACGCAGATAACTCAAAACATTCAGAGAGAAAAGTTTTGGTAAACTACAATTTGATTTCTTGAATTAAATTTCTATTTTCTTGTTCCCCAATGATACTTACATCAGAAAAATAAGGTCTAAAGAAAGTTTGATTTTAGGTTACCCTTTCTGGGCTTTTAAACAATAATGACACACTTTTCAAATGAAAAACAATACTAATAAGTATTTCACCCCCTGCTGATTTTCTGAGGTTGTCACCTTACAAAAATAGGAATGGTGTATAATTTTCAAGTTAGGTCCATCTTAAAAATGAGAGATAGAATATAAAAGAAAATTTTAGGAAATCACATTACATCAATTTTCAAACATTTATTTATATTTTATTGAAAAATTAAGTATTTCACCCCATAGCAAAATATAACTCAGTACTGTGTGAAGAAACCCTTGTTGGCAAGCACAGCAGCCAGGCGTTTCCTGTAGTTGGTTACTAAGTTTTTACAGACCCTATGGAGGGATTTTGGCCCACTTCTCTTTGCAGGTCCTCTTCAAATCCTTAAGCTTTATAGGTTGTCATTCAGAAACTCAAAGCTTCAGTCCCCTCCCTGGATTCTCTAAAGGATTAAGGTCTGAAGACTGACTAGGCCACTTCATTACCTTAATGGGCTTCTTCTTGAGCCACTTCTTTGCAGCCTTAGCCATATGCCTTTGGGTCATTGTCATGCTGGAATACCCAACCACGACTCATCTTCAGTGTACTGTCTAAGGCGATGAGGTTTTCACTGTACTTGACCCCATCCATCTTTCCCTGTAGTCATCCAGCCCCAAATCATAATTTTTCCACCACCATGCTTAATGGTTGGGATGATGTTGTTGGTGTCCAAGTCAACTTTCTTTTTTTTCAAAATACAGAATGTGGGGTCAGGTTTGGTTTGGTTTGGTTTGGTTTGTTGTTTTATGACATATCAACCTCAGTGGGTCATTTAATGCTGACAAAGTTGTGAAATAAATTCATTCTTAATGCATAATACAATTTTGTTTATAAACTCATGTTTTTCTATTTAACCCATAGATGGGACGCTAACAGGTACTGCCACTCTGGGTCAGAGTGGACCAGGGAGCAATGGTGATGAAGGGGTGCTCCACATTCCCCAAACCTCCAGAACTGGAACCTCACCATCAGATAGAGTTTAACGTCATTCCCAGGACATGTAGACCCTCAGTCCCTGCCTTCTAGCACCCATATGATAAGAAGGATTGGGGGTTGCCATAAGGGCAGTGGGGCCAGGAGGCAACCCACAGTGCCCAAATTCTCCAAGCAAACGTTGCTCCTTGTTTAGATATTGCATCCCAAAAGAGAATTAAATGTCCCCCTACTAACAACGGAAGGGAATGGCAAGAGTTTGACAGTAACATTGTAGAGATATTGCACACGACTGCAAAAGAAGATTTGGACACTCGACTGAAGTTTATGACAATGATAATTGTAAACATGGCTACAGAAACATTTGGTGATATTGAATCTAAACAACATAAGAAAGCTTACGATTTGAATCGAAGAGAACATATTCAATGAGTAACTTTTAGTTAGGTAATTCCAAGTCTCCTATTGTATACAAGTACCAAGCAAATCTCAGCATAGTTGTTGCATATCCTTGGGCCAATATTAAAGAATTAATGATCTATTCGTAAAATTACACAGAACGAATCTGGAAAGGAGGTGGCCTAACAACACAACAGGTCTACCGGTGGAACAGATATAATGTTGCAAAACACGAAATCTGTAAGGATACTGGTGTAACATCACCAATTGTCCTCCTTTGATGCATCTCTGTGATGTTTTACAAGAGAGATGAAAATAAAGATTACCTCTAAATGATTACAGATTCTTTTTACAAGTTTTAAACAAATCAGAGATTCAACTGAATTCTCTTGTGTATTTAATTAAGGCAAAGAAACTAAGACCTGGTCCAAACCAGAAGACTTTTCCCTTCCCAGGAGGTGTTGCATAATTGTGTGGTGGCGTGGGTTTTTGACAAGCCCTGTAGCGAGAATTCTAAGGGGCCATTGGTTTTCAGATCAGGAGTGGAAAAATACCAGTAGATGGTTATGGCCCCAACTGACCCCAAATCATTGCAAGTCATGTGATAGAGTTAGTTAGGTAATCAGTTTTCAACCAGACGTCAGGCAGGACAGACCTGCGCTGCTGAGGCTGTAACTCAGACCATGCGGTGAATCAGGGCAATGCAGTAATAAAATCTTTGATCAAAGTCTCGTAGTTAATTAATGCATGACTTGAAAAGAACCCCTTAGTTAGAAGGAGACAAGATGACAACCTGCCAAAAGAAAGAAGATGAAACAACCACTAGACAAAGAAGCAAGTAAGTCACAACTCTATCTGTCTGTCTGTCTCTATCACACGAGAACTGTCGATGTATATACCCAACGAGGGTATATGAGTATACAACAGAGGATTGCATGTTCATTTTTGGAAAGAAACTAAATATTTACTGTCTGCTACAATACTATATAACTCAAAAGGTTATATATATAAGTTGGGAACTACTGCTCTAAATGATTACAGATTCTTTTTACAAGTTTTAAACAAGTCAGAGATTCAATTGAATTCTCTTGTGCATTTAAGGCAAAGAAAGGCAAAGACCTGGTCCAAACCAGAAGACTTTTCCCTCCCCAGGAGGATTACATGTTCATTTTTTGGAAAGAAACTAAATATTGACTGTCTGCTACAATACTATATAACTCAAAAGGTTATGTGCACTGAGCATACTTACAATCCGTGAAAAACCTGGATCAGACTGTAAGTTAGAAAATTATAATAATAATAATCAATTAATTAATTAAGATTAATAATCTCACTTGACTGAAATGAAAATTAAATATTTGATGGTAACTATAAAATATGGGAAAGATTTTTTGTTCTGTGATTAATAAAACAAAAAGGAAAAAGTTTCATAGCATCAAATTAGTATGCATGCATTTGATAGACAAAGCCATACTGACATTGTGTGTGAGATAGAGAAAAAACAAAGAGAAATTCACACATATCCAAGACATGGGAACACACACACTTAGATGTGGTTGAGAATAGAGGAAAGTGTGGATATAACAACACAGACAGTTGAATTCAGTTGATATTTCACCTCATTGTATGAAGCTTTTTCGAAACTTTATTCATAAATTTATTTTATTTATAAAGTTTCGAAAAAGCTTCATACGATGAGGTGAAATATCAACTGAATTCAACTGTCTGTGTTGTTGTATCCACACTTTCCTCTATTCTCAACCACATTTCGTCAGATTTATTCAAATCCTTCACTCTTCACATATGGATACATATATTCTTGCATACACAAATTCATACTTACACACATACAGATGGGAGTAAAATGAGGAAATTAATCCAACAATATGTGGAAAAAATGTAGAACAAACACGGGATGTTAAAATGGATGGAAATTTATTAATTGTAGTGTCGATGTTCGAACATTTCGGTTTATAAAGAAACCTTCTTCAGGACAATATGAAATTAGTCAAAGAGAAAAAGGGGATTTATGTAGTTAAAAAGATGATGGATGTTTTGAATGTATTGAGTTTGGAAAATGTGTAGAAAAGGTTTGTAACCATTCGTTGATTAGCGTTCATAATTGAATGTTAATGACATGATTGGTTCATTGGTTCATTGTCCTGAAGAAGGTTTTTTTTATAAACCGAAATTTTCGAACATCGACACATACAAATGTTGTCTATACTAAATTGCATTCATTTACTAAAAGTTAACTTAACATTCAAAATATAACTTTAGAATAAATCAAATCCTATAAAAAGTGTGAAAAAAAAAGGATGGGATGCTTTCAGTATTTTTTTTTTTCATGCTTAGAAATATAATTTTTGAAAGATTTTTAAAAAAAGAAGTTTTTGATATAAAAGTTTGTTTTTTGGGGGTTTTTTTAATCACAAGCAGAGATTTAAATCATAACAGATGGAAAGACAAGAAAGTCAGAGAAAAATTTATAAAAAGAATTATCATGCAAATCTGAGAATCGGTTAGTGAAAAACAATTTTGCATGGAACAACTGATTGTCTTGCCTTCTCATCATCAACCGACTCTGCTGCTTCATTATCAAACCATTGTTTGTTTTCACTAGGAAATATCTGAGGAAAAACAAAAAATAATAGAAAAAATAGACATTTTATTTTATGTATTTAGAGATATACGATCATTGTATATATATATATATATATATATATAGTCTGCTGCCAATTAACTTTTTTCCTCTTTTGCCAAAGAGTTATACTGAAATACTCCAAGGGAGATAACTCATAATCCACAACTGGGACAAGTCTACTAAAGGTTACTAATAATTAAAATCTATCTAGTCTTATCTTTATATCTGAGGAAAAAGAAAAAAAAATAGAAAAAAATAAACATTTAATTTTATGTATTTAGAGATATTCATTTAGAGATAGAGATATACAATTATCATATATATAAGTAAAAAAGTAAAGTGGTCAGGGTGGCCTAAAGTTGGTATCAGCCAATCAGCGAGGGAGTTTATCCCTTTTTCACTAGCGCTAGACCAAGGAGATCATGTTAGCATCTGAGGTGGAGCGCCACACCTACCATCAGCTCCTTACTTTACCGCACAGATCCCTCATACGCTGAGTTGGCGAGGGCCGGTATCAAACTAGGAACCTTGTGGTTTCTAGCTGAACGCTCTACCAACTGAGCTAACAATCTGCTGCCAATTAACTTTCTTCCTCTTTTGCCAAAGAGTTCCTTCTACTGAAACAGTCCAAGGGAGATAACACATAATCCACAACTGGGACAATTAGTTAGTCAGATGAACCAGAGATTTCAAAGTGAGTGGACTTGAAGTCACTCGCTCTGAGGGTCACTTCTACCCCATGGCAGTCATGGGATGGGTTGTTGGAATAAAGCTTTATTAGAAAAACAACCAAGTCTTGTTGAGTTAATTAAACAAGAAGAGATGACAGCCCGTAAAAGAAGAAGAATCAACCCCCAGCAGAAAGCCAGCTGGATCAGCCTGAGAAATAAGACTGAAGAACATGGTATCCAGTTGAGTTAGAAACAGTAGAAGTAATGGTTAACAAGTAAGAGCCCTCATCTATCATCTCATTATATCTACTATCTGTCTGTCTCTCCATTATATATGTCCGATATATGTTATTGGGTATATAACATTATAATCCTTGCCTCCCATGAATATTAGCTGCATTGCCTTAAAATGTCCAATAACTAATATTTTTATATGAAACTAACAAATATATGCACTCTCTGTAGGTGCCAGTTATTTAAGTTTTAATGTAAGAAAATACTATGTTAAATCCGAAAAGCTAATGAAACTAAATAAGAATGCAGATAAAAAGAATTAAAACAGATATAATGGAAAAATAGAACAACTGAATTTTACAGGACAGGGATACATGCTCTCATTTGAAGGTGGAACATTGCTAATGAGAGAAATGGTGACTACGTGGAGAAATAGGGATGTGATCCACAGAGGACCAGCTTCATTATGATGTATGATACATGTTCCTGTGTTGGTAATTATGCCTGTCCTAAACAAAATGGCATTACTTTTTTTTTACTCAGCCTCATATAAATCAAACAATTCAGTTGACAGTTTTGGAAATCCTATTGTTAAATATCCAGACTTCTGGTTGTCTTTTCCATTTTATCCCACAAAAGATGTTTTTTCAATTAGTTTGAAATTTCACTTCTTTAGATAATCTTAAAAACCTTTAGGCATTTATCTGCCTGATTTAAATGTATTTATATCATATCAGCCATTAAATATATTGGAATAAAATCAAGTTGAAGGTCACTGGTCAAATAATTAGGTAATCTGTGAGTGTGGGCACATCTGTGTATATATATATATATATATACACACACACGCACACGCACACAATATAAATTAAAAGAGTATTTTTTAATCGAGACTTTAACCATCCAAGACTTAAATAGAAGAAGCTTTTAATATGGAAAGATAAGAGGGTAATTCCATGTCAAATCATCCAGAAAAAAATACAAATGTCATCCAACCCCTTCAATTTTTCTGAAATATTTTCCAGTTGTGGACTATGTTAAAGTTAAACAATCCCAAAATTTTGAGCTTCCAATTCCAAAAATTGATAGAGTTATGTCAATTTTTAGCTCTCCAAATTTTGTGGTGTTTTGTAATGGCGAATTTTTGTAATCTATTTTTGTCTGTAAAATTAGTTCTAGAACTTCCCTACAACTAAAAATTGGTTTATAAAAACATTTTTGCCTAAGGAATCAAAAAACGCTATAAAAAGACTATAATCCACACTTGGACAAAATTTCAGAAAATTTGAAGGAGGTCGGTGACATGGCCTGGATGATTTGACATGGAATTAACCGACTGCTAAAAACAAAAAATAAGAAAATAAAACATATTGAGGTGTTCTCATTTTTTCACTAAATGCAGTCTAACTTGTTTATACAAATTAAAATTGAATTTTTTTTTTTTTTTTTTTTTTTTTTAGAAAATTTAAAATGTTTTCAGGATTTATATTCCTAAAGAGGTCCCTCACATTTCTTGTTTGATAGTATTTGGTGCGGATGTGTTTGAGGCTGTTACAATTTAGGAGGATATGTTTAGTTGTAAGTTGTACTTTGCATATTAGGCACCCTGGGGCATCCTCCCCTTTTAAAAGGTGAAGGAACAGAAATCAAATAATTAGAAATATTCAATATAAACAAATAGAAATAAATTTAAAAAATCTTTTTATGCATTGCAAGAAATACAAGGTGTGTCAAAAAAGTACTGAGATTGAAGCTGTATTTACCAAGATAGGAATAAAGAATGAATAACATTAATTTTTTTCAGAATACAAGGTGTGTCAAAAAGTACAGATTTTAAAGCTGTATTTACCAAGATAGAAATGAAGAATGAATGTAACATTAATTTTTTTAGATTACAAGGGGTGTCAAAAATTACAGTTTTAAAGCTGTATTTACCAAGATAGAAATGAACAATGAATGGAATGTTAATTTTTTTCAGAATACAAGGTGTGTCAAAAAGTACAGACTTTAAAGCTGTATTTACCAAGATAGAAATGAAGAATGAATGGAATGTTAATTTTTTTCAGAGTACAAGGTGTGCAAAAAAGTACAACAAATCTTTTAATCTTTTTAAAAATTTTAAATATCAATCAAAAAGAAAAAAAAAAAGGAAGTGGGTTATTTCCTATAACTCCAACATAAACAAAGGGTAACCACTCTTGACTGATAAATTATTCATTTATTTTCCCATTAAACTAACCCTAAACCCTAACCCCATCTTCTTTTTTTCAAGTAGATCAATAAATAATTTATCAGTCAAGAGTGGTTCCCCTTTATTTATGATGGAGTTATAGGAAATAACCAGGAAGTGTCTCCAAATTTATAAACATTTTATGATAATTCTTAGTTTAATGACAGGCTTATCAAATGTATGAAAAAGAAATTGATAATGTTATATATGAACCATGTGACAAAGTATACACTGAAAAGGGCAAAAAAGACTGTTCTTTTAGGCCTCAATCTTTGTTAAATCAATAATAGAAATTATGGGTATTTTGGCATAAATGTGTCCTAAAAAATGCTAAGCAGTGCCTGCTGAAAAACCAACCCGCACTAAGATTCAACTCCTTAGCTGTTTGAAGGTGTTTTTCCTGAAAATTTAATGCAATATGAAAGCGATATTTTTAAACTCCTAATCTTTTCTCAACAAGCAAATGTAAATATTTTAACCATCCCTCTCTTTAAAACATTTTTTATTGCGGTTTGAAGGTGTTTTATCAACAAACAACTTTTTTTAGTGGTTTGAAGGTATTAGAAGTAAGCCACCCCCAGGTTTTTTTTATCTACAAGTAAATGTAAATATTTTAATTCCCCCATCTCATTTAAAAAAAAAAATTTTTTATATATACATTTTATTTTAATTCAAAATAACTGTCACAAATTTATCTTTTTCTTCAGTATTTTCATTTTATTTTAATTTTTTAAAGAATTGTCACAAATTTTTAAATAAATACGACAGAGTTTCGAAAATTAATACAATCAAGTACAAATAAAAATTCAAAATATTTAGATATTCTTCTTTTATCTTAATTTTTTAAAAAAAATGTCCTTCAAACAGTTAGGGAGTTAAATCATAGCATCGGTTGGTTTTATCAGCAGGCACCGTTTAGCATTTTTTTAGGGCAGGAGACCAGGATGCATTTATGTGATATGCGCCAAAATTAATTATTAAAATCAGAAAATTTTTTAAATAAGAGTTATTAACATCACAAACCAAAAAACATGCTGTTTTATCCTTTGAAAACAAAAATAAGGACATTTCTCAGGCAGACTATTTAAATATTCATTTTAAATTGGTTGCAGGAAAACATGCAAGAATAAAATGTAATTCTCAATCCAATTAAAACTTCCAAGTCTATTAACATGACAGCAGAAATTAAATACAATTTCAGAGATGCTGAAAGGTACGCATCCTGTGTACCTGACACAGTAAAATCATATCCATGCATCTATAGCGTAATTATTAGGTCTACATAGAATTTGGGGATTGAAAATAAAATGGCATTTGGATTTCTGGAGAAAGAGAGGAAAAAGAAGTAAGAACAAAGAAAGGTTAATGTTTGGAACTCAATTGACTGACCAATGACCCCAGAACTAAAGTTAAAAATAAAACCGGAAGTTCTAGTTTCTGCGGAGGAACAGAAGTGACCCTTCCACCCCGGGACGACAAATGGAAGAAGAGGAAAATTGGTCTTTTTTCGACTGGGCTTTCTGAGAGGCAGTCAGGGCTTTCCAGGGTTTCCCTCATATTGGTTTTGCCTAGTAGTATCGAACATGATTTACGATAGAATAATTTGACCCTACTCTATCTCTCTCTCTCTCTCTCTCTCTCTGAAAAAGAATCTAGAAAGGAATTAACAACCCCTTTGTGACTATACGACTTGCGTATGTTGTTTCTGAACTAACGACTACTACTACAACTCGAGTTTGGCCCTATGAAACAGCATCCCAGTGGGGTTTTTTTTTCTTCCCTCACCATTCAATCTAACTGTAAATACATTTCAATAGTTTCTTAGAAATGAATTACACAAGATAGGTTACAAGGTAGGAGTTAGACGGCTTTAGTTGTTTCCACAGATCATAGATAAAAATGCTACAATTTATTAAGAAACTTTAGTTGGGACCCATCAAGTTTCCTGTGGACTCATTCAAAGCAAATATTTGTATCCCAGGACGCACTAAATCAAAAAGCTATCAGCATCACTGCAATTTAATAAACTATAAAATTTCACAGATATTTTGGTCAGTACTAATTCTTGTACATGGTGCAGTAGGTAAATTGTCGTCTAAATTATTCAAAAATGAAAATAGCACTGACATCTCACTTTATCAGATACATTTACCAAAATTACTTGAAAATATCTTAAGATACTATAGATTAAATTTATTCCAGCCAATGTGCACTTTG
Organism: Doryteuthis pealeii; assembly: GCA_023376005.1. NCBI lineage: Eukaryota > Metazoa > Mollusca > Cephalopoda > Myopsida > Loliginidae > Doryteuthis > Doryteuthis pealeii. The sequence goes on from CM042167.1 coordinate 53,587,194, forward strand.
GCCTTCTACAGGTGTTTCATGTTGAACCCAGGAACCTTCTCATCAAACTGAAGAACCTTCATGTCATAATTGGGAGCCTTCACAGAACTTCAAATGAAATTCTTTATTTAATCTATTGTGGTAGATTATTCTCATTCCATCAAAATGTCTTCAGCATAAAATAACCTAACAACTTGAAAGATTAAAAAGTTAATTGGCTTCAATTGTGACTGCCAGATGCCTTTGGAATCTCCAGCAAGTCTTCGTAACGGTTCCTTTGTTTAAATTGGTAAATGCTGCTATTATCCTTGGCTTCAGTTCATCTGAGTTTTGTTGGTCTCTTGCTCAACCGTACTTCCCCCACAATAATCAAGGGGATTGAAATTTGGGTGTTACATATTATGTGATGTCATGGGTTGTTGACAAGACCCTGTAGTTAGTTTGAAATAGGTTCATTGGAGTTAAAAGCATAGGTGAGTAGATTTCTGTCGGATAACCCCAATGGACCTCTAGAGAGGCGCAAATCTCATGCGACATGAGAAAAACATAACTAGTTAGATTTAGTTTCAACCTGAAATTGAGCAGAGAGGATGCCTAACTTCTGCTGGGGTTGTTAACTCCCGCACACGGAGGAACATGGGCAAGAAAAATAAATCTTGATCAAGAAAATAAAAGTTTTGTGGTTAATTAATTTCATGACTAAAAAAGTAGCCTGAAAGAAGCCTTTAGAACAAGAAAACAACAAGAAGATGATGAGCCCAAAGAAGAAGAAGAAGAAGAAGAGGAGGAGGAAACATGGTGACTAGATGTAGCAAGAAGAAATGAAGAACAAGTAAGTCTCAACTTTGTATCTGTCTCTCTCTATCACCCGAGTCTCCTTTCTTGATTATATACCCAATGTATGATGTACAATGTTGGGTAAATATGGCTATACAACATGGGGAGTTAAGCGACCAGATGTTAGAGGTGATGCTGAAATTTTCTCATAGCCAACACAGGGTTCTCTTGCTTGTGTGGCATGGTGCAGAGTTCTTTTGCTAGATGTAGAGTCTACCTGCAGCCACCCTCTCGATCCAGGGTAGTACTACCTCCTCCAGGCATTTGATATAGGTCTGTGTTGAGGCAATGGGGAAAGACAAATGGGACCCAGTCACCAATAAGCACCCTAGTTGTGAGTAGTTTTTAAAAGAACTATTTTAATATTAAACGTTTTTCATTTAAAGTTTTATAATTTAAAAAAATATATAACAATACAAGTTTATCAATAGTGCAAAATTAATTTTTTTTACATAGGCGAACAACAACAATATGAAATAATTAATTTAAAAAAAATTAAAATCAAAAACTATTTTAGTATAAAAATGTATCTTTGGTTTCTATGAAATTATAATGTCAAAAATCGTCTGTTGATTTGGTTCACTAACAACTGGAAGTTTGCAGTGAAATGCAAAATTCTGGGGTTTTTTAAAACTACTCATAGCTGGGGTGCCTATTGGTGACTTGGTCCAACAACTGGAGGCATAATATCACCATAAGTAGTGACCACCTCAAACTCCATGATATAGACTGGGTCTTTGCTTTTTATTATTATCAGTAGATCTTGTGGGAACAGAGTAAGCCAATGGTTATTCTGTGAGTTCACCATCTGATTCTGGCAAAACATTTTTATCATCTGAGAAAAACGAAAGCATGTTCGGTCGGAGGGAATGCTTGAGTTTATTGAAAACTTTGCAGTGTGGTCTTTCCTCTTGTCCTTCATGGCCTGTGATAAAAATCAGCCCTTTCTTATCTTGTATGAGAATTACCAAATGTCTTCATACACCTATTTAACCGAAATATGAATATTAACATTAAGATTAGTACTGTTATTTGCATATTTAGTGGTAAATTGTGGGTACCAAAATGACCCATAACAATTGTAATTACTTGATTAATTAAGGGAAGTGCCTGGTGTAATGGTTAAAGTCATGGGAAATGGACTCGTTGCCCCGAATTGAATTTCCAAAAAAAGTGACAAATCAACCTGCCCTATTTTACACAGCCTGACATTCCAGCACTCCCACCCTTCTGCACGTGTCTATGTATTTGTTCTTCAACAGGAAGGTTTGTAATTACCAGACAAAACAAAGTGATCAAAATAAAAGATATTAGTCCAAATGATTTATTAAATAAATTATCAAACACAATTCGGCAATCATGAGTAGAAACAAAACTCTAAGTTAAATCGAACTTGACGGTCCTAAATTCCACCATCGTATGTCACCCTGGTGAAAGAAAAAAAATACCAAAAATCAGGGAATTAACTGAATTTAATGAAATTTTCAGTGGTGATATATTAATGAATAAAAGATATAATGCACCAGTTATTTTATTTAAAAACTTTTACATTTTTTCAGGTTAGTTAATTTTGAACCACGTATCTTTGAGGTGTAACACAGATTCTCAAAAATATGTGGTTCAAAGTTAACTAACCTGAAAAAATGTAAAAGTTTTAAATAAAATAACTGGGGCATTATATCTTTTATTCATTAATATATCAACACTGAAAATTTCATTAAATTCGTTTAATCTCTGATTTTTGGTATTTTTTTCTTTCACTGGGGTGACATTCTTTTGCCAGGGTGGCATACGATGGTGGAATTTAGGTCTGTTAAGTTCGATTTAACCAAACTCTATGCATGGCAAGTTTATTAATAAGAATCTAGTGGAAATGTGAAATTTAAATCACTTAAAAAATTTTTTAAAATTAATCATTCACATTTTACGAGGATGAGTCAAAAAGTTTTTTGTTTCCTCATCACTGGAATAATGTTTGCCTCTCTACAGCCCCATGAAAGAGGGTTTGAGAGGCAAACATTATTCCTGTGACAAGGAAGTGAAATCTATAGTGAAAAAGTGGCTCAAAGAACAGTCAACAGAATTTTAAGGGGCAGGGATACATGCTCTCATTCAAAGGTGGAACATTGCTATTGAGAGAAATAGTGACTATGTGGAGAAGTAGGGATGTGATCCACAGAGGACCAGCTTCATTTTGATGTATGATACATGTTCCTGTGTTGGTAATTATACCTGTCTAAACAAAATGGCATTACTTTTTGACTCATCCTCGTAATAATATAATTATATAACAAAAATCATGCAGAACATTTAATCAAATAAGAAAAATGCAATGATTAAAATTCTAAGGTTATCTAGATTCAAATTTGTGAATAAAGAAGTTATTTTTTTATTGTGAGTTTTATGAAATATGAAATATTAAAAGTAACAAGTGAAGTGAGTTAAAAAGCCATAAGATGAAAGAAAATAAAAGAAATGAATGAATAAAGAAACATATTGCAAATGACTTTTAAAAATGGAAGAAAGTTAGTATTATCTGCATTATTCGGACTATTGTTCTCATCTTCATTGTTATCTGTACAACATTTCGTCCGATATGCCCTCTGGCCTTCTTCAGGTATTTCTTCTCGGACTCGGGAGACAAGAAATACCTGAAAAAGGCTGGAGGGCACATCGGCTGAAAGATTGTACAGATAACAATGAAGATGAGGACAATAGTCCGAATAATGCAGATAATATTAATCATCAAGCCTCATCCAGAGAAATAGAAGAAAGTTTTTGAAAGACAAGTTGAGAAATTGCAATGATCCTATTGATGTTTGACATAATAAATAATAAAATACTGGTACGTAGTGTAGCATAATTATTAGGGTCTACCAGGAGTTTGGGGATTGAAAATAAAATGGTATTCGGCTTTCTGGAGAAAGATAAGAAAAAGAAATAAGAACAAAGGTCAAAGTTTAGAAGGGTAAACACTCAACAGAGTGCCAGTAATTGACCAAGAAATGACCCCTGAAATAGATCTAAAATAAAAACGGAAGTTCCGGGTTTTGACCGGAAATGGATGTGATGCCAGGACGAGAAACGGAAGAGGAGAAAAATCTTTCCTTTTTTCGGCTGGGCTCTGGTGGAAGTCAGACGTGGCTCCCGGTTCCCTGTATGGGTTTGACATAGTAGTACTAAACATGATTTAGGATAGCGTAATTTGACCGTACCCTCTCTCTCTTTCCCTCTATCTTTCCTTCTCTCTGAAAAGAACTCCCGAGCCCGAAAGGAATAAACAACCATTTGTGACTATATAACTTGTGTGTGTTGTTTCTGAACTAACGACGACTACTACTACTAAACAACTACTATTACAACTTGAACTTGGCTCTATGTGACATATATCGTTCGGGTACACAAGACTTTGCATGATAACCTAAATCAAATGTATTTTTATGAATTAACCCTGTGAAGCTGTAATCCTAATTTCTTTCAATGCTATTTATATATATCATAACCCTGGGAAGAACTGAACTCATTTCTTTCCCAAAAGAATTAGTGAAAACTGAAACACAAGCCACCTCAGTCAATGAATTAGAAAAAAAATTAGTGAAATAGATCATGTAAAATAATCATACTAAGTTCTAATTACCATCAAATTGGTAAGACAAGGCAACAAGGAGCTGTAACTTAATACGGATCTAACCTTGTTGCAGTTGCTGTTGTCCAAACCAACAGTATACTGACTTCAACAGATCACTAATTAGGACAGAGCCTATTCTAGTAGTGACCACCCCAAGCGGAGTTTAACAGGTTTGAATTTGAGTTTTCCTTTTCCGAGACTGGTTGTCTAACCAAGGTTAAAGAGCCCAGTCTGCCCTACTATTTTACCTATAGCTGGAGGGAGAGTAGTTGGATTCATACATTTCCATAAAGGTATTAGTGCTATGTGAAATGTAGCTTCGTCCAGGATTCGAACTCTGGTCGACGAGTCCATTTCCTATGACTCTAACCATTAGCACATACGCCTCCAAATTAGGCTAACTTTAAGACTCCTCTGATAGCATTATTGAATTTCTTAGGAAAAACTGCTTTTATGAACTAATTTTTAGGAGTAGGGAAGCTCTAGAACTCATTTTACAGACAAAAATAGGTTACAAAAAGTTGCCATTTTTCACAACCCCTCTTCAAATTTGAAGAGCTAAAAATTGACACAACACCGTTAATTTTTGGAATTGGAAGCTCAAATTTTGGGGATTGTCTAACTTTAACATAGTCTACACCTGGACAAAATTTCATAAAAATTGAAGGGGTGGGTGACATGGCCTGGATGATTTGATATGGAATTACCCAAAATACTTTTCAAATAAAATTATTCTTTCAGGTGAATAAAATAAAGATTGATCAAATATGATTAAATGAGGATGAAAGTAAATATCAAATAATCTATTAATCCAATTCAAATATGAAAAATTCAACAATATTAAAATAATAGCATAGTGCCAGTCGTAAGTGCTTAGATTAGAATAAAATATCAAATGCATTATAAAATTCATTCATTCATAAATACATATATATATATATATATATATATATATACACACACACACACACTATACAAATTAAAAGAGTTTTTTGTTAATCAAGACTTTAACCATTCAAGACCTAATTTATATAGTGAAACAAAAATAGAAGAAGTGTTTAATATGAAAAATAAGAAAGTTTCTTATTAAGAAGAAGAAGAAAAATTAACCCTAAGAAATAATGGGTCAGTTTAAAAGAAATAGTTTCAAACTTGAAACATGCAAATGTCTAAAGAGAAAAAGATACAGGTTGATGTCAACATGCAGAACTTTGTATCTTTTTTTAAAAACTGCAATAGACATTATCACACTGACTATTTTGCTAGTAAAGAGTACTTACTAAACGAGGAAAACCAGGATCAGACTGAAAACAAAGTATTTATATAAAAATGATTATGGAATCTGTGTGTATATGAATATACAAATACAAGTGTGAAAGTAAACAAACAATATATTTGAGATGGCGATAGCCGACAATTTTTTTTTTTTTTGAACATTTGAACATTTGCTTGTCTAATTCATTAATTATCAACTAACTAATTTTCAAAAATTAGGTATGACTTCAATTAAGCACATATTCTCCCCAAAAATACAAGTGTATAAAGAGTAATACCTATTGTTATAATAATAGGAGTTGCTTAGAAACAAAAAAATGATGGCATTAAGTTTTTTATATTTTATAAATGAAGGACAAAGTGCCCAACACAGACGTGCTGGAATGAGCAAACATGAACAGCATGCCCGCCATCATCTGTGAGAGATGCCTGCATTGGCTTGGTCCAGTCAGGAGGATGGACAAGGCTGCATCCCCAAAGACCTACTGTATGGTGAATTAGTAGAGGGCACCCTACCAGTAGGGAGACCACACTTGCGCCTTAAAAATGTCTGCAAGAGAGACATGAAGACATGCCACATCAACACATGGGAGGCTTGTGCAGAAGACCATGCAACCTGGCACCTCCTCGTCAAACAAGGAACGAAAAGGAGTGAAAAGGACAGGAAAGAAACCGCCGCAGAAAAGAGAGACAACAACAACTCCAGCAAGCATCACTGTTTGTTTGCGGTCACTGCACCAGAGATTGCCATTCAAGAATTGGTCTGTTCAGCCACTCACACGGTTGCAGATAAAACAATTTTTTTTTAAAGTGACACTACGCCATCGTCTTTAGTAGATGGAAGGATGCTAATAACAATACTTGCAAAATTATTCTATATTAAAAAAAAATATTTGTAGCTAAAATAAATTTATGGTATAAATTATATTTTATTTGTACAAACTATTCCAGCAGCTGTAAAACTGTTTGCTTGATTTCATTCTCTATATGATAAACCATTAGATCACCTGCACATTCATGGACTGCACAGTGAATGATTTTCTTAGTAAACATACATAATTTCTTTATCTTCTTATTTGAAAAAAATCTTTTTAAATTTCATTTAATTCATCAAAATAAAACCTTAATCTGCAATTCAATATATATTTACCAACCACTCCGCACAAGCAGGATGTGACACAAGGTCAATTTCTTAAATGGAGTTTAATTCAATATTATCTTTTATGTTTCAAAAACAAACAAAAAATAAAGTTAATTTGTTTACTTACTCTTCGGTAGCCTGCAATGAAGAAAATACAAAAATAATTAATAAACATTCAAATAAAATATCAAAATATGTTTACGGGAAAACTGTCTTTAATGTTTATCACTTTACACTTAATAATAATCATTTTCTACCAACTAAAAACATGTATACTATTATTTCTACCTCCTAAATTAAAGATTTCTAGAATACACTTTAGTCTGTTGTGGATAATCTCAAAGTGTGTTGATTTTTTAAATATCTATTAATAATGGAGATTCAATTTCAATCTGTAACCAAAACTGCATCACTGCTTGTGTCCCAATTACGCATTGGTCACACAAGACTAACACACTCTATATACTCAAACAAGAACAACAACAATGTGAAACATGTCAAACACCTTTGACTGTTAAACACTTATTCATGGAATTTAGGTTTTTGCTCACATCAGAAACTGTTATTTTAATGCAAACAATATGAAAGATCTATTTAAAAATGTCAACATGGAGGACATTCTGTCCTTTTTGAGGGAAATAAAATTATACCATAGAATATAGACTTGAACTTAATCAATACCATACAACATGATCCCCAATGGTGCTAACACATTGTTAAACCAATTACAATTAAAAACAAAATAGATATAAATACACAACATATATTACTTCCTAACTGTTAAGCATGTGTTGATTGTTTAAATCTTAAATTAACTAAATTTTTTCTTGAATTATAACATTTTAAATATATTTTGAATTATATATCTTTGAGAAGTAAAGAATAGAGTAAATCTGACAAAATGTAGTTGTAATGAGGAAAATGCAGATAAAAAACAACTAAATTCAAATGATATTTTGCCTTGGTATTTTACAAAGCTTTGTCAACCCTTCTTTTTCACTTTTCCTCACTCCATACCACACATCCAACTCTCCACTCTTTCTTTTCGCCTCACATCTTATCACCCAGTATGGCCCCCTCATCTTCTGCCCGGCCCAAAATTACCTTATCAGCATAAAAGTAGACTGTAGATTCCATTTTGTCTTAAGAATAATTTTGACAAAGCTTCATAAAATACTGAGGCAAAATATCATTTGAATTTAGTTGTTGTGTTGTTTTATCCACATTTTCCTCTTTACAACCACATATTTAGCTTTATAGATACATTTATATTTTGAATTTAAGAAAACAAAGGTTTATTGTATCTATAGATATTTTGTTGACAAATAATAAATTTAATATTTCAAAAATGAGTAAAGAATTATGTGTATATAATTACTTACCTTTTCTGAGTTTCTGGGGTTTTAACAAGTTAAAATCTATAAATTAAGAAAAGAATTCAGTTTATATATATATATATACATATATATACAAAAGCAAAAATCCTAAAATAATTATATATATATATATATATATTATGTGGATGATATAAAGAGTTACTTTGATAAGATTCAACCAAAATTGAGAACTTGGAAAAAATGTAAAAAAAACAAAAATAGATAAATTTAAAAAATCACACCAGTTAGACTAACAAGAAATATCAAAGACAAAAAAGCAACAAAATAGAACTGAAGAGACAATAATGTTGAAATAAATTTATATTCTAAAAAGGTATATATCCTTTTATTTATTCATATATATATATATATATATATATATATATATATATATATGGGTAATTCCATGTCAAATCATCCAGAAAAAGTAAAATTGTCATCCACCCCCCTTCAATTTTTCTGAATATTTTCCAGGTGTGGACTATCTTAACATTAGACATTCCCCAAAATTTGAGTTTCCAATTCCAAAAATTGACATTTTTTAGCCCTCCAAATTTGGTGGGGTTTGCGAAAAATGGCGACATTCTGTAATCTATTTTTGTCTGTAAAATGAGTTTTAGAGCTTCTCTACCATTAACATTGGTTTATAAAAACATTTTTGCCTATGAAACCCAAAAATGCTATCAAAAATGTTTAAAAGTCAATCAATTTTAAGTTATTGATGATCTGTTTTTTTCCTAGCAAGATCAATATACCAATGTGGCACTGCATCCATGACAAAAAAATTTTTCTATTATTATTATTTCACATATATTGAACATTATTTAAACCAAAAAGATAGACTGATATATACTCAGAACTAAAGCTACAACATCAGTTGAAATTTTCCAAATCAGAAATTATTAATAACTTAAAATTGGTTAACTTTAAGACTTTTTTGACAACATTTTTGGATTCCTTGGGCTAAAATTCTTTTATAAACCCATTTTTAGAAGTAGGAAAGCTCTAGAACTCATTTTACAGACAAAAATATATTACAAAAAGTTGCGACCACCATCCAAATTTGGAGAGTTATGTCGACTTTTTTTTTTCAAATTGCAAGCTCAAATTTTGGGATTTAAGATAGTCCACACCTGTGCAAAATTTTAACAATTTTTTGCAAAATATTGTAGCTTCAGTTCTGAGCAAATATCAAACTATCTTTTTGGTACAAATAATGTTCAATATATATGAAATAATAATAGAAAAAATTGTTGTTGTAGATGCAGTGCCACATTGGGATATTGATCTTGCTATGAAAAAATAAGAAATCATCAATAACTTAAAATTGGCCAACTCTAATACTTTTTTGATAGCATTTTTAGATTCCTTGGGCCAAAATTACAGACAAAAAAAGATTATAAAAAGTCACCATTTTTCGCAACCTTCCACAAATTTGGAGAGCTAAAAATCAACATAACTCTGCCATTTTATAAAATTGGAAGCTCAAATTTTGGGGATTGGCTAACTTCAAATTAAATACTTTTTTTTTCTTTTGCTCAACTCAGAAAAAATTTTTTTTGGGGGGGGACCAGTAACTGGCAATAAAAATATTTTATTATAAAAGCCTGGGTACTCTTCACGGAGTTCCGTCCCGGCCTCCTGCCTCAAAAACCGCTAGCCAGTGGCTGCTGAAAAAAAACACCAGCTACAATTGAAGTCTGTAGCCAAAGCGGTGTCACTTGAAAAAAACAACCAACTTTGGGCGTTTTTCCCTAAACCCCCTAGTTAAAATTAACAGTTTTATTACAAAATTTGTGGGTTCTGTTTTTTCTGAAAAAACAGAGCTTCTCGTAACTTTTTTCAACAGCCACCAGCTAGCAGTTTTTGAGGCAGGAGGCCGGGACGGAACTCTGCGAATATACCTGAAATGAAGAAAATTATTTTTAGATTCAGAGTAGCATTTAACAACATACGAGGGCGTGTCAAAAAGTAATGCCATTTTGTTTAGGACAGGTATAATAATTACCAACACATGAACATGTATCATACATCAAAATGAAACTGGTCCTCTGTGGATCACATCCCTACTTCTCCACATTGTTATTGAGAGAAACAATGACTATGTTCCACCTTCGAATAAGAGTATGTATCCCTACCCTGTAAAATTCTGTTGACTGTTCTTCGAGCCACTTCTTCACTATACATCTGCATCTTCCATAATCACCAGGTTTAGCACCTTCAGACTATCATGTCTTCAGTCCCATGAAAGAGGGTTTGAGAGGCAAACATTATCCCTGTGACAAGGAAGTGAAATCTATAGTGAAGAAGTGGCTCAAAGAACAGTCAACAGAATTTTACGGGTAAAGATACATGCTCTCATTCAAAGGTGGAACATTGCTATTGTGACTATGTGAAGAAGTAGGGATGTGATCCACAGAGGACCAGCTTCATTTTGATGTAAGATACATGTTCCTGTGTTGGTAATTATACCTGTCCTAAACAAAATGGCATTACTTTTTGACTCACTCTTGTAAACATCAGGAAAACATTTTTTTTTTTTGCATTTGGTGCAATTCAAAAGGAATTCTTTATTATAAATTGCTGGAAATTGGACAAACTGTGCAAAACTAGTGAGGATTTTGGTTGGTTTGAATGACATATTGGAAAGCAAAAACATGTTTTTTTTGCTTTTTGAACCAGGAAGTTAAATAATGATTTTTTGCATGAAAAAGAGCAAGTTTGGTGCTCTTCCAATATGTGATCTACCGAAGAGTTTCTAATCCAATATGTGATCTACCGAGTTGTTTACATTCCAATAAGTGATCTACCCATTAACTACCCATTATTTTCCCATTAAACTAAACCCTAAACCGTAACCATGTCTTCTTTTTTCCTAGTAGATCACATGCCACAAATAGTAGATCACAAACCTTCGGTAGATCACATATTGGAAGAGCACCGCAAGTTTTCTATAAACACAATACAGCAAATGATTATGTGGTGCATTCTTCAGACCTGTCACTTTCAAGCTATCATTTTGTGTCTCTCTATGCAACACTTGTCTGGTCAAGAATTCCAACCAAGAATTTATTGAATCAAAACTGAAATCATTCCTTTACAATGAAATACATAATTTAAATGAAAGATAGCAGAATGTCATTAAAAGCATAAAAAACAACAAAAAACTTTGATTTTTGTTAAAAAAAAATATGCCAAAACTTTTTACATCAATATGAAAAATAAAACCTGCTATAAAACCTGCTAAAAATCTTAATTCAATAAAATATTCTTTTAAAATGACTAAACAATAAAATGAGATTTTTTTTAATTATGTAAGTTTGAACAAAATTGTGTACTTATCTTTTATATTTCAAGACAGATAGTATATCTAATAAAGACCAATATTTCTAAGATTATGAGTAAAAAAAGAGAATGATTTCTTTTTTTAATGACATATCAACCTTAAGGGGTTATATAATGCCAAAGCCATACTTGTAGTATGGTATTAAAATTATTAGTGAAATAGATCACTAGTTAGGACTGAGCCTATTCTAGTAGTGACTACCCTAAGTGGAGTTTAACAGGTTTGAATTCAGAGTTTTTCTTCTCCTAGACTGGTTGCTTAACCAATGTTAAAAAGCCCAGTCTGCCCTAATATTTTACCCATAGTTGGAGAGAGAGTATTTGGATTCATACCTTTCCCAAGGTTATTAGTGCTATGTGAACTGTAGCTTTGTCCAGGATTTGAACTCAGGATAACAAGTCCATTTCCTACGGCTCTAAGCATTAGATCATGTCTCCAACTAGATGGTGGGTGAGGGGTTCATACATTTCCTAAAAAGGTTACATGATAATGCAACTGGAGTTCGAACTTGCATATTATAATGTTACAGTCTAGCACACCACAATACCAATTACACCACAGGGTCTCCCTCTCCCACCAAAAAAAAAAAATAGCCCAAAGTATAAAACATTAAACTAATAAAAGACGATTTTTAGAGTTTTTTTTTTAATTATAAAACTAACCCCTAACAAACAACTGGATTTTGACGGTGTAAATGAAAAACATGTCATTATGAATCGAGATCACAAAAGGGGTGCCTAAAGGTCATATGGTCCCAATATTTATATGTATATTCCTAAAGATTTATTGATAGTGATAGAATTAGACCAATAAGTTTAAGAAAAATATACATTCTTTATCATCATACCATCTAAAATGGAGATTTTGAAAATTTTCTTAAAGCTTAAATATAAGAATAAAGATTCACTTAATGTTTAAATTCAATCTATTGTACGCATACCTGGTATTAAGTTGCTGGATTTACGTCTCACCCTGCCGCGTTTCTCAAGATAATCCAATCCACTAATTTGATGTCTTTTGCCAGGGTCTACATTTTCACTGTTGGAAGCATCTACACAAGACAAGATAAGCATTAAAGGTTTTTTTCTTTAAATACATATTTATAGAAATATTTCTAGCCAGTAAAATTGAAATTGCAGATTTTTTTTTGATTTTTTTATTATTTTCAATGAAAACTATTTGATCCAAGCAAAAGAGTCAGCAGATAGAAAAGTAGTCTGAAGAGAGAAAAAAATTTGAGTGCTATTCACAGAATTGTGTCCTGCCTTAAAAAATGCGAGGCAGTGATAGCTGAAAAAACAATCCACCCTACGAATAAAGAATATCTAAATATTTTGGTTTTTTATTTGTAATTGATTGGTGGAAATGAATATATTAAAATAAAATAAAAATACTGAAAAAAATGTTTTGATTTTTTATTTGGAATTGATTGTCAAAAAAAAAAATGAAATAAAATGAAAATATCAAAAAAAAAAGATATTCTTTTAAGCAGATTGAAGGTGTTTTTATCAACAAATTATTTTTTTTTGTTTCGTGGTTTGAAGGCATTAAAAGTAAGCCATATTTTTATCGACAAGTATATGTAAATATTTAGCCCCCCCCCCTGAAAATATTTTAAAGAGAGGGAGGGTTAAAATATTTTTTCAGCAGACACCACTTCAGCTGGGCATTTCATTCATAGGGTGGGTTGTTTTTTCAGTTATCACCACTTAGCGTTCTTTAAGGCAGGAGGTTGGGATGCAATTCTGCAAATAGCACCAAAATTCATAAAGATATGGCTGTGGAAATAGCTCAATAAAGAAATGATGAGATATCAAAATGAAATGAATGAAAATGGATAATATTGTAAATGATATGAAGGATAAAAATGGAGACAAAGTTAACCAGAAAAGATTACAAACTAAAAATCAATGTCAATTTTTCTAGTATAATCTTTTTAAAAGAAAACATATCGCATAAATGCGTCCTGGCCTCCTGTCCTAAAAAAACACAAAGCAGTGCCTGCTGAAAACCAAATCCACTCTACTATTAAACTCCCTAGCTGTTTGAAAGCGTTTTTCCCAAAAAGTTAATATGATATGAAAGCGATATTTGCCCCCCCCCCAGTCTTTTCTCAACAAGTAAATGTAAATATTTAACTCTTTGAAATATTTTTTTAGCAGTTTGAAGGCGTTTTTATAGACACATAAGTTTTTTAGTGGTTTGAAGGCATTAAAAGTAAAAACCACCCAGGTTTTTTATCAACAAGTGAATGTAAATATTTTAAATATATTCTTTTTTTTTTTTGCTATTTTCATTTTATTTTAATTCAAAATAACTGTCACAAATTTTTAAATAAATATGACCAAGTTCGAAATTAAAAAGAAAAGAAAAGGTGGGAGGGGTAAAATATTGCTTTCATATCGCATTAACTTTTTGGGAAAAACGTCTTCAAACAGCTAGGGAGTTTAATTGTAGCGCAGATTGGATTTTGAGCAGGCACCTCTTAGCAGTTTTTAGGGCAGGAGGTCAGCACGCATTGATGTGATATGCACCAAAAACTAAATAAAACTTACTATCATTTCTTACACTCGAATTAATAACATTAATATCTTTAAAACTATTTCTACCAACTGAAAGCAAAAACCACATATTTCAAGAAAAAAATACACAGTTTTGTTGAATTCTAAGAAAATGCTAAATTTTATTTTATTTTATTTTTTGTTAGTGATTTAAAGCAATTTAGCTATTATACTCAACTTTCATTTGATTTTTCTTTGATTCAATATTTATAGAATTTATTTAGAAATTTTAGGAAACACTCACACAATTGAATCAAATGATTTGTGTAAGCAAAAATATTTGTTCTCTATATACTTTTTAATTATTATTCATAAATTATTCATAAATTGTTGACATAAACAAAACATTGTATATTATTGATGCTAAGTTTAAAACTTAGGATCCTTAATTCAGAATCAATCAGTAAAGCATGCTGGGATATCATCATGCAAATTTGTTAATGAATAGGAAATAATCATGCTTTTTATTCTGTCAACAAAATTTATGGATTTAAGGAAGATTTGGATTATTTGGATTATTTGGACTATTGTCCTCATCTTTATTGTTATTGTACAACGTTTTGGCCGATATGCCCTCCGGCCTTCTTCAGGTATTTCTTGTCAGACTTGGGAGCCTTCTCAAACTCAGGAACTTTCTTGTTGTAATCAGGAGCCATCACGGAACTTTGAACCTAACCCTTTATTCAATCCACAGTTCTAAGTGACAGTTATCTCTAGACTACAGGTTCAATCCTGGTCAAGGGCAACAGTAACATAGAATAATAATTAACACTGCTTAACACCTGTACCCCAGTTATGGTTAGTGGAATGAGAACAGGATAACCCAGTATATCTTGACTGTTTTTCTTCACTACAGATTTCACTTCCTCATCACTGAAATAATGTTTGCCTCAGACTATCATCCCCATGAAAGAGGGTTTGAGAGGCAAACATTATTCCAGTAATGAGGAAGTGGCTCAAAGAACAGTCAACAGAATTTTATGGGGCAGGAATACATGTTCCCATTCAAAGGTGGAACATTGATATTGAGAGAAACAGTATGTGGAGAAGTAGGGACGTGATCCATAGAGGACCAGCTTCTTTTTGATGTATAATACATGTTCATGTGTTGGTAATTATACCTATCCTAAACAAAATGGCATCACTTTTTGACTCACCATCGTATTTGATATTCATAAAAATATATATTTAAATACACTACAACCATGAAGCAAAATGCACAGATACAAGGACTTGTAATGCATTTTTTTAAGCACATGCTTATGTTATTTTTAGTATTTTATACTTTAGAGAGGACATAGTGTTAATATAAATCTAAATATAAAATATGAGTTATATTAATTTTTATTCTATATATGCAGGTGTTGGGGAGGTCTTTTTATATGATGATAATATATATAGTAAAAAGTAAAATCGTCACGGTGGCCTAAAGTCAGTATCAGTCAGACAGCAAGGGAGTCTTTCCCCTTTTCACTAGTGCTAGACCAAGGAGATTGCAGCACAGATTCCTTTGCTACTCAAACGCTGAGTTGGCGAGAGCCGGTATCAAACCATGAACCTAGAGGTTCCCAGCTGAACACTCTACTGACTGAGCTAAACCGGCCCCATATAATATATATATATATATATATATGAAGTAAATGGAAGTGAATCCGACAGTATGAATTAAACATTTTTAGAAAAAAACATTTGTTTTTTCTAAAAATGTTTAATTCATATATATATATATAATATATATATATATATATATATATTCAAATTAATATATAGCTTCTTTTATGGTTTTACTTTTGAAATTATACAGAACAATATAAAAGTAAAACCAATTTTTGTAAAACTCATTCTAAAAACATTTTTAAAATGGAAAAATATCTACACTATAATTTAAAATGAATAGTATAAATTTTTTAATGTAAAATTGGAACATTTCATTATGGAAATTCTTCAAATCATCATGTTTATACAAATAAAATTTCATCCTTCAATTGCTTTTATCAATTGACAGATATATATATATATATATATATATATATATATATATATATAGTGTGGGATGGTCACTGTTTCAGCTTTTGCTGGAATGGTACCAAAGGCAGTATTATTGGTAGAGTGCTCAATATAAAATAGAGCTGTTATATAATATAATAAAATAAATATATAAAGGTTTTACATATCTATTTATTGGATGACAAAGGTTTGTCACCCAATAAATAAATATGTAAAACCTTTATATATTTATCTTATTTATATATATATATATATATATATATATATATATATATATTATTTGGATTATTCGGACTGTTGTCCTCATCTTTATTGTTATCTGTACAACGTTTTGGCTGATGTAACCTCCGGCTTTCTTCAGGTATTTCTTGTCAGACTTAGGAGCTTTCTTGAACTTGGGAACTTTCTTGTCGTAATCAGGAGCCATCACAGAACTTTGAACCCAACCCTTTATTCAATCCATGGGGGGATCCTGTTCTCATTCCACTAAACATAGCTGGGTACAAGTGTTAAGCTGTGTATTAAGAAATACCTGAAGAAAGCCAGAGGACACATCAGCCGAAATATTGTGTATATAACAATAAAGATGAGGACAATAGTCTGAATAATCCAAATAATACTAATTATCAAGCCCCATTTCAAAAATTCAGAGAAATAGATATCTCTATTTTTCTTTTTTCCAGATTTACTCAGGATTGCTTTTAAATCTTCCATGTGACTCAAATTTCTCAAAATATGTAAGTGCGATTTTTGCTTTTATTAGCTAGAGTTAGCTGTAATACTATCACTAAAAGAAAGTGGTCATCATATGAATTTAATTAACTAATTAATTCATGAATTCAGCAAAGAGCTAAAATCAGTTCTTTTCTTGGTACCTTGTGACAATGAAAAGAAGATAAATGAAGATGAGGGGTGAGGGTGTCCAATTTGATTAATGAATGACAGAAAAAGGTCAAGATAAAAGATGAACCTTCAAGATTTGAAACAATAAAGAGACAGAATACAAGAGAAGGATTAAAAAGAAAAGGAAATCAAAGTAAGAATTACCACAAGAAATATAGAAGTTTTGCAGCAAAACAAAAGACGCCTATTGATAGAGAAACACTATTTAACTGAAAGCCACTGTAAATATTCAGGAAAAATATTTTGATCAATAAATAATGATGCTATGAATTTATATCAATTTTTTGGACCAAGTATCCAATAGGCACCCCCAGCTGGGAGCTGTTTTGAAAAGAACACTTTTTGCTTTTTACTGTAACTTCCAGTTGTGGTATGGTTTGTTTTGTTTTGTGGCATATCAACCTCAATAGGTCATTTAATGCCAACAAAGTTTTGAAATAAATTCATTCTTAATGGAAAATCAATTTTTATTTATAAACTCCTGTTTTTCTATTTAACCCATAGATGGGTCCCTAACAGGTACAACCACTCCAGGTCAACATCCTTTTATTTAAATAAACATTGAAAATATTTTGTAAATAAAAACTATTTTCATTTAAATAAACATATCTGCATTTCTCTTCTGATTAAATAAAAGCTATTTTGATATAAAAATGTGTCTTTCGTTTAAAGTTTTATAATCAAAAAAATTCCTATTAAATTAACATGAAATAACTAATTTTTTAAGATTAAAATCAAAAACTATTTTAGTATAAAAACATGCCTTTGGGTCGTGAATATACATGGAAAAACTTTTTTAAAATCTTACAGTGAAATTCTAATGCAAAAAAAAAATTGTCTGTTGTTTGTAAACAAACCATGAGTTTATGGTGAAAAGCAAAAGGTGTTCTTTTCAAAACAGCTGACAGCTGGGGTGCCTATTGGATATCTGGTCCAATTTTTTTGTTTTGAAATTCTGGAAAATGCTGCATTAAACTAACAATGAAGAGAGTCAATATAGAAAATACTTTTTCTTTTTTTAATCTTTGTGGATTAAAGACCTTTGAAATGTTATTTCAAGCATGCTAAGAAGTATAAGACAGAGATAAGTATAAAACATATATCTGTCTAGTAGTGAGGCAATTCCATTGTCAAATTATCCAGAAAAAAAGTAAAACTGTCACCCACCCACTTCAATTTTTCTGAAATTCTGTACAGGTGTGGACTGTGTTAAAGTTAGGCATTCCCCCAAATTTGAGTCTGAAAGTCAATTGATCTTGATATTGTAGCGATTGTCTGTCCCTGTTTGGTCTGGAAGAGTTATCTTCCCTTGCCACTAGGGGTGCTGAGTATTTACTCAGGAAGCTACACTATGAAAAGATTTTCTGTTTCAATAGCATTTTTTGATTCCTCGGGCAAAAATCCTTTTATAAACCAATTTTTAGGAGAAGGGAAGTACTAGAACTCATTTTACAGTAAAAAATAGATTACAAAAAGCCGCCATTTTTCACGCCCCCCCCCTCAAATTTTGAGAGCTAAAAATCAACATAACTCCGCCAATTCTTGGAATTGGAAGCTCAAATTTTGGGGAATGTCTAACTTTAACATAATCCACTCTTGGACAAAATTTCAAAAATTGAAGGGGATGGGTGACATGGCCTGGGTGATTGACATGGAATTACCCAGTGGTGAAGAGATAGAAAGAGAGTAACAAGCAGGTGAATGAATGGATGATTGAGTGGGTAGGAGAGTAATATGAGTATACAGCTGCGTGTAAGGTGGACATAGCAGCAGCAGCTGTCTGTGGAATTTCCGAGCTCTTGTTGGTTTGGTAAGTAAAGGTGGATGGTGCAAGTTGAGCCACAACAGCCAGATCAAATAGAAAAAGTCAAGAATTTACCAAAAAGCTGGAAAGTGTTCAAACATTCAAGCTTCTCACATTGTTCATCTTTGCTGCGACCAAGTTCCATTACAAGATGGCGAACCTTCTCTGGAATTTTCCCCTTGTAACTTTCCAAGATCAAATGCTTTATTTCTTGGCACCATTTCATCTTCTGTTCCATATTCCGAGCCTGAAAAATTAAAGACATTTTGTTGATTAAAATAAACAAACAAATCTTTCAAATTATGAGATCTACCCATCCCCCATTTTATTTTATGAAATATGAAAAAAATGAAGAGACGAAAAATGATTTTTACTTTTTTTTCTATAAAGATAAGAGTGTGAATAATGATATCAGAAAATTTTTATAAGTTTTGATGCGAGAACTTTTTAGTAAAAGAACCATGAATACAGAATTCTGCTAAAAATATCAATAAAGAAAATAACCCTGTTGTAAAAAAACAGATTGTTTTACTTATTTTTCAAGATGACGGTGAGTAATTTTTCCCCAATCGGATAATTTGATGTTTGAATTAACTGTTTTCTTTGTAGCAACTCTTAATGGTCGTTATTTCTTTTTTTGATCAAAACAAACAAATCTTTCAAATTTTGTTCTGACTAAAAAACAATTTGAGAAATTACTTTAGTAACATCAGCACTTTTGTTGATTTGGGTGGACATTGACAAATTCCGACCTTAATCGGTTTAAATCACAATTTCTCAAATATTTCTGGTCCAAACTAAAAAATATTTATATGGTTGGAACGAAAATAAAATAATCTTTCTAAATATGTAATTTTCATGTGTTTTTATCCATTCAATTATTCTTTAACCAAATATATCTTTGTTGGATTCCCATTTTTTTTTTTTTGTTTGTTTTGTTTTATGGCATATCACCCACTGCGGGTCATTTAATGCTGGCAAAGTTTTGAAAGATTCAAATCTAGAAAAAAAAATTTAAACTCAATTTTTTTTTTGTAAATAAATTTTCTGTTTAACCCATAGATGGGACCCTAACAGGTAGCACCACTCTGGGTCAGAGTGGACCTGAGAACAATGGTGATAAAGGGGTGCTCCACATTCCCCAGACAGCCAGAAATGGAACCTCACCATCAGATAGTTTAACGTCATACCCAGGACATGTTTTAATTTGTTTTGCTGGTGAATGGGTGTATTGAATTTGTGAATCAGGAGTGAGATTTATTTCCGTTGTATAACATCTTAAAAAAAATTAATAATTTTCTTGGCCATAAGGTTAACTTAAATTCTGGCTTTGACTACTGATACCAAATAAATTATGCAATTATAATGTTGTCTTTTTTCTAGGGTGTTATCAACGTGGCATCCCTCATTAATGTTGTGGTGCTCTTCTAATATTTGATCAACTATTCATGGCATGTGATCTTCTAGAAAAAAAGAAGACAGGTTTAGGGTTAGTTTAATGGGAAAATAATGGGTAGTTAATGGGCAGATCACTTATTGGAATGTAAACAACTCAGTAGATCACATATTGGATTAGAAACCATTCGGTAGATCACAAATTGGAAGAGCACCCATTATTTTCCCATTAAACTAACCCTAACCCTAACTTCTTTTTTCCTAGTAGATCACATGCCATCATCACAAACATGGTAGATCACATATTGGAAGAGCACCAATGTCGTTTGTTTACTGTTCCTTTTTGCCACTGTCAAGGGAGATCACTCTGGATTCTGGAGTTATTTCCCCTGGGGTGTTTCAAATTACCCCCACCCACCTTTTTCTTTTTTAATTGAGAAAATATTAATTTAATAAATTTTACTAGATGATGTTTTTTTTCTTAACACCATTGTATAGGTTAATGTTTTTTTTGTGAAGGCCGTTTCAATACCGTATAAGGTGTGCTGGAAATCGCCACTTAAACTTATAGACTCGGCGTGGGCACATGGATTAAACCTAGCCAATCAACAGCTTGAATACATGGTTAGTTAACTATTTAATCACTAAACAGGAGAGCCGTTCATTTGCACATATTTGTCATTGCCAAACGAACCTGCAACCGAGGATTTTGCTCAACAGAAGGATTCTAATCAATATTAAAGGACACCAAGGAAGAACCAAAGGATTTTACCCAACACTAAGGGACACCGAGGAACAACTAAAGGATTCTTCACTAAAGATCACACTCTGCTTAACACAAGGGATATCCACTGTAAAGTGCTCTTACTTAAAGTCTAAAAATGGCCACAAAAATTGTAATAGACATGATGTCACACATATTTGTTGTTGTTGTTGTTTGCATCCGTCCGTCTACTAAAGACAATGGTGTAGCGTCCACTTTTTTTTTATCTGCAACTGCATGAGTGGTTGAACAGACCAATTTTGAATGGCAATCTCTGGTGCAGTGACTGCAAACAAACAGTGATGTTTGCTGGAGTTGCTGTTGCCTCTCCTTCCTTTTGGCTCTCTTTTCTGTAGCGGCTTCTTTCCTCTCTTTTTCACCCCTTTTCGTTCCTTGTTTGACGAGGAGGTGCCAGGTTGCATGGTCTTCTGCACAAACCTCCCATGTTTTGGTGTTGATATCTTTAAAGTGCAGGCGTGCTGTCCCTACCGGTCGGGTGCCTTCTACTAATTCATCATACAGTAGGTCTTTGGGGATGCGGCGGCCTTCGTCCATCCTCCTGACATGACCAAGCTACATATATTGACAATGTAAAGCAGGATAATAAAATCTGTCTCTCAGAGATGAAGTTGCCAATACTAGACAGTGAAGAATAAGGAATTTGCTCTTTTAGTCCGGACAAAAGCCTAATTAATCAAACTGTGGTGAGCTGGAAGTTAACACTTTGAAAGCAGAAATAAAATGACGAAAATAAACAGTCTGTGCATAGGATCAGCGTAGGTAGAGAAAAAGAAAAATATTAAAAATGATAATTTTCAACCAATCAGATGCATTCGTGCCTAAAAAGAAGTTTTTTTCAGACTGATTTGCCTAGGCAAATGCTATAAATAGCAAGGTTTTCGAAACAGTTCAGAAGATCACTTATGTCTGGATAGTTCACATCACTCGACTTAAGAAATATTTACCTACCACTAAAATTATTACAAGCTATATCTTTCTCTCTCTAAAAGTTAATTCACTGCTGATATATTGAGCATTACCCTTTCTTTCTCAGTTGGCGTTAACTCAACACTTTCTTTTTCTAATTACATGAACTTTTAAAAAAGCATATTCTGCAGGACTTGGATCAGTATTTTTGACTACTGTAATCTATTTGTTTTAATACACATATTACTTGTTGAATTTATGAGTTATTTGTTTTGTCTTAATACATGTGACCTTATGATGTGTTTGTTATAATTACCAATATATATATATATATATATATCCATTCATTACAACCACAATAAAACTAATGCATTTAATAGGCTTCTTTTTACATAATAATTTATATCTAAATTTGATTTACAATTCTAAAATACTCTAAGATTTGTTACACAATTGTTGCATTCAATATTTTAAAATGAGGATTTTGGCACACATTTATGGCTAAAGATTAATTTCAAATATGTGTAATTCAATTGACTTGGTTTGTCAAACTCAACCATGTTCACTCACAGCTCTTCACTCTCCGTCCACCGTCACTTTCTTGCAATTCCGTAATGTTTACACGAGATCGCCTTCACGAAATCAAACTTCTTCTGCCAGACATTTGATTTTATAGTCATCCATTCCATTCCCACAATGCCTCTCACTTCCTGTCTCCACTCTATATAAAGTGTGTCACTCTCGGGTGCCATTTTTTCTCCGGCCACGAGGTAAGTGAAGTTTCCATCTTTTTTATTTTTCACTTTTTTCTTATTTCAACGATATATGAAAAAGGGTTGTTTTTTTTATGCATGAATATTTAAACCTACAAGTCATGGTGTAACAAATAGTATTAAATACATTTTTACAAAACCTGTAAGTTACAAATGTAATTGTACCTTTATCAACCTGTAATATGTCAAGGACACACAAAAACAAATACTAAAAAAAAGTTACAAATCAAGTTTAATACAAGTTTTTTGGCACACAACACAATAATACATTGTTTTTATAGACCCAGACTAAATAGCAAATAAATGCCACGGACTATTGGTCTGCAGAAACCTGTATCTCACTTTTCAAGTTTAACAAGATTTGCAATAACCATGGCATATAAATAACAAGCAACAAACAAAATCACAATTTTGTTATTATTTCTAACGAGCAAATATATGCACCCTCCCAGGTGCAAGTATTTAGTTTTAATGTAATAATATACTAAATTAGTGTTGCATAGAGCCAGTCAGGTCGTAGTAGTTGTTGTTAGTTCAGAAACAACATGCGTAAGTCGTATAGTCACAAGGGGTTGTTTATTCCTTTCTAGGCTCATGGGTTCTTTTTCAGAGAGAGAGAGAGAGAGAGAGAGAGAGAGGGTAAGGTCAAATTATTCTATCGTAAATCATGTTCGGTACTACTATGCGAAACACATCATGGGGGAACCTGGGAAGCCCCGTCTGCCCCTTACGAGGTCCAGCCGAAAAAAGACAGATTTTTCTGTTCTTCCATTTGTTGTCCCGGGGGGGGGGGTGAAAGGTCACATCCGCTTCTGGTCAAAATCCGAAACTTCCGTTTTTATTTTTAAATCTAGTTCCAGGGTTATTCATCAGTCAATTGCTGTCACCATTGTTGAGTGTTTACCCTTCGAAACTTTAACCTTTGTTTTTATTCTTTTTCTTCTCTTTCTCCAGAAATCTGATTACCATTTTCTTTTCAATCCTCAAATTCCCCATAGACCACAATAATTATGCTACATTAGAAAGACTAATGAAACTAAATAAGAATACAGACAAAATGATTTGAAACAGAGGAGAGTATAATCAAAAAATAGAACAACTTTGAAACTAATTCTTCCATCCTTTTCCATCACCCCAGCCTTTCATTGCTAAATTTTCCTAATTTAAATTTTAGTTAAATTAGGAAGTAAAGAATAAAATTACTGTTATTTCTTCTTGTTAATGGATTTCTTTTAAGATTTATCCCCAAGATTTTGCTCATATTCATTAAAATAAAGCAAAACAATTAGAAATTAATAATACTCAGCAAATATTTATTAAAATCAAATTTCTAAGATCAATATGCAAAGTAAAAATTGGAAACAATTATTCTGAAACACAGTATAAGATGTAAAGTTCTTAAATTCAAGACATAATTTTTCCATTTAGGATAGAAATAAAAAATGTTACCTGTAATGTTTGCATTGATTTTGGATTATCAAATGGAATGACTTGGAAACTCAAAGGTTCTTTTGGAATGCTTTCAATCAGCATAAGGTTGGCACACTGAAAAAAAGAGGAAAAAAGAAAATTTATTTGTTATTAAAAGAAAAATAACAATCAAAAGATTGGATCTTCATTTAATTATGATATTGGATCATGTAAAAGAAAATATCCTTTTTAATTGTTGTCTTCTTCAAATGGGATTTTTTGTTCTTATTTTAAACCACTAACATCCTGAAACTCTACTGAGTTTATGGCCAGAAATGTTTAAATTTGTAGAAATTTGTCAAATTCCAACTGGGCAATTCCATGTCAAATCATCCAGAAAAAAGGAAAATTGTCACCCACCCGCCTCAATCTTTCTGAAATTGTTTCTATGTGTGGATTATGTTAAGGTTAGACATTCCCCAAAATTTGAGCTTCCAATTCCAAAAATTGCCGGAGTTATGTCGATTTTTAGCTCTCAAAATTTGGTGGGGTTCACGAAAAATGGTGACTTTTCATAATCTATTTTTGTCAATAAAACGAGTTCTAGAGCTTACCTACTCCTGAAAATTGGTTTATAAAAGCATTTTTGCCAAACATGCTATGAAAAAAGTCTTAAAATAAACCAATTTTAAGTTATTGATGATTTCTGGATTCCTCAGGCAAAAATGCTTTTATGAATAAATTTTTAGTAGTAGAGAAGCACTAGAATTCATTTTACAGATAAAAATAGATTACAAAAAAAAAAAAAAAAAAAAAAAAAAAAAAAAATCGCCATTTTTCGCAACCCCCTCAAATTTGGAGAGCTAAAAATCAACATAACTCTGCCAATTCTTGGAATTGAAAGCTCAAATTTTGGGGACTATCTTGCTTTAACATAGTCCACACATGTACAAAATTTAAAAAAAATTGAAGGGGGTGGGTGACATGGCCTGGATGATTTGACATGCAATTACCCAACTACAAGGTATGTCCGAAAAAATTTCCAAGACTGGTGTCATATAAAATTTATTTCAAATCCAAACTACAAGTTATCCAAAGGGATAACTTGTAGTTTGGATTTGAAATAAATTTTAGTAATCCCCCTGGAGTGAAATGCACTTTCCCATCCTTCTCTGCAATGCTTGCCTGCACTCCTTGAAGGAATCTTCCGGGATTCTTCATAGTTCTGTCGTCACAACCTTTTGGGTGTCGTGCACATCCTCAAAATGGGTTCCCTTGATGACCCCCCTTGAGTTTGAGGAAGAGGAAAAAAATCACATGGAGCCAGGTCAGGCAAGTAGGGAGGTTGCTCCAGCACTGATTTTCATCTGGGCCATGAACTCTCGGATACTCAGGGCAGTGTACAGGACAGGGCAATTGTCCTACCACATCTTTTGCCCCTTCTCATGCACTGAACGAAGCAAACAGTATCTCTTTGTAAACATGCTGGTTGATTGTCTGGCCCTGTGGCAAGAACTCACAGTGGACGATGCCTCCTACATCATTTATTTTTCCAATATTCTATTAAACAGTACTTAGTGAAATAGATCACTAATTAGGACTGAGCCTATTCTAGTATTGACTACCCCAAGTGGAGTTTTAACAGGTTTGAATTCAGAGTTTTCCTTCTGCTCGACTGGTTGCCTTACCAAGGTTAAAGAGCCCAGTCTACCCTACTATTTATCCACAGCTAGAGGGAGAGTAGTTGATTTCATACTTTTCCCAAGGGTATTAGTGCTATGTGAACTGTAGCTTCGTCCATGATTTGAACTCGGGTCAATGAATCCATTTCCTACAATTCTAACCATTACACCATGCACCTCCAACTATTACAACCCATACATAATATAAGTACTGCTAATTGATATACACATTTCTGTCTTATGACAGAATCAAGTCTGCATTTGTGTTAAGCACGACTGCATAGGAAGGTACTAAGTAAAGTGTTACACACACACGCTCCTTTTTCTTTTTTCCTGCAACATGTGCTTACCTGAGAGTGAGGAGAATGAAAAAAGAGAAAGGACATCTTGTTAAAACTATTATCATCACTGCTGTTATTACTCCATTTGGTTGGCAGCCTTCCATCTATGAGAGACGATGGAGTAGTGTCAAAGTTTTTTGGGTTTTTTTAACTACATAGCCTGGGCAGGTTCATATAGAGGATGAGCTGTTGCCCATGCAGCATTTGGATCACAGTGCAGTGTGGAGAGGAGGGATTTGCCGCATGGGCAACAAATCCCCCCTCTCCACACTGCCGCTGTGATCCAAAGGACAGGTAAGGAACCAATGCAGTTTGGCAGCAGTAGTGTCGCAAGAGTTGCTGGGTTGCACAGGATTTCAGCATCACACCACCTTAGGGACTCTGGCTCCTTATTTATTTATTACTCCATTTAATACTAAGATTATCCCCTAGTTTCAACATTAGCTGCCCATTCTCAAAAGTATTAAAAACAATCCTATATATAATTTTACATGGAAATCAATTAAAATAACTTTGAAATAATTGTATTATTTTTAATATTCATTCCAAGTTTATTAATAACTAAATTAGGTCCTCATATAAACAATAGGTTAGAATTAAACACCAAATATATAATTAATTAAAATATACATTCCATATATACACATATATATATACATACCTCAATAAAACTTTTACAACTTAACATGCCTTCTTCTTTCTTCTTTGTTATAAGCACAGCTTTCTCAAACAAGAATACTTGTCGGTATGTCTTTGTACCAACTATACGTAGAGAACCCTATAAAAAAAAAAAAGAAAGATTAAAACAATCATATTTAGTGTAACTTCATTAAAAACAGATATTTCAGAACATGAATTCATAAAAGTAAAAAAAAAAAAAAAGTAATTGATATACTTTACAAGATGTACAGAAATCACATTTAAAAAAATTTATTAGTTCACCCATTTCTTGAGTGTTGCATAGGCCCAAGTTTGAGTTGTAGTAGTAGTCATTTAGTAGTAGTAGTCGTCATTAATTCAGAAACAACATACACAGTCGTGTAGTCACAAGGGGCTGTTTATTTATTTCTAGGCTCGTGGGTTCTTTCAGAGAGAAGGAGAGACAGAGAGAGAAAGAGAGAGAGTATGGTCAAATTATTCTATCGTAAATCATGTTCGGTACTACTATGCGAAACCCATATGGAGAACCGCGAGGCCACATCTGGCTCCCACCAAAGCCCAGCCGAAAAAGACCGATTTTCCTCTTCTTCCATTTCTCGTCCCAGGGTGGGAGGGTCACCCAACTTCCCTCTTCCGGTCAAAACCCGGAACTTCCGTTTTTATTTTTAAACCAACCCTTAACATAAAGTCCTGAAGAGAAAACAGCCCAACGAGAGAACATGGCAGCCGGACAAGTTAGATGAAGTAAGCAAATTCTCACAAACTCTATCCCATCCTCCTGACTTCATCACCAAACTCACCCCTCAGCCGTTCACTTTCTTTTCTATAAAAACAAATGTATGATTCACTAATGTTCAAATAAAAGACTGATGAAGTCCTGCTCAATGCAAGACGAAATATATCTCCTACATCTACTTGTTTGAGTTGTTCTTTTGTCCACGTTTTCCCTCTATTCTTTACCATATATATATATATATATATATAACAGAAAGAAAAACATCTGATTTGAACTAACCTCAATGACAAGATCACCAAGTGTTGTAAGATCAGCACCATCATACTCCAACAATTGACTCTGAATTTCCTGTACACGGACTGCATGTTCATGTTTACGTTTCATTTCATTGATGTGTTGCGCCATGCTGGTCATGTGTGTCAGTGCTTGGCATAACACATCAAAGCCTTCTTTTTCTTCATCATAATGTTTCAAAATGTTCTGAAAGAGATAAAAATGGTAAGAAATAAGAACCATTCGTTGAATAAGTTTAGTGGAATTGGTAAGAACATTGAAGTTAAGAGAAAGATTTTTTTTTTTTAATCGCAAAGGATTCAATGACCAAATCAGAATAAACAAAAAAAAATTCCAAAAGTTTTATGCATCTGATTTTTGGTAATCTGAACATTAGTTACATAAATGAGAGTAACCTCCCCCTGTTTCTTTCACTTTGACGAAGTCGTCTGTTTTGGTCGGCCATTTTCATTTCGCCATAAATCTACACTGAAAATACGAATTTGTTCAAATCAATACAACTGCATGTTTTAACATGAAAATATCATAAAATGTGTTCTTTTTAACAATTAAGTTCATTTCAAATAATGCGCAAGCACAATTAAGAACACATTTTATGATATTTTTGTGTTAAAACATGTAGTTGTATTGATTCAAACAAATTCGTATTTTCACTGTAGATTTACGGTGAAATGAAAATGGCCAACAAAAACATAAGGCTTCCTCAAAGTGAAAGAAACAAGGGGAGGTTACTCTCATTTATGTAGCTAATGTTTAGATTACCGATTGTTTTATTCACTAGTGAAAATTTTAAATTGATGATAAAATTTTATAATGCTGTGTAAAATAAGATCAAATTATTTCTCTGAATTTCAGAGATGAGGTTTGATAATTAGTATTATTTGGATTATTCAGACTATTTCAATTCCAATTATACACATAGCATAGTGGATAAGGGCGTTGGTTTAAGACAGTTCTAAGTGACAGTTATGACTAGGCTGCAGGTTCAATCCTTGTCAAGGGCAACAGTAACATACAATAATAATTAACACCTGTACCCCAGCTATGGTTAGCTGGATGAAAACAGGATACCTCTGTAGATTGAATAAAGGGTTGGGTTCAAAGTTCCGTGATGGCTCCCAATTACGACAAGAAGGTTCCCAAGTTCGAAAATAAGGTTCCTGAGTTCGAGAAGGCTCCTGACTCCAACAAGAAATACCTGAAGAAGGCTGGAGTGCACATCGGCCGAAACATTGTACAAATAACAATAAAGATGAGGACAATAGTCCAAATGATCCAAATCTTCCTTAAATCCATAAATTTTGTTGACAGAATAAAAAGCATGATTATTTCCTATTCATTAACAAATTTGCATGATGATATCCCAGCATGCTTTACATTTTAATTTATTCTTGTTGATTCTGAATTAAGGATCCTAAGTTTTAAACTTAGCATCAATAATATACAATGTTTTGTTTATATCTACAATAATCCAAATAATACTAAAGATCAAATTAAAACTTAAATAATTTATTTTATTGCGAAAATAAATGAAAAATGATTTCATCAAAAAATTGAGTAAAAAAGAATCAAATATGAAGTTAATAAAAATAAGAATGACTGCACATTTGAATAACTTAAAGCTTAACCAAATTCTGAAAGAATAAAATAGTTAACAGAATTCAAATCAGAGATTTTTATAAATGTTAATAAACTGTAAACATAAATATTCTAAAAATCTTTAAAATGAAATTACATCAAAGAAAAAATAATCAAGTTTGATGGGTAAAAATGTTTAACAAAACCTCTTTCTTTTCAATATTCAAAACAGCCACAAATTTTTAAACACTAATTTGCTTTTTATAAAAACAAGTGAAAATCAACCAAGCTTAAAATATGATGGACAGACTTCCTAAAAGAATTCACATTAAAGTTTTCATATACTTGTTGGTGGAAATGATAACAATTAGGAATAAATGGAAAATTCTTTTTGGGTCACATGATCAGTGATGTTGGAGGACAGTGTATTATATGCAGCTGTATCAATAACAGTAACAAGGAGACTTAGCAAATATTTTCTGCCACTTTACTATTGGGAATTTTACATACTGGGTGCAAATATTTAAGTTTTAATGTAATAAGATATTATATCAAATTATAAAGGCTAATGAAACTAAATAAGAATGCAGATAAAAAGATTTGAAACAGATGGGGTATAATCAGAAAATAAAACAACTGAAACTTACTCTTCCATCACTCCCATCTTTTATTGCTAAATTTTCCTCATTTAACTATTTAGTTGAAATAAGAAGTATAGAATAAAATGAGAGCTATTTCTTTTTCTTAACCGATTTCTTTTAAGATTTATTGAAGAGATTTTTGCTCATATTCATTGAGATAAAACCAAATAATTAGAAATCAATAATACTAAACTCGTATTTATTAAAATCAAATTTTTAATATCAATATGCAAATAAGCCTTCCTGTTCACACTGTATACCGCTATTTTGTTGTATATATAAATACAATTGCATGTTATTAGTATGTAGATAGGCCAACAGTATTAATAATATAAAACAATTTTATTAATAATTGAGGTTTAAATAAAAATGAAATAATGAAGAATGTGATGTAAATAACTAAGGGAATTGTGACTTGAGTAGTGATATAGTTTTGGTTACAGACAAACACACAATCTTCATTATAATAAGAGATGTTCTGATCTAAATTAAAAGAAAGCTCTAAGAAGTTCATATGATCCTTCGTAGAGTTTAACTATGTTAATAGCATATGTATTTGTCGATAGCTTAGTCATTACAAAACTTCAAACTGAAAAGATTTAATTAATTATTAGTTGATTAGTTAAATAGATCACTAATTAGGATTGAACCTATTCTAGTAGTGACCACCACAATCGGATTTAACAGGTTTGAATTTGGAAGGAAAGAAGAAAACAAAATGATACAAAGGAAAATACTGAAGCATAGAAAGAGAAAGAGAGAAAAAAAAAAGAAAGAAAGTGAAACAGAAAGGGAGGAGTGACATATTAAGTAATTTACCTAGTTATTACCCATAAACCCTCCCTACCCCAGATATATTTGAACTTGTATTTAGAAAAGAAAATAACATGTATTATATTGCTATAAAAATAGCATTTATCATTACTCAATAGTGAGACCAAGTGTTATAACATATATATATATATATATATATATTACTAACCCCTCCACACGAGCAGGATGTGACACAAGGTAAATTTCTTAAGTAGATTTAAACAGGTTTGAATTCAGAGTTTTCCTTCTCCTAGACTGGTTGCCTAACCAAGGTTAAAGAGCCCAAACTACCCTACTATTTACCCATAGCTGGATGGTGAGGTTCCAGTTCTAAAGGTTTGGGGAATGTGGAGCACCCCTTCATCACCATTGTTCCCATGTCCACTGTGACATGGAGTGGTAGTACCTGTTAGGGTCCCATCTATGGGTTAAATAGAAAAATATGTTTATTAAAAAAATGAGTATCCATTAAGAATGAATTTATTTCAAAACCTTGTCGGCATTAAATGACCCACTGAGGTTGATATGCTATAAAACAAACCAAACCAAACCATTTCCTATGACTCTAACCATTACACCACGCACCTCCAACTGATAAATGTTTTACCGTACTATACAGAAGTCTTGAGTCATCATTACATTTTTATTTCAACTAAGTTATAAGGAACCATAAGTATCATTTTCTTAGTAGAATATTTATAGTATCTACTAAAAAACTTATCACCAGTTGCAATCTTATTTGAAAGGATGGACTTAAAACTTGTAGGTAATAGTCATACACTCAGTTGAGAAGAAAGAACATTTCAAATCGGATCATAAGGGCCTCTTAATGAACTTTATCAAGCAAAAGATTATCATTCAATCAAAAAGTAAAAATGCACCCATTATAAATTGATGACTCTCTTAGTATAAAGTAATTAAATAAAATATCATTTCTCTGAATTTTTGGGGAAGAGGCTTGATAATTAGTATTATTTAGGCCACTAGGCTATGTGTCCAATTGGATTTATTTATTTTCATCTGTGAAATGTGGTTAACTTTTTTTTTGCTTTTTTTAATGTTTTTCTTTCGACAGATGAACAAAGTCTCGTGCAAAGCAAAACATCAACAAAAACAACAAAAAGAAAAAAGAAACAAAATACGTGAGGATTTTTAAGGAGGGAGACAAAGAGAAAAAAAATGAGACAGAAACAACGAATATTTGAAAATGGAGAAAAATTGAAAAGCAAGAAATGTCAGTGAATAAAAAAAAACAAACAAAAAAAAAACAATTAAAACAAAACAAAAAACCACACACATAGTATTATTTGGACACATAGCCTAGTGGATAAAGGAGTTAGGTTAAGACAGTTCTAAGTGACAGTTATCTCTAGACTGCAAGTTCAATCCTGGTCAAGGGCAGCAGTAACATAGAATAATAATTAACACAGCTTAACGCCTCTACCCCAGCTATGGTTAGCAGAATGAGAACAGGATACCCCCATGGACTGAATAAAGGGTTAGGTTCAAAGTTCTGTGATGGCACCTGATTACAACAAGAAAGTTTCCGAGTTTGAATGGAAGGTTCCTAAGTCCTAAAATAAGGTTCCAGAGTCTAAAAAGAAGGTTCCAGAGTCAGAGAAAGTTCCCAAGTCTGACAAGAAATATCTGAAAAAGGCCAGTGGGCACATCAGCCAAAACGTTGTACAGATAACAAGGAAGATGAGGACAATAGTCTGAATAATCCAAATAATACTAAAGAAAATATATCTGACCCCAAAGCAGAAACTAACTAAATCCTAGAAAACAACAAAGTGATAAAAGTGGGTTTATGCAATTCTTGCATCGGTATATATTAGCAACCGTTGCTTTAATACCTATTTAGGGAAAATCCCTTTTTAAATTTTCACTGGTTCAAAACTGAACTTAAGTCGTATGCATATTTTTGGTACAACTTGTTTTTGTTATGTGCAAAACAAAAAGAAATTGGATCCTCATGCAGAGGAAGTGTTGGAATATTTGGTGATATAAGGTGTGCTACAATTCCCCACTTGGATTTATAGACTAGCCGAGGTCACATGGTTTATTCCTTCTCCAATCACTAGCCATACTGTGTGGCTGATACACTACTTAAACACCGATACTGGCCATAGTTCTACTAGCATTCATTGAGGAGGGACTTACAATACTCAGGACTCTTTATCAGAAGAACCAAAGGATTCTTTATCAGAGGATTACCAAGGATCCAATTCCACTGGACAAGCGCTCTTGCTTAAAGCCTACAGGATGGCCCACAAGATTGTAACAGAAAGGTATTTTTATAGGATATGATAAACAAAGTCCAGCTTATCTCATTTATTTACCTGAAACAAAAGCTATGAAAAAATCAGATGTGTTAAATTCCCTGATTCTTATGATAACAGCTTGAAATCAGACAAAATCTGCAATTTGCTCGTCTTAACATTCCGATAACGAATATGAAAATAAAATGACCAGCAGTAAAGAACAAGGCCCAAAACCATGGTACCTGTTGTAGAGGAGGGAACACCCCTACAAGATGGATGGACCCAAAAGTATTTAAGAGTCGACGCAGCAGTGACTGACGTCGGAATCTATTCGAACGAAATTACTGCGTCAACTCCAACCATTTGAACCTGCTTATTTGTACGTATGTATTGTGATTTGTACTACTTCTTTGTTCTATGTTAAGTGTTGAA
The DNA here is from genome assembly GCA_023376005.1 of Doryteuthis pealeii. Taxonomy (NCBI): domain Eukaryota; kingdom Metazoa; phylum Mollusca; class Cephalopoda; order Myopsida; family Loliginidae; genus Doryteuthis; species Doryteuthis pealeii. The sequence continues at coordinate 53,620,760 of CM042167.1, forward strand.
TAAATACATATTCACACATTATGTATTCTCTGTGTATTCTTTTTGCCACCTCAAGGATACTACAGTACCCTATACGAAAAAGAAAAAGGCCAAAAACACTGAGTACAGAAGACTTCTTTTTATACTTTGCTATGGAATGTAAGAGGGAAATCTGAGTGGATGGGTGCTTTTTCTATAGATAAATGACAAATGTATCTACAATGTCAACCAGCTGGTTTTCTACCAGTCACTATTATAGGTAGCTTGCAAATCCAACCAGTTGGGAATGGAGTGGAAGGTCTTACCATCTGTCATCAGATCAAACCTCCATTCACCATGCATATGAGAGGCACCTACTATATATCCTAACCGTAGCATATAAGGGGCTAAGTTCTTATCATTGAGGTAGCAAGGGACCCCTCATATACTGCCACCATGGTCCTTTGTCACCCAACATAATCAACCTAGAAAATATGGCCTTTTGATTCTAGCGTACAAAAACAAAAAGACATATTTGCTCTTATTCTTTCTTTTTCTACTCTTTACATTTTACTTCATCATATTCCTGCTAAATTTCTTTTAGACTTCACTATAAAACTATAATACCTTCTTTTATAGCCATATATATGTATACATATATAAAGGGCCGTTAATATGCATGTATGTATGGATGTATGTCCGGATGAAACTATGAAAATAAAACAATTAATGACAAAGTAAATATATATATATATATGATTTTGGGATGTTTGTTTATTATTAGAAGCATTGTTGAATAAAGTATATATTAATATTTATATTTTTGCTTGAAGGCAATTACAATGCGCATATCGCATAAAATTCGATAATTAAAGAAGATAAATAATATTGACAAGTGAATCTCGCAAAGAATTACTCAGTGTGTAGAACATCTTACAGCAGCTGTTTCGACTTTAAGCGATGTATACTAACGATCTCCCTCCGACAGAAATCGAAACTGGGACTTCAAAAGCACCGTGTTTGTTATTCACTTAATGTTCCCTTGCCTCATATGGTAGAGATATCTCAGTATCATTGACAGGTTAGTTTCACAGGAATTTCACAGTGCTGTATCGGTGGCCGAGGCAGTATTGTTTCTGACTATCCTGCTGAAGTCCCGGTTTCAATTTCTGTCGGAGGGAGATCGTTAGTATACATCGTTGATGAGACTTAATAAAGTCGAAACAGCTGCTGTACGATGTTCAAGCAAAAATATAAATATTAATATATATATATATATATATATATATATATATAAACATTAAATATCACCAGTTCTTGCTTTTTGTGCAAAAATTATGAAGATTTGATTTATATTTGAAGATATTTAAAAATTAAAATATCCATAGAAATAGTATTGAAATTCTTCTTAAAAATATCCAGCATTTGTAAATCTCAAAAGTAAATGTACCAGGGTTTATTTTTTGTCCCCCTCCTCCCCAGTTGATGCTGGGTAGCCACTTCTAGTACATATATAAAGGACAGTTGGTGTGTATATATGTCTCGAGGAAACTACGAAAATAAAACAATTAATGACGAACCAAATATATATATATATATATATATATACACACATTCACTATCACCAGAGCTGCATTTATGATTAAAACATAAATCAATTATGCAAGACCAAAATAATCAATGGATCTGCGAGACTAACCTTTTTATTATCCCCCCCCCCTCTATCCAAGCAACACCGGGTAGCCACTTTTTAATTTATGATATAAATCATTAATGTCATGAAAATCTTATGTCTCTTTTTACTGAGGCTTTTAAAATATGATTCATTATATGAACCATTCCTATTACAGCCATCAAAATTCTTCATTTCTAAATCATTAATACATTTAAAAGAAAAAGAAAACTACAGTTCCCTCTTCTTTTTCTTTCTTTTTTTTTGAACTCCGTCATAGACGACAATAACGTCACTCCATGTCTTTATTTGTGGACCCTATGGTGGCCCATTAGTCCAATTCTGGACTTGCAGATGCGGTCACACACATTGCAGGGGAAATTCCCATCTACATTTGGTTGTTCATGACGCCGGGTAGCCACTTTTTAATTTATGAATAAATCATTAATGTCATGAAAATCTTATGTCTCTTTTCACTGTCCTAGGCTTTTAAAATATGATTCATTATATGAACCATTCCTATTACAGCCATCAAAATTCCTAATTTCTAAATCATTAATACATTTAAAAGAAAAAGAAAACAACAGTTCCTTCTTTTTCTTTCTTTTTTTTGAAGTCCGTCGCAGACGACAATGACGTCACTCCATGTCTTTATTTGTGGACCCTATGGTGGCCCATTAGTCCAATTCTGGACTTGCAGATGCAGTCACACACATTGCAGGGAAAATTCCCATCTACATTTGGTTGTTCATGACTACAAAGATGTCGCCACTCTGCAGTCCTGTTTATCTCATTATTGAGCTGCTTAGCTCCTGTGTGGCAGGCGTCTCGCCAACCCTGTCAGTTGGAGGCCAGATCTTCCACTAACTGCAGGACTGCCAAGATAGTGTACTGGGGTCTGTGCAGCCTCTTTCCACTTAAAATATCTCACACACAAGTTTCACTTCATACCACATTCAACAGTTCCTTCTAATTTGTTATCAATTATATGAAATGTGAGTATTTTAGCCAGGTTAGCAATTAAATATACAAGTCAATCATAACTCCCCCTCCTCCTCTCTCTCTCACACTCACTCTTTTTCAATCTATCTGTCCCTCTCCCTCTCCGAAATTGTATTTTATGGTATTTGAAGCTAACTAATGAAATATGACAAAAATATAGAAATATGAAAAAACTTATATTTAAAGTATTATTTTGATTTTCAGACTGTTGTCCTCGTCTTTATCTTTATCTTTATTTAAAAAATTAAAAAACACAACGTTTCGGCCATTGTACCACCTAGCCTTCTTCAAGTGTATCTTGCTCATCCAGGCAAAGCAATGATTTAACCTGGGAAATCATTTTTAATAATTTGTCTGTTAAGCAAACAAGGCATTGAAGAATTTACATTCCATTGTTTTTTGCACACCCATCAATCCAAAATACATAACTTACCTGAAGAAGTAAATGATATTTAAGAACTCTTTGTACTGGTTTTAATAAGTAAGCACCAAGAGGAAGATTATGTCCCAGAACCAGTTGACGTTGTTTAAAAATGTCTGCCAAGTTCTGATGAGCCATACATTTGGTTAGAGTTTCCAAGGCACTGGAACATAAAAATGATTAATTAAACATATTTGACAGAAGATAGAATAAAGAAGAACATTATTATCTTTTAATTAATCCATTATTCCCTAAACAGATTTTTTTAAAACTCTACTTAAAATAATCTGAAATTGTATTATTAAGTGGCTGTTATTTTTTTAAAGAAAAAGACTGATTGTTACATAATTTATGAGCAGTTAATTATAGTTAGAATTTGAATTAGGTTTGGTTTGGTTTTATTTTACGGCATATCAACCTCAATGGGTCATTTAATGCCGATAAAGTTTTGAAATAAATCAACTCTTAATGGATAATACAATTTTTTTATAAATACATTTTTATATTTAACCCATAGATGGGACCCTAACAGGTACTACTACTCCGGGTCAGAGTGGACCAGAGAGCAATGGTGATGAAGGGTTGCTCCACATTCCCCAAACCTCCAAAACTGGAACCTCACCATCAGATAGAGTTTAACATTATTAAATTATTACAGGACATGTAGACCCTCAGTCACTGCCTTCTAGCACCCATATGATAAAAAGGGGTTGGGGCTTGCCATAAGGGCAATAGGGTTGAGAAAATAATATAGGTGCTAGGGCTTGACGTGACCAGCAGATTGATCGGAGGGGGCCTCTCCGACCGCCCGTCTAGCCCAAGATAGGGCCAAAGTGGAGTATTGCAAGTCATGAACTGCTCATCCACCTGGGCTCTATCCTTAAGCATCACGGGTCGCCACCCATGGCCAACAGGTGGCCCCATTGGGGGAGTCTTACCCCTCTGCAGAGGTGCAGTCGATGCATTCTAACGCCCCAGACGACAGGGTGGTTTGAATTAGGGTCCATTAACTTAAAATGACAGTGTCCATGGAAAGTTCCCAACAGTTGTGACAGGTAATGACCTTTTACTTGACCCCTTGAAAGCGTGTGATTGGACGCGTGGGAATAAGTTTTAGTTTAGTTAGTCAGATGCGAGCCGGCACCCTATCAGAGGGTTTACCAGAAATACAGAGCCTTGTTTGGCTACTATGTCAGTGATTTAAATAATTAAATGTAAATAAAAGATAACTGCTGTATAGTTATAGATTTGAATATCCATTGAAAATGTAAGTTCTTTTTTCTTTTTTTAAACTCATTTGGGAAAAGGAAAGCTCTGATTTCTCACAAGAGCAAATAAATATTCCTCCTAAAATGTCAATATTTCTAGGATGCAAATGATATTTTCTTTCATATGTCCACAGTCTGTAAAGTCAAAATAATCACTTACCTTGGATAGTTGGTACAGTAGTGACCATAAATCACAAATTTGTCTTTATTTTTCACAAAACATTCAGCTACTTTCAAAGGATCTCCTTCACATAATTCAAGTTCTTGCAAAAATTTTCTACAAAAGAATTAACAAATAAAAAAAATGTTAATTTAATTATTCTGTGCTGTTAGACTGGGTAACTTGGCAGATAGTTTAAACAAGACGATCCACGAAAACAGTAAACGATAAAGGAAAAAACTGAAGACGAAGGAATGAATTAGAATGATAAATATGTGTATTGACGAACACAAACGAACAAAGTAAAACCTAAAGAAAACTACTTTTTCTGCTCCTGCATGAATTTCTAATTAAAACTATCAAAAAGCAACTATTATAAAAATTAGGGATTAATTATCTGCCCTTGGCACCAGGGTCCGAATCGCCAATATCATATATAGGTACCTAAATTGAATTCCATAATTAAGGCACTTATAGTGTTGATCTGATAGCAGTGAGACGTCTAAATCCGGTCACTTCCGAAACCTCAAAGAACTTTAGCAGATAAGACTGGCAGCAAATGCTGTTAAGTTTGCAATTTGTATCTTTTAGAAATTTGTTATCTTCAATTGTTGTCGTCTTGTACATCTGAATTTAATTGTCAACCTTTTAATCTGAGAAAATATATGGTGTCCAACAAAAAAAGCTCATACAACTGACCAGATATTAATTCCTTTCTGCCTTCCTCATCAAGCACCTATCTCTTTCATCATTCCAAGAGTTGTTCAAACTACTGATCTACTTCATTCTTCATTTTGGCTACCAACAAAAAACACCCTCTAGGCAGTGTAAAAGTTGATAAATGTTATCAATAGGTTAATGTATATATATATATTTACCAACCCCTCCGCACGAGCAGGATGGGACACAAGGTCAATTTCTTAAGCAGAGTTTAACAGGTTTGAATTCAGAGTTTTCCTTCTCCTAGACTGGTTACCTAGCCATGGTTAAAGAGTTTTTTCTCCACCATGTGGTTGAATCTATATGGGCTGGAGTTGTTGTTAATAAAAGTTTAGAAGAAAAACAACAAGGTCTTGTTGATTCATTTAAACAAGAAATGACCAGCCCGAAGAAATCAACACTGAGAAAGCAACTCTCAGGATCAGCCCAATAAATCAGCCCCGAAGTATATGGCATCCGAGTTAACAAGTAAGAATCCTCATCATCTCTACCCCATCTGTCTCTCTTTCACCGATTATATACCCAATATTGAGTGGGTATATAACATAAGTAGATGAAAGCAGCTACCAAAAAATGGGTATCAATAAGTTTGAATTACTTAAGTGACTAAAAAGATAGATATAAACAAAAAAAATGTTTATACTTACTGACTAAAAGCGTAAATCTGAACAATATTTCCAAATAAGATTTGAATTTGATCCTTGGAGACTTCATCACATTTATCCAAATATTCCAGATATCCCTGTAAAAAAAATTAAAAAAACTTGATAAGAAGAAAATACAAAAGTCAAATTTGTTTTTTGCTGATGAGATGTCAAGATCAATATATACATATATATATGTTGAAAAAATAAATAAATAAAGGAAAAAAAATGTTGAATGGATAATAAATTTTTTATCCATTCAACATTTTCTTTCCTTTATTTATTTATTTTTTCAACATATTGTCGGATTCACTTCCATTTTTTCAACTTACACACACACACACACATATATATATATATATATATATATATAGGTTTGGTGGTTAGTTTTAAAGGCTATCACAATGCAAGTGTAAAGAAAAATAAGGTAACTATGGTGTTGTTTATTAACCTGTAACTAAGCCAAAGTTCTTAATGAGCATTTCTCTGAATTTTTGAGATGAGGCTTGATGATTAGTATTATCTGCATTATTCGGACTATTGTCCTCATCTCCATTGTTATCTGTACAACGTTTCAGCCGATGTGCCCTCCGGCCTTCTTCAATTAATAATAATTAACACAGCTTAACGCCTCTACCCCAGCTATGGTTAGCGGAATGAGAACCAGATACCCCTGTGGACTGAATAAAGGGTTAGGTTCAAAGTTCCGTGATGGTTCCAATTACAAAAAGAAGGTTCCTGAGTTTGAAAAGAAGGTTCCCAAGTCCGAGATGGTTCCCGGGTACAACAAGAAATATGTGAAGAAGGCTGGAGTGCACATCAGCCAAAACGCTGTACAGATGACAATGAAGATGAGGACAATAGTCTGAATAATGCAGATAATACTATTCTCAATGATTTGTCTGAACATTTAACTTCCTCAACCCCACCCCTTCCAAAAATAAAAAAAATCCCTTAGAGGCAATCTTCACATATTTGGTTATCTACAACTCCTGTTTTCAAGGCTACAAAAGTTTTGTTTTTATTAGTTGGAAAAAAAACTTTTTGAAACACTATACAAAACACATAATTTGTCAATGAGCAAAGAGTGGATTGTATAAACTTGCACTTAAATTGGTTGATAAGCAGAATTCTTTTTAAGGAGAAAAACAGTAATGCAAATGAGAGAATGTGTGAAAGGAAAACATTTAGATAGAAATTTGAATATGCTCTGTCAGCATGCTACCTTCCAAGTTGTATTGGCTAAAATGACCAGAGTTTTTAGCCTACATTTCAGAGGCATCTAAAGTGTTCATTGTGAGCAAGAGATAAGATATGGCATGTAGCTAACACAAATTGAACACAAACTACTTCTGTCCCTAACTTAGTGGACAAATACACAGGATTTATTGTTTGCTATAACCAAAGTGGCCAGGCATAGATGCTGTCTGCAATTCTTCCCCTCTAAGAATCAAATATGGAGGACAAGTGGAGTAGACATTAAGGATAATTTGAATAAATAGCTGCTAAGAAAATGGTGGCTGCAGAAATAGAAACCTGAAGAAAAAAAAGCAAAAAAAAAAGCTACCTAACAAAATGGGAAACTGGGTCATAATTGATTTGTACTGACAAGAAATGTATAATTTCCTACATTTTAAATATCTAATGAGAAGAAACGGTTATTTCCTATAAGTCCAACATAAACAAAGGGGAACCACTCTTGACTGATAAATTATTTATTTATTTTCCCATTAACCTAACCCTAACCCTGTCTTCTAGGAAAAACCTAGTAGATCAATGAATATATAAATAATTTATCAGTCAAGAGTGGTTCCCCTTTGTTTATGTTGGTCTTATAGGAAATAACTGAAGAAACTATTGTTTGGTTTGGTTGCTTTTACGGCATATCAACCTTGGTGGGTCATTTAATGCCGACAATGTTTGAAATAAAATTCATTCTTGATGGATACTCAATTTTTTTATGAACTCATGTTTTTCTATTTAACCCATAGATGGGACCCTAACAGGTACTACCACTCCAGGTCAGAGTGGACCTGGGAGCAATGGTGATGAAGGGGTGCTCCACATTCTCCAGACCTCACCATCAGATAGAGTTTAACGACATACCCAGGACATGATGACCCTCAGCCACCATCTTCTAGCACCCATATGATAAAAAGGTTGGAGTTTGGCATAAGGGCAATAGGGTTGGGAAAATCATATAGGTGCTAGGGCTTGACGTGACCAGCCGATTGATCAAAGGGGGCCTCTCCAACTGCCCGTTTAGCCCGAGTAAGAACCAAAGTGGAGTATTGCTTGACATAAATTGCTCATCCACCAGTTTTCCTGTCCTTAAGCATCACGGGTCGCTAACACGGCCAACAAGGGAGCCCCATTGGGGGGTTCTTACCCCTCTGCAGTGTATTCTAAAGCCCCAGCCAACAGGGCTTTTTAGATAGATAGACAGATAGATAAAATAAAGAAAGAAGCTGGTTGAGATAGATAGATAGATAGATAGACAGATAGATAGATTGACTTAAATATAGCCGACGCTACATCACAAAAAAATAATAATGTATTATGATATTTTTTATAAGAACAGATCAAAGATGTCTGCAAGAGGGACATGAAGACATACCATATTGACATCAACACATGGGAGGCTTGTGCAAAAGACTGTGTGACCTGGCACCTCCTCGTCAAACAAGGAATGAAAAGGAGTAAAAAAGAGAGGAAAGTAGCCGCCACAGAAAGAGAGCCAAAAGGAAGGAGAGACAACACCCACTCAACCAAGCATCACTGTCTGTTTGCAGTCACTACACCAGAGATTGCCTTTCAAAAATTGATCTGTTCAGCCACTCACGCAGTTGCAGATTAAAGAAAAAAGTGGACACTACACCATCATCTTTAGTAGACGGACGGATGGCAACAATCAATCAATTATGATATTTTTTATAAGAACAGTGCCAACATCATATATATATATATATATTCCGGCTGTAGGTAGCTTACAAAATGTCTAGCCACACTGAGGAGACTTGATAAGTCGAAACACGTGTCTGTGGATGACCCTATATATATATATATATATATATATATATATATATATATATATATATACTAATATATATATTTCCTTTAAGGACTTTAGATAAATAGATAGACAGATAGAAGAAAGAAAGAAAGAAGCTGGTTGAGATAGATAGATTGACTTACATATAGCCGATGCTACATCACAAAAAATAATAATGTATTATGATATTTTTTATAAGAACAGATTAGATTATTGATAAGTAAATGAATCCCAGATAACCCAAGTAGTGACACTTTTTGTCATAAATTCATTTACTTAAAAAAACATTGTTATGAAAAAAGTTAACTAAACCTGAAAGTACATCATCTCACATAATTATTAAAGAAAACAGAATGGTTTGGTTTGGTTTGTTTTACGGCATCTCAACCTCAGTGGATCATTTAATGCCGATGAAGTTTTGAAATAAATTCATTCTTAATGGATAATCAATACTTTTATAAACATATTTTACTATTTAACCCTAAATACACCAGATACCTGTCTAAAACTTTTGCATCTTCAAAAGTCCACAATGAACTTGATTAATAGCTACAAATTATAAATGCTAAAAAGATACAAATTAATGAGATTTCATATTCCCTCCCCCTCCCATTTCAATCTGTAATTAACACCTTTTTTGTTTACCTGGATTATGTTTGTATTCATTAAATCTCTATTTGCCACTCAGGTGTTATCCACAGATGTTCACACCTACAAATCCAAATAGAGATAGGTCTATAATTGGATGTAGTACAAGGTGTGTAAAACGAAGTATTGAGATGTTTTGTACTTTTATGACACACCTGATATTCTGAAAAAAAAAAAAAAAACGTTCCATTCATTTTTCATTTTTATCTTGGTAAATACAGCTTCATTCTTGATACCATAATAATTATGCTACAGATATTATGATTGTATTTTAGTCACATTCATCTGTTCAGGTAGAACATAAATGCGCCATACAAATTTCTTTGGGGCTACAGTTACACCACAACTATGATGGGGCTGTGATTTTAAAATGACTAACAAGATCATTAAGAAGAAGATAATTCTAGAACTTCAAATCATTTTTTTAATATAATAAAAAATGGTAGGACTAAAAACTAAAAAACAAAACAAAAGGGCTATCTTGCAATCCTCAACCAATGAGTTACACCTAGCTGTACTTAAGGCCCACCTCATCAACAAATTCCTTCCTGCTCTTTGTATACAAAATTTTTTTTATTCTTTACTCGGACTATTGTAATCATCTTTATTGTTATCTGTACAACATTTCAGCCAATGTGCCCTCCAGCCTTCTTCAGCTTAACACCTGTATGGTTAGTGGAATGAGAACAGGATACCCCTTTGGATTGAATAAAAGGTCGGGTTCAAAGTTCCGTGATGGCTCCCAATTGCAACAAGGTTCCCGAGTTCAAAAAGAAGGTTCATGAGTTCAAGAAGGCTCCCGAGTCTGACAAGAAATACCTGAAGAAGGCCGGAGGGCACATCGACTGAAATGTTGTACAGATAACAATAAAGATAAATAGTCTGAATAATACAAATAATGAAAATTGTTTTACTTTCCATTGTCATAATTCAATTTCTTTTCATTACCAGATTTTTTATTTCTCGTAAAACATTTTATCTGCTGTATTTTTAGGTGAATATCGCATAAAAGTGTCCTGGTCCCCTGCCCTAAAAAACACTAAGCAGTGCCTGCTGAAAATCCAACCCTTGCTACTTATGAACTCCCTAGCTGTTTGAAGGCGTTTTTCCCAAAAAGTTAATGCGATATGAAAGTGATATTTTATCCCCGCTCCAGTCTTTTCTTGACATACTATCCAAATAATACATGAAAAAATTAGTTGTAACATTCAACAATGAAAGTGACAAGTACCAGAGGTATCATGATATTTTGTATAATAAGAGTAAGTAATCAGCTAATTGTATTAAATTCATAAGTAACCCAGTAAGTAGTGAGACATACAAAATTACTATAACAATTGTAACCTGTGTAAGGTGTATCTAAAACTTACAAAGTTAAGTAAAAAAGTACTGATTAAATCCTATTTAGTTTCTAATCTTATAAAATAGGTATAATTATAGTGTCATATGAAATTAATTAATTATCTTATTGTTTAAAAGATGTACTATTATAACAGCTTCATTAAACAACATGTAAAATAATAACAGGATTTTAATTCTGATTTCATTATATAATTTAAAACACTGGCAGAGATGCTGATAGATATGCATCCTGCATCCCTGATGCACAAAAATATGTTTCTCCTAAAATTTATTATATTTTGTTTACATCACTTTGTTTTAATTAATTTAAAATAGTTTTGTTTTTTTAATTATTTTTTTATCGTTTCTAATTATTATTATTACTAATTACATATATATATTATCATAAAGGTACACGGTAATAACCTACTCGAGTTTCACCATAAGGATCTTCAGGGTTAAATCCACTGGATTAATCAAGATATTGATTAATTGCAGTCGATTTCACGAGTATATTTTTTCGCGATAAACTGTTGATTATAGGCCCGTGGTCAAAGAACGCTGGTTTGAAATTCAAAAATTCAAAAAGAGCGGAAGTTGCATTTTTTTCAAAGGATCAAAATATAAACATTGTTAGAAATCCGCTTTGTGCTATTGTTTTAAAGGTTTATGACAATGATGAGGATTGTCTATATTATTATAGAGTCCGTAGTGATTAAATGTGGTTTTAATAATGTATGTATAAAGTTATTTATTTTGATTAAAGCTAGTAGAATGTGTATATATGTATACACACATGGGGGTGTATTTTTACCATTTCAATGGTTTTATTATTATTTTAAAAAAATAAAAACCATTTTCACCAGTAAGTCACTTTTTTCAAAAATACCATATATATATATATATATATATATATATATATATATATATATATACATACACATACACACAGATGCTGAGAGGTTCAAGTCCTGTGTCCCTGATGCACAAAAAATCTAAAAGGACAAAGTAAAATCATATCCATGCATTCCAGTGTTTTTCTTTTTTCCTCCCCCACCATTTCAAACTAACTAACAATATTTTCTTAGAAATGAATTACACAGAATAGGTTACAAGGTAGGAGTTAAATGGCTTTAGTTGCTCCCCAGATCATAAATAAAAACCCTGTATTCTATCAAGAAACTTTAGTTGGGACAATTTTCCCAGGAACTCATTCAAAGCAAATATGTGCATCCCAGGACACTAAATTAAAAAGCTCTCAGCATCACTGACTGGTATATGAAATATTTTACTAACATTCTTATTTAAATATATATCTTTAACTCTTAACACCCTGTTGAGAATTCCAGAGCCCCATTCCTATAAGGATCTATTAAAAAAAAATATGGCCTTTTCATTTAAAGTTACCCGAGTTATTTCCCATAAATCAAAGACTTCTAAATATGTTTAATATTACATTTAAATAAAGGCTATCATTTGGAGTAGATTAGGAAAATGAATGTGACTTCTGGCTGGGCGGTATGAGGCGGTATAGGACATTAAGAGTTAAAATATCAGATTAACAGACTTTTGGACCATATGACCTTTAGGCACCTCATTTGCGATCTCGTTTCATAAGGACATTTTTTTCATTTACACTGTCAAAATCCACTTGTTTGTTAGGGGTTAAGGTTAGGGTTAGGGGTTAGTTTTATGATTAAGAAAAAAAACTCTAAAAATTATCTGTTAACAAACAACCGGATTTTGATGGTGTAAATGAAAAACATGTCCTTATGAATTGAGATGGCAAAAGGGGTGCCTAAAGGTCATATGATCCGCCTAAATTCTAAGGTTTGTGAAGTGTAGGAATATCAAATCAATCAATGTGGCCAGGTGAATTTATTTAAGTGAACCAAAAGAAGAATTTAAAATATGATTTTTGTCAAAGTGATTCTCTATTTTGGAATCGTTTTTTCTCAGTAAAAATAATTTAAGCAAAGATGATGGTCTCTGCAAAATGTCTAATAACTTTTCTGTTCTAATTTTTTTTGTAAATCTGAAACCGAATTTGATAGCAATCTTAAGATTAATTAACTTTGTTCATTGAACTGGAACAAAGAACAGTTCAACCTATTCAGAGGTTTTCATTATGATAACATGGATGACATTATCCAGCTGCAAAGTTGAATAGTCACATTTTTTAACTTTTAAAATATACACATTAAACTGTTACAAGAAAATCTTACCGGTTCATAGATTGTTTAAACCCAAGAACCTGTTAGGTTTCTCTTGTAACTGTGGTCCATGATGATATTGATGCTTCTTTTTAGGAGGGAATAAAATATTCTAATAGCATGAAATTACTCTTCCATCACTCCCATATTTCATTGCTAAATTTTCCTAATTCAACTATTTAGTTAAAATAGGAAGTAAAGAATAAAATTAGTTATTTCTTCTTGTTAATGGATTTCTTTTAAGATTTATCCCCGCGATTTTTGCTCATATTCATTAAGATAAAACCAAACAATTAGAAATCAATAATACTAAGCACATATTTATTAAAATCAAATTTTTAATATCAATATGCAAATTAGCCTTCTTATTCACTGTAAACTGCTATTTTGTTGTATATATAAATACAATTGCATGTTATTAGTATGTAGATATGGTCAACAGTGGCTTCTGCCTCTGGACCATTGATATAATTAACGGCGTCGATCCCAGGGGGCTATCCCCCCAGGCAACACCTGCCCCCTCGATTTAAAGGGGCAGGGCTGGGTTTATTGCCCAGTGCCTGAGGCGCCCCCCTTGAGGGGGAATGCCGACGGGATCGACGCAATTTTTCACCTGCCAACTCCATGAGCTTCGGCTTGTGGGTGGTCCCACGTCAATAGGGACTTTGTGCCTGACCCGTACAAGTGGGGTACACGGTAAATACTATGTAGATAAGGTTAACAGGATTAATAATGTAAAACAATTTTATTGATAATTGAGGTTTAGATAAGAATAAAATCATGGAGAATGTAACGTAAATAACTAAGGGAATTGTGACTTGAGTAGTTTTGGTTACAGATAATCACACAATCTCCGTTATAATAAGATTCAATATTATGAAATTTATCTGTTTTTGCTTTGTAATTATAAAGAAAAAATGATTTAGTATAATAACCAAGGTCTGCATAATGTCTGGATATAAAAACATGAATTAGTGGATAAAAGTATTTAGTGAAATTCAGTTAGTAGAGTTGCATAGGGCCAAACTGGAGTTGTAGTAGTAATTAGTAGTAGTAATCATCATTAGTTCAGAAACATAATATGCAAGTCGTATAGTCACAAAGGGGTTGTTTATTCCTTGCTAGGCTCGTGGGTTCTTTTTCAGAGAGAAGGACAAAGAGAGAGGGTATGGTCAAATTATTCTATCGTAAATCATGTTCAGAACTACTATGCGAAACCCATCATGGGGGAACCCGGGAAGCCCTGTCTGCCTCTTACGAAGGCCCAGCCAAGAAAAAAAAGAAGATTTTTCTCTTTTTCCATTTTTCCATTTCTCATCCCAATGGTGGGGAAAGGTCACATCCGGAAAGTCAAAACCCAGAACTTTCGTTTTTATTTTTAAATCTAGTTCCAGGGTCATTCGTTGGTCAATTGCTGCCCCCCCCTCGTTTACCCTTCAAAACTTTAACCTTTGTTCTTATTTCTTTTTCTTCTCTTTCTCCAGAAATCTAATTACCGTTTTCTCTTCAATCCCTAAATTCCACGTAGACCATAATTACACTACAGTAGATCAGGCAATAAGAATTACATACTGTTTTTAAAAAGCAGCATTACAATGATAAATGATATAAGATATCCTTTAAGCATGGACAGTAGTAGTATGAGAGTAATTAACCCCTGTGGATTGAATAAAAGGGTTTGTTTGAAATTCCCAGAAGGTTACTAAATAAGACCGACACCTGGAGGGTATAGAACATCTGGAATATTTGGTGACTAATACAACCAAAAATAAGAACACTGTGTATTAGTGTCTAAGAAAAATCATGCTCTTATTTCTTGAAGATTCTGGTAAGCATTTCTCTGGTATAGGAGTGGTTTTTATACATCAGAGCTTCTTTTCAAAGTAACCCAACAATACACACAGGCATGGAGACAAACTTGGAATAGTGCATTGAAAACTGAAACAAAACCCAGTCTGTTTGGATAGAAAGGATGTCATTCTATTTCGTTTATGATAATGGCTGCCTTTATGTTTTCAAGAATTTATTTACTGAAATTAAATCAGTTGAAGATGTTATATTGCTTTGGCTATTCACCCAATTTCTTGCCAACAGATTACCAGATTTCTTTTGCAAGAATTTACGTTACTTTCTAAAACAGAATCATATTGAAGAAATCTTCAATAATTCTATTGTTTCTTTGAATAAAGAATTCTTCAGAATGAAAAGGGATGTCTTGCTGCCAAAATGGAATTTGGTTTGGTTTGGTTTGTTTTACGGCATATCAACCTCGGTGGGTCATTTAATGTAGACAAAGTTTTGAAATAAACCCATTCTTGATAGGAACTCAATTTTTTTATAAACACATTTTTCTATTTAATCCAGAGATGGGACCCTAACAGGTACTACCACTTTTTCTTGTTTGTTTTGTTTTACGGCATATCAACCTCAATGGGTCATTTAATGTTGACAAAGTTTTGAAATAAACTCATTCTTGATAAGCACCCAATTTTATAAACACATTTTTCTATTTAACCTATAGATGGGACCCTAACAGGTACTACCACTAAGGATCAGAGTGAACCTGGGAGCAATTGTGATGAAGAGATGCTCTACAATCCCCAGACTTTCAGAACTGGAACCTCACTATCAGATAAAGTTTAACGTCATTCCCAGGACATTAAGACCCTTAGCCACCACCTTCTAGTACCCATATGATAAAAAGGGTTGGGGCTTGCCATAATAGCAATAGGGTTGGGACAATCATATAGGTGCTAGGGTTTGACATGACCAGCCCCTCCAACCACCCGTCTAGCCTAAGTAAGGTTCTAAGTGGACTGCTATTCCCCTAAAGAGTTCTCCAAAAGGGAGGTAACTCTCAATTACTTATTACAATGCTTATATGCGATTTTTTACTCATATTGTCTTTTTTGTTTTTGTTTTTTCAGACAATAGACTAAATAATTAAAATAATACAAATTATCGAACCAAATCTAAAAAATTCAGAGAAAAAGGATATGTATCAAGATATATATAGAGAGAGGGGAAAAGTGACAGGTAGAATGTAAAGTAAGAGACAGGTTTTTTTTTTACTTAATTGCGAATTTTAACAAAATGATTTTAATGGGATTTTTTGATTTTTTTAATTTTATTTAATTCACTTTGCAAACTCACTTTTTTCCTGATCATAATTATCTACCCAGAGTTCAATGGGTGACCCAAAAGGTCACATTTTTTCTATTATATATGAATAAATGTGGAGAAAATGTAGAACAAACTTGGGATGTTACAATGGATGGAAATTTATTAGTTGTAGTGTCGATGTTTGAATATTTCGGTTTATAAAGAAACTTTCTTCAGGACAATATAAAACTAGACAAGGAGAAAAAAAAAAGGATTTATGTAGTTAAAAAGATGATTTTCCAAACTCAATACATTCAAAACATCCATCATCTTTTTAACTACATAAATCCTTTTTTTTTCTCCTTGTCTAGTTTTATATTGTCCTGAAGAAGGTTTCTTTATAAACCAAAATGTTCAAACATCAACACTACAACTAATAAATTTCTATCCATTATAACATCCTGTGTTTATTCTATATTTTCTCTGTGTACAGTTTGGATTAATTTCCTCATTTTTACTCCCATAGATAAAAAATATATGAGAAGAGTATGAGAAAGAAATGAAGAAAAACTCAAACTATAAATGGCCATCAGAAATCTTCCTTTTAAGAAGGTAAAAATGTTCAGAATAAATATCTTATAAACCCAACCAAAAAAGTAACTTAAACAACCAGAACAAGTCAGAAGATATTTGCAGATAAAACTAATCTTCCTGCACCATTATATCAAAACCTAAACAGATGGTAATGTATATATTAAGTGTCTGATCATTTGGGCCTCAGGAATTTATCAACAAAAATGTATATACAAGTCAAAGGAAGTAGAATATGAATATTTCTGAGGAAACACTGATTAGATTTCTTTTAAGATTTATCCAAGATTTTTTTTCCTCATATTCATTAAAATAAAACCAAACAATTAGAAATCAATAATACTAAGCACATATTTATTAAAATCAAATTTTTTAATATCAATATGCAAATTAGCCTTCCCGTTAACACTGTAAACCGCTATTTTGTTGAATATATAAATACAATTGCAGGCTATTAGCATATAGATATGGTCAATAGTATTAATAATGTAAAACAATTTTATTGATAATTGAGGTTTAAATAAAAATAAAATCATGGAGAATGTGACGTAATTAACTAGGGGAATTGTGACTTGAGTAGTGATATAGTTTCGGTTACAGATAATCACACAATCTCCATTATAATAAGATTCAATGTTATAAAATTTATCTGTTTTTGCTTTGTAATTATGAAGAAAAATTGATTTTTATATCAAGACTTAAACAGATGGTAATATATATATTAAGTGTCTGATCATTTGGGCCTCAGGAATTTATTAAAAAAAATGTCGAGGCATGGAATAAGCTGCCCGCGTCCGTTGTAGGCTGCCAAACACTGCATCTTTCAAGGCCTCCATGCTTCCTGTAGTCCACCAACACCATACCTGATGCCCCTCTCCGCACACACATACATGTATATTTTTACTGTAAACTGTTCATGTTCCTGATACTAATACATTATTCTGTGTACTAGACATGAGACTTTGATGAGTTGTGGTACACCTGAGCACTGTACACAATAAATTTCATTATTATTATATACAGGTCAAAATAAGTAGAATATGAATAATATTTCTGAGGAAACACTGATTAGAGATTAAAGGAGTTTCTTTGGCATTGCTGAAGACAACTGAAATATTCTTATAATATTCCTCCCACCATTTCTTTGGAGAAACAGTTTCAAAGGGATCAATTCAACAAACAGAAATTATATATTTATGTACACGTCTATATTATGTAGATTCAAATAATTTCTATTCTGTAGTTAATCTTTTGTAAGTCTCCATTCCCAAATCTGAAATATTTTCCTATGTTTTTACAGCTGGATTTCAAAGTTGTACATATTTCCTCCATTTATAGAAACACACACACAACTGTAAGGCAAAATAGATATGGTATGAATGTGCATATAGCATTTGTGTATCCTGGCCTCCTTCTCTAAAAAAATGCTAAGCGGTTCCTGCTCAAAATCTGACTCATGCTAGTTATGAACTTCCTAGCTGTTTGAAGGTGTTTCTCCCAAAAAGTTATTGCGATAAGAAAGTGATATTTTACAGCACACCCAGATTTTTTATCGACAAGTAAATATAAATATTTCCCCCCTACCCTTTTAAAATATCTTCTTTTTTATTTTTCAGTATTTTCATTTTAATTCAAAACAACTGTCATGAATATTTAAATAAATACGACCGAGTTTAAAAAAAAAAAAAAAAAAAACAATACATTACTAATACAAATAAAAAATAAAAATATCTAGATATTCTTTTTTATTTTAATTCAAAACAAGGTGGGGTAATTAAAATATTTACATTTACTTAAGAGGAAAGACTTGGGGGGGGGGATTAAAATATCACTTTCATATTGCATTAACCTTTCAGGAAAACAGCTAGAGAGTTCATAACTAGCATGGGTCAGATTTTGAGCAGGCACCACTTAGCATTTTTTAGAGAAAGAGGCCAGGATGCACGAATGTGATATGCACATTCATACCATATCAAAAGAGGGGATTCAGAGGTGCTTCAACCAATGAAAAACTCACTGGAATAAGCATGTTGAATGCTAAAGAAACTATTTTGAAGAAAATTAATGTTTTATTCATTATTCATTTCTGACTTGGTAATTACAGCTTCAATCTTGATACTTTTTACCACATTTTATTAAGTAATCGGAAGAGATTTCAAACCTCTTCACAAGCAAATAAGTTAAATAACACATCTATATCTAGCTATCTATCTATACATATATAAAGGGCAGTTGTGTGAATGTGTATGTCAGGAGGAAACTTCAAAAACAAAACAATTAATGACAAAGTAAATATATATACACATTAAATATTACCAGGGCTTGGTTTTAGAGCAAAAATAATGAAAGTTTGATTTATATTTGTGTAGATAATTAAAAAAATAAAACCTTAATGATAACAGAATAGAATTTCTTTGCATTTAAGATTTTAAATAGTAGACATTAAATTTTCAGTGGCTGAATCAATGCAAGGTATTTTTTTTACATAGGGATTTTAATGGGGCATCCTGCGAGGATCCAACTAGTGATTCAGTAATAATGGATCTGCGAGACTAACTTTTTTGCTACCCCCCTCTACCCAGGCACTTCTAGTTTCATAATATGGCAAAAAATGAGTTAAAGTATAAAGTTGAATCAGTGACTCTATATAGAAAAAAAAAAACGAATCACAAAAGTGTACTTATTTTAGTTGTGTGGGAGGATATTAGGTTTCTTTTGACAAAGGCAGATTTACATCCCATATAAAAACCAGCTGTTTTCTTATAGGCAAGAAAAAAAAGGGGAGGAAGAAAAAAAGAATCTTGAATAAAAATGATGCAGCCTACTATCTTAGTTTCATTGGTAGATAAGCCAGTATATTACAGTCCTATATATGTGCAAGTCATATTCTAAGATATTAAGTAAGTTATATAAATAATTCTATAATGAACCAGTAAATGATACTAATGTTGGCTATATCAACTGAGCTATCCAGTACAAAAAATAGCACATATATTAGATACTAGCAGCGGCTACCCAGCATCACCAGGGTAGAGAGGGATTTTTTAAGTTAGTCCTGTAGATCCATAATTACTGAATCGAGAGTTGAATCCTCATGGGATGCCCCATTTAAATCCCTATGTAAAAAAAAATAGACCTTGCATCAACTACTCTGAAAAGAAATGTTAATGTCTACTATCTAAAATATTAAATAAAAAATCCATGTTGTTATCATTTAAATTTTATTTTTTAATTATCTTCATGAATATAAATCAAATCTCTATAATTTTACTCAAAAACCAAGCCCTGGTGATATTAATGTATATATATATTTACTTTGTCATTAATTGTTTTATTTTCAAAGTTTCCTCTGGACATACATACACACAACTGTCCTTTATATATGTATAGATATAGATGTTCAGAAAAATACAGTTGATCTTTTTAAAGTCATGTTGATAAATAGGACATCATTTCATTACATCTGATTGTGTTAATATAGAAATTATTCTCTTATTGTATTAGCATTGCAGAAAATGTTTACAAAGAGAAGACAGAATTTAACCTTAATTAGTTCATGTACATTTTATCCTTATATTGAACTATGTAATATTTCTCTGAATCTTTGAGATAAGGCTTGATAATTTGGATTATCTATACATATATAAAGGGCAGTTGTGTATATGTGTATGTCCAGAGGAAACTTTGAAAATAAAACAATTAATGACAAAGTAAAATATATATATATATACATTAAATATCACCAGGGCTTGGTTTTTGAGCAAAAATAATGAAGATTTTATTTATATTTAAAATTAAAATCTGTATAGTAACAGAAGGTAATTGAAATATGATGTTGATTGATTGAATTAATCACCTCATTTATATTGTATTTTTTTTTTAAATTGTAAATTACTGAATTAAAATTTCTCACTATAATGTTATATATTTATGTGGGGATTTTATAAGGCATCCAGTGAGGATCTAACTTGGGATAAGTAATAATGGATCTGCGAGACTAACTTTTTCAAAATTCCCCTAACGCCGGGTAACCACTTCTAGTTATTATCATATAACGTTCTATTAATTTTTTTTTTCAGAATATAAGGTGTGTCAAAAAAGTACCAAGTTGATTAAGTTTTAACTACATAAATCTCTTTTTTTCTCCTTGACTAGTTTCATATTATCCTAAAGAAGGTTTCTTTATAAACTGAAATGTTCGAACATCGACTAATAAATTTCCATCCATTGTAACATCCCATGTTTATTCCACACTTCTCCACATACTGTTGGATTAATTTCCTCATTTTACTCCTTAAGAATACAAGACATAATAAAAAGCTTTTAATGTTTCAGTCCTCCATGCTTCCTGTAATCCACCAACACTATACCTGATACCCCCCGCCACACTCATATGCATACACACATACATGTATATTATTACTGTACATTATTCATGTTCCTGGCACAGTACATTATTCTATGTACAAAACATGAGATTTTGATGAGTTGTGTGTTGAGCAATAAATTTCATTATTATTATTTTTTTATATCTAAAGAATACAAGATATAATAAAAATATTGAGACTAAATCTTGAAATCTTTAATTTTTTAATTCAAATGGACCAAGTAACCAATAAGCACCCCAGCTGGGAGCTGTTTTGAAAGGAATACCTTTTGCTTTTCACTGTAAACTCCCGGTTGTTTGTTTACAAACAACATACAAGTTTTTTTGCATTAGAATTTCACTGTAAAAATTTTTAAAAACGTTTGTTCATGTATATTACAACCCAAAGTCACGTTTTTATACTAAAATAGTTTTCGATTTTAAAGCCATCAGCAAATGAGGACAATAGTCCGAATAATACAAATAAGACTAATCATTAAACCTCATCTCAAAAATTCAGAGAAATAGATTTTTCTTAGTCTTGCAGTTCTTAATTTCTGACTTGAAATCCTAGAGAAAACAGAAAACTGGATATAGACTTGTCTCACTACCTGAAGGATAATGTTCATACCCTGCACATCGGATTATCTAATGGTTTGTAAAGCCCACAAAATGCAGATATTAAAAAAAACAACATAGATGAGAAAATATTTCATAATAACTCATCTGATAAAGACGTTATTTTGTTTTTTTTAATCCTATTTTTTGAGGCAATAGAATATAACAAACAAGAGGTCAGCTGTATTTATGAAACAAAACTTTTATCAGCTGACAGAGACCTGCACTAGCAATGACTTTTGTGACAATGGAAAAATGTCAGGGGTTCCAAAAGTTCCAACCTAGATGTCCAGAATTCAGACCATCATCACAAAGAAGATGAAATCAAACATGACTCGAAAAAGATTCATCTCACTTTAATAGAGGATTTACTATTGGTTGGTTTAAAAAATAGAGAAGTAATCAAATACCAACAAAAAATAGACCCAATCTCTACTGTAATGTTTAAAATGAATAACCTTTGTTCTTCTTTAAAGAATTATATCTGTTAAAATATCTTAAACGTGAAAACCTATGAAATAGCAGAGGTGGTCACTACTAGAATAGGCTCAAGTCCTAATTAGTGATCATCCTCCACACATTAATCATTTGTTGTGTTTTGTTTGTTTTTTTGTAAAAAAATGTAATGTGTGAAAATAAACATATTTCTTTCATTTCTTTCTTTATGTTTTTACTGGTAATCCCTTCTTAAGAGTTGTCAAGGGAACAGATCAAGAAATGGTGTGATAAGAAACCTGATACTTTTGGAAACAAAACAATTATGAAGGAATTACTATTGGTATTAAAAGACATTCTATTCTATTAAAAGACAGAGAAGTAATCAAATACCATCAAAAAAGAGACTTGGTCTCTACTGTAATGTTTAAAATTAATAATCTTTGTTCTTCTTTAAAGAATTTAAAAGAATTACTTATATCTGTTAAAATATTTTAAACCTATTTAAACCTGAAAACCTATGAAATAGCAGAGATGGTCACTACTAGAATAGGCTCAGTCCTAATTAGTGATCATCCTCCACATGTAACTGCTGCTAAACTGACCAGTTAATTATGTTTTATTTTTATATAGTTATTTTTGTTTATAAAAATTAACTACAACCATAGTATTCAATTTAGAGTAGTTTAATGGGTTTAATACCATTTGGTACTGACCACTAGTTTCTGCGGTCTATGAACCCTAACTGGAAAAGGGTAAGGAGAAATTAGAGTTTTTATATCACTGGTCAGATAGGCAACAATGGTAAGATCTTTCTATTTCTTTGAGGATTTTCTATTTCTTTGAAAAGTATTTGCTGTTATCTGTCATTAAATATTATTTGTTTTTTCTTGTACAGTTTCACAGTGTTTATTAAATAAACTTAATGACATCAGTAAAGAATCATCAGGCCATCCCTTTCTTCAAGACCAGTAAGCAGTAAAACCACACATTAATTATTTGTAGTGTTTTTTTTTTGTAAAAAATGTGTGAAAATAAACACCTTTCTTTTTCTTATTATTCTTCTCAATGTATTGGTGCCAAGTTTAAAAAAACAAAAAAACATTATTAACTGCCACAAATATCTAACCACGCTGAGGAGAAAAACGATTGTCTGTTCAAGAAACAGTAGACATAGTTTTGGACTGATTCTGCCCATACTCAGGCGTCTCTCACATCTTTCTCATTTTAAATTACCAACTTATGCAAGACAGATGTCAAAAAGACCAACCCACATTACAATGCAAAAGGATAAAATCCAGAGACCAATAGCAACTAGTGACCTATTAAAATCACAATGATACACACTATCACAATAATATCTAATCCTAAAGGAATGACTTGTACACAATTAGCTCCTGAATCTAACACAGACTAAATTGTAAGTATCTAAAAAATCTACAATGAACATCTGAAGTGCATTAATGTGAAATATGTTCCATTTACAATAGAATATATATATATATATAAGTAATTGAAACTACTAATATATCATTACGATTTTAAAAGATTAAACACATAAACACTCACATATGTATGTGAATATATATATATATATGAGGAAAAGGGGGTTGGAATGAATCCGACAGAATGAGGTAAAATAAGGAATGAAAGAACAAAACTCAGACAAAAATGTGTAGTATATTTCACTGGAATATTGAATTCAGTGAATAAAAGCAGAAGTAGCTGAATTCAATATTCCAGCAAAAATATACTACACATTTTTGTCTGAGTTTTGTTCTTTCATTCCTTATTTTACCTCTCTCTCTCTCTCTCTCTCTCTCTCTCTCTCTCTCTCTCTCTCTCTATATATATATATATAATATATATATATAATATATATATATATATATATATATCTCACGTGGTGTAATGGTAAGCAAGCTAGATTCATAAACCATTGTTAGTGAGTTTGATTCTCACTGGGCACCCCATACTTCTGCCATTACCTCCTTGCCCATGCAGCTTGTTTTAATTTTACAATTTAAAAGATTTAAAGATTTAGTCTCAATACATTTTGATCACACTTTGTATATCCAATGACTTTTCTATAATTTTCTATAATTTCATACAAGAATTCAAAAATGGAATATTAGAAAATTCTTGTAGACACCAACCACTCTTTAATTGCCATTCAGTGAAAAGTTTTGCAATATTTGGTATGCGCTAATTTGTGTATGAACATTATGCGATCAAAGAATTTCAAACCATGGAATGTACCCACTGTTATATACCATCACTGGACTGAATACAGAACGCATATATATATAAAAATTTAAAGTTATATTTTTATTCTTCGATTTTGTGTAGACTGAGAGTTGTCCACAGAGGATGCACATACACAGGTGCCTTCAGGTGTTCTGACTGCGATTGATCTCGATCACGATCTGCTCAACCCAGATTTCTAAGGGCTTTTTATAATTCTTAAACTCAATAGGGTCACGCATCTTTGATCATGACACCTACGCAGTTTTCCTGTAGACACACCCTCTTGTCCACACAGCTTGTTTTTTTTTGGTTATAGGCTACACCTACACATTTTCTGTGTCTATGCAGTGTCAATGTACACCTGCATTTTCCGGGTGTCAAAAGTCAGTTCAATGCGTTCAATGCAATATCCTGTTTTTGTTTTCGGGGGCCCATGTTTGACACTTACACATTTCCTGTTGCCACACACCAGTCATCCACACCTGGTTCTCAGGTGCAAACTCGTTGAGCAGGCAATATATTACACCCACTATGGTTGGTAGTATTGTGCACTAACATGTTGTACATTGCTTCACTTTCTATGTGATTTGAAAGCCACACAGATAAATAAATATGGTCTAAATCAAAGTTACCTGTTATTTCCCATAAATCAAAGACTTCTAAATATGTTTAATATTACATTTAAACAAAGTCTATCATGGAATGAGGTGGTATAGGATATTAAGAATTAAAGTAAAATATCTAAACAATTTACACGCAGTTCCAACACAATTTAAACAGAAGACTTAATGCACCATAAAATCTGATTTTAAAGGGTGACCCCAAAAAAAACAGAACCCACAAATTTTGTAATAAAACTTTTAATTCTAATTTTAATTTTTTTTCTTTCAGAATATAGTCAACTTGGTGCTTAAAATATTGTAAAATTAATTTTATGTCATGGTCAACCAAGGAAAAAACATTTTGCATAGAGGCCTATTTCACCAAAACATCATACACTGTAGTGCAAGCTAATTTTCAGAGAAAGTTTCGATGTCACTGTGCTCCATCAAAAAGCATGATTTTTGACTGGGTCCAGAAATTCAAAGAATTTAGAACTGTCCAAAAACTTAATTCTAAAGGTCTAAGAGACACTTATCCTAAAAGAGGAATGTGTTCGCATGATTGACAATTTTCTGTGGTGTGTGCAAGTTTGCCTCCAACACCGTGGTGTCCATTTAGAGCATATTTTAGACAGAGAATGCCTTTAAAGCAAAGCCAAGATAACTGAAAATTTGAGGAATGATTGTAAAAAGTTTAAATCCAACAAGTTTCTTGAAATTTTACAGATGTTGATAAAATTAAATGAAATTTATTTGAGTTCCGTTTTTTTTGGGGGGTCATTCTGTAATATTAAATATTTCTTTGATAAGATTAAATAAAATTCATTTGGGTTCTGTTTTTATTGGTCACCCTATAAGATTAAATAAAATTTATTTGGGTTCTGTTTTTGGGGGGTCACCCTGTAATATTAAATATTTTTTTGATAAGATTAAATAAAATTAATTTGGGTTCTGTTTTTTTGGGTCACCCTATAAAATTAAATAAAATTAATTTGGGTTCTGTTTTTTTTGTTTCTTGAAATTTTATAGATGTTGATAAAATTAAATGAAATTTATTTGAGTTCCGTTTTTTTTTTGGGGGGGGGGTCATTCTGTAATATTAAATATTTCTTTGATAAGATTAAATAAAATTCATTTGGGTTCTGTTTTTTTGGTCACCCTATAAGATTAAATAAAATTTATTTGGGTTCTGTTTTGGGGGGTCACCCTGTAATATTAAATATTTTTTGATAAGATTAAATAAAATTAATTTGGGTTCTGGTTTTTTTGGGGGGTCACCCTATGATATTAAATACTTTTTTTGATAAGGTCAAATAAAATTTATTTGGGTTCTGTTTTTGGGGTCACCGTGTAATATTAAATACTTTTTTGTGAGAATAGGAAGGAAAAAAATTAAAGAAGAAATAAATAAGAACTTACTTCTTTCATTTCCTTTAAACATTTGACATAAGTTTGTTCTGTCTCCACAATTTCAGTAACAACCCTTTGTATGTAAGAGATATAGTGCGTAAGAGATGATGGACCACTTTCTCCATCTCCCTCATCATCAATATCCGTAGGATTTGGTTTGTTATCATCTGTCAACAGTTCACAAAGCGAAGGAGATGGAGAGCAACTGTTACGACAACTAGATGAGTCGCCCTCTGGCTGTTGTAAGGTGTAACTCTCAAGGTGTTGACTTGCTGACGAAGTAACATTGCTTACACCAGATTCCTCGTCTTTATAGACTGCTTCTTGTGGTGCCAATAATTTGGTTCCACCTCCATCTTGCATCTGACTAGTTCGATCTTCTTCATACCCCCTGCAAGTTCCATCAAAAGAGGAAGCAATTGATTCTGAATCTATTAAGTCTTCTGTACTCACAACAGATTCAAGATCCGTATTATCTACAGAAGCACTGGGAACACTACTTCCCTGGCCGGGGCCGTTTATCAAAACCTCACTATCAGTCATGTTTAAGCGTTTGTAGCAACTGTGTCTTGGCAGTGAGGATGAAGAGGCAGAAGACATGGAGCTGATACTCAGCGGTCTTTTCCTGCTGTCCAAGGATGCATCGTCATCAAGCATATTGTCAGCAGACAAATAGATTGTTGGAGGAGAGCTATGAGTAGCTTTATTGCTGGATACAGTCTGTTGCTTGTCGAAAGTCGTTAGCCCATTTTCATGGGCAACAATAGATGATGAGGTTTGTATTGCTGGTGGGTATAATGATGACGATGATGATGATGATGATGATGTGGTTCTTTGATTTGGTTTAGATTTTGCAGGCTGGTCCCTATCTGTGTGACCTTGACCTTTGTCACTTTTAAGCTCTGGATCACTTGTTTGCTGGTCGTCTGTGTTGTCATTGTCATTTACGCTAACAAATTTATCATATATGGACAGGATTGCCCGAGTCAAGTCAACCGATGAACCTGAAATTAAATAAAAAGAAAATTTAAAGAATTTATTAAAATACAATAATATCCTAAAAGATAATAAGAGTAAATAAAATCATAAATTCGTTAAAGTGAGAATTTAATCTCTGGGTCACATAGCGCAATATACTCTATTTCAATGAAAGAGACATGGTGTGCAGTGATGCTGATAGCTTTTTGATTTAGTGCATCCTGGGACGCACATATTTGAACGAGTCCCCAGGAAATTTGATGGGTCCCAACTAAAGTTTCTTAATAAAGTGTAGGGTTTTTACTTATGATCTGGGGAAATAACTAAAGCCAGCTAACTCCTACCTTGTAACTTATCCTGTGTAATTCATTTCTAAGAAACTATTGAAATATATTTACAGTTAGCTTGAAATGGTGCTCCACATTCCCCAAACCTCCAGAACTGGAACCTCACCATCAGATAGAGCTTAACGTCATTCCCAGGACATGAAGACCCTCAGCCACTACCTTCTAGCACCCATATAATAAAAACGGTTGGGGCTTGCCATAAGGGCAATAGGGTTGGGAAAATCATATAGGTGCTAGGGCTTGACATGACCAGGCGATTCAGAGGGGGCCTCTCTGATCGCCTGTCTTGCCTAAGTGCTAAAGTGGAGTGTTGCATATCATGGACTGCTTATCCACCAGCATTCCGTACTTAAGCATCACTACCCACTGCCAACAGGTGGCCCTATTGGGGGTTGGGGTCTTCCAGTTTAGCTCAGTCGGTAGAGTGTCTGACTGGGAACCTCAAGGTTTCTCAGTTTGATATTGTCCAACGCCTAACTTAGCGTATGAGTAGCACAGGGATCTGTATAGCAAAGTGAGCTGATGGTACATGTGGTGTTCAGCCTCAGATGCTAAAAAACAATCTCCTTGGTCTAGCACTAGTGAAAAGGGAATAGACTCCCTCACTGTCTGGGTGATACTGACTTTAGGCCACTTACTTACTTACCCCTCTGCAGAGGTGTAGCCGGTGTATTCTAAAACCCCAGCCGACAGGGCTAAATTGAGTATAGTTATAGATCTACAAATGTACTTTTTCATAAATAAACCCGGGTTAGCTCAGTCGGTAGAGCATTCAGCTAGAAACTACAAGGTTCCAAGTTCGATACCGGCCCTCGCCAACTATGAGTAGCACAGGAATCTGTGCGGTAAAGTGAGGAGCTGATGGTAGGTGTGGCGCTGCACCTCAGACGCAAAAACAATCTACTAGGTCTAGCACTAGTGAAAAGGGGATAGACTCCCTCACTGATACTGACTTTAGGCCACTTACTTACTTACCCCTCTGCAGAGGAGTAGCCAGTGTATTCTAAAGCCCCAGTCGACAGGGCTACAAAAGAGTATAGGGTTATTTCTTATAAGTCTAACATAAACAAAGGGGAACCACTCTTGATTGATAAATTATTTATTTATTTTCCCATTAAACTAACCCTAAACCCTAACCCCCTTCTTTTTTCCTAGTAGATCAATAAATAAATAAATAATTTATCAGTCAAGAGTGGTTCCCCTTTGTTTATGTTAGACTTATAGGAAATGACCGAGTATAGTTATAGATTTACAAATGTACTTTTACATAAATAAACCTAAGTAGTCAGTGACATATTTGACTCCTAGGTCTAGCGCTTGTGAAAAGGGGATAGACTCCCTCACTGATTGGCTGATACCGACTTTAAACCACCCTGTCAACTTTACTTACTTAGTCAGTGACATATTTGACTCTCACTGCCATCCTGTTTTTTTTTTGTTGTACATTTATTAGGTTTTAAAGAATAACAATACAAAGTTTTCACCAAAAAAATCCAGTCAAATTAAAGGATAATTTAGCTGGGAAATTTTCCCTGGCACCACAATTTTAAATTAAGGCAATAAAATGGATGTGTAAGAGAAAAAAATAAATCTTTTGAGAAATGAGGAAGGACATGAGAAGGTTGAGTTTTAGGTCATGGGTCAATGCCACCATAAGTGGTGTGTCTCTCTTACTACTACTACTACTACTAACAACCAGTAAGAGAGCTGAACATGTCTGCGTTTTGTGGCTTGGTGTTTATAAAAACCTTACAGGATAGGTAAACAGTTGAATGAAGAGTATGCAATTTATGAAATAAACCAAGGTTATTCCCTTTAGAAAAAGGATGGCAGATTTTTAAACTGAACAAGAAAAATCAAGAGTTAAAAGTTTCTCTCTCCATTTCCAGTGTAAACATTGAAGTTAAGAAAAAGATTTTTTTTTTAAATTGCAAAGGAGGTTCATGACCAAATCAGAATAAACAAAAAATTCCAAAGGTTTTATGCACCCTGGGAACCCAACTGATTTTTAGTAATCTGAACATTAGCTACACATAAATGAGAGTAACCTCCTCTTGTTTGTTTTACTTTGAGGAAGCCGTATTTTTCGGTCAGCCATTTTCATTTCACTGTAATTCTACACTGAAAATACAAATTTGTTTGAATCAATACAACTGCATGTTTTAACATGAAAATATCATAAAATGTAGCTCATTTTCAGATTACCCTGATTTTTAAGACTTGCAAATTATGTCAGAGCAATATTCAGGAAATAAGAAATCAAATACCACCCAACTAACCTCATATAATAAAAAGAAGTTAACGAGTTAAAATTTAGTTTTCTTGTCGTAATCAGGAACCTTCTTCCCAAGTCCAATAAGAAATACCTGAAGAAGGCCAGAGGGCGCATTCTGCTAACCATAGCTGGGGTACAGGTGTTAAGCTGTATTAATTCTTCTTCTATGTTACTGTCACCCTTAACATTGTACAGATAATAATGAAGATGAGAACAATAGTCCAAATAATACAAATAATACTAAATATCAATCCTCATCTCAAAAATTCAGAGAAATAGTACTTTCAATTGGGGTAAGATTTTTTGGACCATATGACCTTTAGGCACCCCTTTTGCGATCTCGATTCTTGGGGACATTTTTTCATTTACACTGTCAACATACAGTTGTTTGTTAGATGATTTTTAGAGTTTTTTTTTTTTTCAATTATAAAACTAACCCCTAACCCTAACCCTTAACAAACAACTAGATTTTGACGGTGTAAATGAGAAAAGTTTCCTTGTGAGTCGAGATCGCGGAAGAGGTGCTTAAAGGTCATATGGTCTGATATCTTTAATATATTTCATACATTTTGTGTATATATTTTCAAATTACCAAGATTATATTTCAAATTTGTATTTTCTCTAATTATTAATTTACTGGTTACAAAATTCATTTGTAATAAAACTTCTTACTGTCTGCAACTTCTTTTATTTCACTTGTTTATCATGCAATCTAAATTTTAGTTTTTCTTTTCTCTAAAAGTACTTCACACAGTTATTTTCTTTACTCTCTCTCTTCTTTCAATATGCCTAAATACTATGACAGATAAGTGGTCTAAACAAGTATCACTCACTGAAGACAAGAGGCTAATTCCTAATCTCTTTCTAAATTCAAGTAGCCATTTTTTTAGACATGTTACAGGAAACAACAATCACAACAAAGGGAGCAGTGAGAAAGTCAATTGGGGTAAAATCTTTTTTTTCTGTGGATTCAATGACCCAATAACCAACAAATCAATCTTGAAAATTATCTTTTCAATGTTAACTTTGAACCATGTATCTTTGAGAATCTGAGTTACGCCTCAAAGATATGTGGTTCAAAGTTAACTGACCTGAAAAACTGTAAAAGTTTTTAAATAAAATAACTGGTGGATTATATCTTTTATTCATTAATATATCAACACTGAAAATTACATTAAATTTGGTTAATTCCCTGATTTTTGGTATTTTTTTTCTTCCAGCGGGGTGACATACGATGGTGGAATTTAGGTCCGTTAAGTTTTATTTAACCCAAATTCTTATCACTTTCTAAACATATATTAAGAATATAATAATAATGAAATTCATTGTGTACAGTGCTCAGGTTCATCACAACTCATCAAAGTCTCATGTCTAATACATAGAATAATGTATTAGTGTCAGGAAACATGAATAGTGTACAGTAATAATATACATGTATGTGTGTGGAGGGGGTATCAGGTATAGTATTGGCAAATTAAAGGAAACATGGAGGCTTTGAAAGATGCAGTGTTTTGGCAGCCTACAATGGATGCAGGAAGTTTATTCCATGCCTCGGCAATTCTGAGCATGAAAAAATGCTTCCGAAAATCATGTGAGTAATGCTGTTTTTTTACTTTTTAGGCATGTCCATGTGTGTTAGAAACATGGAGATCAAAAAGGTGTTCAAGGTTGCTGTTGGTAAGATGATTAATGAACTTATGAGCATTTACCAGGTCAGTCACCGGAGTTTCAACAAATCCATTCCCAGATCAGCAAGACATTCATATTATATATATCGGGTTAGCTCAGTCGGTAGAGCATTCGGCTAGAAACCACAAGGTTCCTAGTTCGATACCCGGCCCCGCCAACTCAGCGTATGAGTAGCACAGGGATCTGTGCGGTAAAGTAAGGAGCTGATGGTAGGTGTGGCACTCTACATCAGACGCTAAAATAATCTCCTTGGTCTAGCGCTAGTGAAAAGGGAATAGACTCCCTCGCTGATTGGTTGATACCGACATTAGGCCGCCCCGACGACTTTACTTACTTTACTTACATACACATATACACACATACACACACACTTGTGTTTCATAAGTTAACAACTGTTATCATCTTTCAACGCTCCCTGGTTAAAAATAAGACCAAGGAAAAAATAATCTTTAAAATATACACACATGCTTATATTTTTGCACTAGCTCAGTCAGTAGAGTGTCCACTTAGGAATTACAAGGTTCTTGGGTCGATACCAGCCATCACCAACTCAGCATATGAGTAGCACAGGGATCTGTGCAGTAAAGTAAGGAACTGATGGTTGGTGTGGCGCCCCATCTCAGACGCAATAACAATCTCCTTGGTTTAGCACTAGTGAAAAGGGGATAGTGTAAATAGGGCTAGTAAAAAAATTCCACCCCAATTCTCCACATTTACTCAATATCATATCTAGTCTCAGCCATGACAACAACAAAAAAATTCCAACCCTATGGCAATACGTCTCCCATTACAGCAAATAGGGAGGGTCAGAGTAGTTGAACGGCAACATAACAGTGGTCTTCAGGGACTGTGGCAATTTTGGGCCTTGCCTAATACATAAAAATAGATTGAACCCCCTCAAAAAAAATCATCATACTGTGCAGGGCAGGGGTGGAGAAGACGTGGTTAAATAGAGAATTCAAGTTTATCATTTTTTTAATCTTTGAATTTTATTGGATAAAACGTACATTTGTATCTCTTTAATCTGATTCATTAAGAATTTGGAAATTCCTGAAACAAAAATCCATCACCACGGAAACCTCCATGGAAAAATTTATATGATATGAATTATGAGAAATTAAAATTATTTGTGTTGCTTATACTTTTTAATTGGTTGCTTTAAAAATAATTTCTGAGAGAAAAAACAAACTAATTTTATACTAAAATAAACAGTGAAAAGTATTGAATTTAGACTTTTTTTATTTGATTTCAAACTATGGATGGATATTTTACACATTCAGTTTAATTACACAAATCAAGGAATGAATTAAATTAGTTTGACCAGACATTCAGTTTAGCATATTATATATATATATATATATATATATATATATATATATATATATATATATATATACCAACCCCTCCACATGAGCAGAATGTGACACACGGTCAATTTCTTAAGCGGAGTTTAACAGGTTTGAATTCAGAGTTTTCTTTCTAGACTGGTTACCTAGCCATAGTTAAGAGCCCAGTCTGCCCTAGTATTTACCCATATGGAGGGAGAGTAATTGTATGCATAACTTATCCAAGGGTATTAAAATGCAAACAGCCTCGTCCAGGAATTGAACTTGGGTCGACAAGTCTATTTCCTACAAC
Organism: Doryteuthis pealeii; assembly: GCA_023376005.1. NCBI lineage: Eukaryota > Metazoa > Mollusca > Cephalopoda > Myopsida > Loliginidae > Doryteuthis > Doryteuthis pealeii. Next base: position 53,654,157 of record CM042167.1, read on the forward strand.
TCTAACCTTTACACCATGCACCTCCAATTATATTATATTTATACTCACTATTGAAACCAGGGTTTAAAACAACTGAGAAACTCCAGTAGCATTTTTAAAACATGATAAACCAGTGATTCCCAATGTGGGGCCAATAATAATAGGGGGGCAATATGAAAAATATAGTAATATCAACATTTTTTTAAATTTTACCCAATATAGGTAAAAATTATACATTTATAGGGGAAAATTGTAATTACAACCTAGCTGAGCACAACAGCTTGTGTAATCTAGTCAAGTGTTCACCCACTAATGTTATTGTGCATCTGGCACCAGCTATATGTGTGGCTTCTGACTTGTTCAACTTTGCAGTTCTTCATCTGTTGCCCTCCCCCACAATTATACACATTATAAAATGGATTTTATTTGATTAAATTTGAAGTTAAACCCTTTAGTTTTATTTGAAAGATACAATTTTTTATGTTATACTTCTTCAAAACTGATATTGTTATATCATACTAAACAATTAACGGGTGCAGGACATGAAGAAATTTGTGATAAAAAAGTGGGGCATGGTACTAAAATGGTTGGGAACCACTGTGTTAGACCATAGCAAACTCTCCAGATCAAAAGTTTTAAAAAATATTAAAAAATCAATACCTCTGCAGGTCTATCCCTATTTCTTATAGACAATAATCATACTAAAAGTGAAAAAGTACTAGATAATAATTAGTATTATTCAGATTATTCAGACTATTGTCCTCATCTTTATTGTTATCTGTACAATGTCAAGGGTGACAGTAACATAGAAGAATAATTAATACAGCTTAACACCTGTACCCCAGCTATGGTTAGTGGAATAAGAACAGGATACCCCATGGATCAAATAAAGGGTTGGGTTCAAAGTTCCGTGATGGCTCCCAATTATGAAAAGAAGATTCCTGATTTCAGAAATGCTTCTGAGTCTGACAAAAAATACCTGAAGAAGGCTGGAGTGCACATCAGCCGAAATGTTGTACAGATAACAATAAAGATGAGAACAATAGTCAGAATAATACAAATAATACTAATTATCAAGCCTCATCCCAAAAATTCAGAGAAATACTAGATGATAATTAATCAAGTTTCCATTATTAAGCAAAAGAAAATAAGAATGTTGAATAAGAATGATTTAAACCTAAAGATATAACAACCAAAATGTAGAAAGAAATTACAAAAAATTAGATACATTATTAGGTTATTTCCTATAAGTCTAACATGATCAAAGGGGAACCACTCTTGACTGATAAATTATCTATTTATTTATTGATCTACTAAGAAAAAAGAAGACGGGGTTAGGATTAGGGTCTAGGGTTAGTTTAATGGGAAAATAAATAAATAATTTATCAGTCAAGAGTGGTTCCCCTTTGATCATGTTAGACTTATAGGAAATAACCCATTATTATAACTGAAAATTTTGTATTAAGTTCACGCTATATCATTTTATACTAGTATACAACACCATGGTTCACACTGAAAATATTTTTAAAATGAATGATAGTTAAGATTAAATTTGATTTTCCTATGGTTTACAAATCTGATATTATATTTATCATAAAAGATCATTCTGTTTATACCAACAGTTTATTTTCTATTTAAATGGTTTCTTTGAAAATTTACTTATTTTTCATAAAATTCACAAGAAATATATTGAATATTTGAAATTTAACAAGGATTTAAAATTTTTTTTTTTTTCATTTGACATTTAACATTAAATGTTAAAAAAAAAACACACTGAAAAGAAAAAAATATACTGCTTAAAGAAATCCTGAATGATAGCGAAATACATTTAATCTATCCGTGGGCAGAAGGTTTTATCTCAAGTGTAAAGATACCAGTTCTTAACAAAATACATTCTAACATCAACATTAAATCACAAGAATATGGCCAGATAAAATATTCTTAGAAAGAAGCTTTAAATTTTGTAGAATTTTATTTGCCAAACCATTTTTTGCACTCTCAATCCTTTCTGCCATTTTTAGTGGGAATCCCAAATAAGAGAAATGGGGTCAACTCAATGTTCCCTATTACCCAACCACATCCTCTAGCACTTTGAAAAAGTTTATATAAGTAGTTTGAAAGTAAGTAGAAATGAAGCAGAGTAGTGAGACTGTTATAATTCATATATATATATATATATATATATATATATATATATTTTGGGGGAGGATATGTGCTTAATTGAAGTCATACCTAATTTTGAAAATTAATTAGTTAATAATTAATGAATTTAGGCGGGCATATATGTTCAAATGTAAGGCTAAACAAATCGAGAAAATGTCGATCCCTGTATGTACATTTTGACCTATTAGGTCTCATCAGCAAGGTTATAGACATGGGCAACTGCTCCGTGTGTGACTCGAAACCTCAACTGCCAACCTGACACGGAGCAGTTGCCCATGTCTATAACCTTGCTGATGAGACCTAATAGGTCAAAATGTACATACAGGGATCGACATTTTCTCGATTTGTTTAGCCTTACATATGAATATATATGCCTGCCTAAATTCATTAATTATTAACTAATTAATTTTCAAAATTATGTAGGACTTCAATTAAGCATTAAAAATTGTCGGCTAAAAAGGCCATATAAAAAATAAACACATTGTTTGTTTACTTACTTTCATATATATATATATATATATATATATATATATATATATGTATGAATATATGAATACTTTATAGTATAAATTTCTACTAAAGATATTAATAGATAAATAATAAATAATAATAATGTTCAAAATGTGGGTCATGTAGTAACTAGCATAATTATCTTTTGAGTTGATGATAGAAATAAAATTGTCTTTTTCTTGCGTCTTTTTAAATATCTATAAATAAAACAATCTTCATAAATGTATTAATGTTACAAAAAACAGTTTTATAAAGACTCTTATGAAAACTGATTACAAGAGGCATGTGGCCTAATGGTTAGAGTCGTAGAAGATGGACTTGTCGACCTGAGCTCAAATCCTGGACAAAGCTACAGTTCACATAGCACTAATAGCCTTGGGAAAGGTATGAATTTAACTACTCTCTCCAGCTATGGGTAAATAATAGGGCAGACTGGGCTCTTTAACCTTCGTTAGGCAACCAGTCTAGGAGAAGGAAAACTCTGAATTCAAAACTGTTAAATTCCACTTGGGTGGTCATTACTAGAATAAGCTCAGTCCTAATTAATGATTTATTTCACTAATTTAATTTGATAGAAATAAAATTGTCTTTTTCATGCCTCTTTTTAAATGTATAAACAAAACAATTTTCATTAATGTATTAATACTACAAAAAACAGTTTTATAAAGACTCTTATGAAAACTGATTACAAAAGGCACGTGGCTTAATGGTTAGAGTCATAAGAAAGGGACTCATCGGCCCGAGTTCAATTCCTGAACGAAGCTGTTGCACTTCACATGGTGCTAATACGCTTGGAAAAGGTATGAATCCAATTCACCCTCTAGCTAGAGGCAAATAGCAGGGCAGACTGGGCTATTTAACCATGGCTAGGTAACCAGTCTAGGAGAAGGAAAACACTGAATTCAAACCTGTTAAACTTAAGAAATTGACCTTGTGTCACACCCTGCTCATGCAGAGGGATTGGTAAATATATATATCCAAGAAATTAATCAAGACATCCAATAAACACTAGAAATATAAGTGACTTTCTGTAATTTAGGTACATAAATATTTGTGACAAAATAATTCTATATTTTGATAAAGCATTGTCAATCTTTAATTTTGATAGTATTTTCTTTAGTAACACTAACAAACATAGGTGCAAGTATTTAAGTTTTAATGTAATAAAACATTATATTAAATTAGAAAGGCTAATGAAACTAAATACGAATGCAAATTTGAAACAGAGGGTGTATTATCGAAAAATAGAACAACTGAAACTTATTCTTCCATCACTCCAGTCTTTCAATGCTAAAGTTTCCTAATTTAACTATTTAGTTAAAATAGGAAGTAAAGAATAAAATTTCAGTTATTTCTTCTTGTTAATGGATTTCTTTTAAGATTTATCCATGAGATTTTGTCTTTTTATTTATACTATAATTAATTTCAAAAGTATATAACCCCACCAATATTTCGCACCAAAAAAATAAGGGGGAGGGGTCAAAGTTAGGTAACCTGAAAAAAATCAGAAAGTTTTGAAATAAAATAACATTTTATATATATATATATATATATATATATATATATATATCCAACTAAAGCGTAAACGCAATGCTCTCCAATAAAATGGATGGAACACTCTATGGCAGCCTTTACATACATACAGATGTGTGTATTAAAACAGTTAAAATCCCCTTCGCATTCTGTGGGTGACGATAGCCGAGCAGTTAAGCTGTCTGACTGATACTGAATCGATCGGAGTATATATATATATATATATATATATATATATATATATATATATATATATATATATATTACTTTATTATATATTTATTTTATATATCATAAAATACATTCATTGATGAATCAACACTGAAAATTTCATTAAATTCAGATAGTTCCCGGATTTTTGGTAATTTGAGGGGGGGGGTAAATTTATTTTGTAAAACACGGATTTGTTGTCATGTTTGGCAACAGCTACTATATATTTATTCAAAATCTTCTAATCATAAAGTTAGAGTAATGGTTCTCAACCTTTTTTTACCTATGGCCCCCTTTTAATCTTATCTTACTCTGGTGGACCCTCCCATAGCCATTCGATGTTTAAAAATCCCATTGTATTTTTATAGTTAAATATATTTTGCTTGCCAGGGCCCCAAAAATATTATATGGTCCCCGGGGGTCCATATGGACCCGGGTTGAGAACCACTGAGTTAGAGGAATGAAGAGAAAAGTTATTAGACATTTTGCAGAGACCATCATCTTTGCTTAAATTATTTTTACTAAGCAAAAACGATTCCAAAATAGAGAATCTCTTTGACAAAAATCAATATTTTTAATTCTTCTTTTGTTCACTTAAATAAATTCACCTGGCCACATTGATTGATTTGATATTCCTACACTTCACAAACCTCAGAATTTAGGCTATCATCAAAAAAAAAAAAAGATAATGATTGTCCTCTTAATATTATTATAGTGTTTATTGTAGATTGAATGATATGAAAAGGTGTTTTTACTACAGATTGAATCATTCAATGAATGACTATTGAAAAGATAAACTACTAATTAAGGATAAGTGGCTGTGTTAATGTTTTAAATTATCACTGTGAGAGCCTTCTCAAACTGTGTGCATTTCATGTTTGCACTGTAAATATCTTTGATCAACTTAAGACATTCAAGTATTATTGGGATTATTTATTGTTTTCTGTACAACGTTTCGGCCAATGTGCCCTCCGGTCTTCTTCAGGAACCTTCTTGTCATAATTGGGGGCCATCACAGAACTTTGAACCCAACCCTTTATCAAATCCAAGGGGACATCCTGTTCTCATTCCGCTAACCATAGCTGGGGCATAGGTGTTAAGCTGTGTTAACTATTATTCTATGTTAGGTTGCCCTTGACCTGGATTGAACCTGGAGCCTAGAGATAACTGTCCCTTAGACCTGTTTTAACCCAACGCCTTTATCCACTACGCTATGTGTCCAATTATCATCTCAAAAATTCAGAGAAATTAAGACATTTTATTTTAGTAAATCTAAATTTTTCTAGCATCTTGTTTATTTCAAATTTGTATTCCTGCTTTTAAGAAATAATCAAGTAAGTATTAGGATTTGTCCTTTGTTTCCTTTTATCTCTCCTTTTTTTTTTTTTTTT